>CAHIKZ030002634.1:82500-147500 GCA_903632075.3 Acanthosepion pharaonis
TTCATCAGGCTTTCAGCCATTTTCTTGATTAAAATGTTCCGAATGTAATATTACTTGCAGTAGTTCATATTTGCAGGAAGATTTTTTCCATTGTCTTGTTGTTGTTGTTGTTGTTGTTGTTGTTCTTCTTCTTCTTCTTCTTCTTCTTCTTCTTCTTCTTCTTCTTTATATGTCGTGTCCATTCAGGACGCGGGTGATGATGGCCACTACAATTTCCTGTCCCCTGTAGCTCATAGTAAAGTTTCTCTTTTTTACTATCTCCCCTCATCCATGTTTTGCTAACTATTTACACGCTCTATAAACTGGAAATCACTCCAGCCTCAATCCAAAGAAGATTCCAGACTCCCGACAATATTATGTCTCTCATATGCATCACATTTAATGATGGACCACAGGCTTTCAGTATTTATTTTAATAGCGTTGTCTCAATACAAAGCCAAAGAACGACTCATGATAGAGGCTTACTGAATAAAGTGTGTGATATGAATGTAAGAGAAAATGGTAAGAAGTGAAGATTACGAGGGGAGATAACGATTGACTTCTGGCTTAAAGAAGTAAAATTGTAGTGTTTAAGGAAACATTCACACGTAAATCTGTTATTAGCAGGTATCGAAAAATTGGTGTCTGGAGGGAACTTCCTCTTTACAAATGGAATACTGAGTACATGTTGGTTCTTCTACTCCGAGAAGGTAACATGATGAGTTTGGGTGGCAAAGCTTTGATCTTGTGGAACTAAAGAGTCTACAATGGCGGGGTGGACAATAGCCAACTTTACGGATTGTCAAGATGCATATTATTTCATTTAACGATTGTCATCATTGTGATTGTCTTTATCACAACATTTGGCCCATTGTGACCTTCGGCCCTCGTCGAGTCCATCCGGGTAACGTACACGGAATTTCAAACTGGACCCTTTATAATACATAGCAGTTAAGCTTTCTTTCATGTAGTTCAATCAAAATTATACTTTTGTCTTGTTTACTTAAAGGTAGTATAGTAATGGGCGAGTGGTTAAGACGTTTATGTTCCGACCATGAGTTCCCGGATCGAATCCCAATATTGTCGATTTATCAGGTAGATGATTTCTTGATATTTTTGGCTTGGTTATGCAATCTCAGACGGTGGCATGTTTGAAAAAGGCTTGAGAACCAAACCACAGGTTGATCCATGATTTTGCCTGCAACAGGTGTCTGCAACTAGCTAGTCACTTTAGCAGACGGGTCTCCTGGGAAACGAACAGCTGGCCGTTATATTTTACGCGGATGGAACGTTCCAGTTTCGCCACGTAGACCTGGGTAGCCCGGAACATCTGAACATTGTAAGCTTGTGATACTATTTACCTGTCCGATAAAATGTTAAGAGATTTTTTTTTATTACTTACAGTAAGGTCCACCCTATACAAAGCACGGCGTACACTCAAGGTAGAGGATTACGTTAGGGAGCAGTTTGTACAGATAGTAGTGGAAGATAACGGTTAACCCTAGCCTGGAAGAGGTTGAGATTATAGTGATCGGGGAAATATCTCTTTACAGGGCTTCACGGGAAAAAGCCGCACGAGTCGAAATTACTTTCTCACAAATGCAATACAAAGGGAATGTGGATGGTTTTCACAATGTAAGTAGTTTATATATATAATATATATATATATATATATATATATATATATATATATATATATATTATGAAATGGACAATATATTTTAAGACATTTTTATGTTTATACATTCTTTTTATAGATGCAAATATTTAAGTAAATTCTCTGTTTATAATAAACAGTATTAAACAACATTTACCGGCCTGGATGTCCGAGAAATTTTTACAGAAAATATTCGTCCTCCGACAGGATTCGGAACCATCATTTAGCGTGACGTGCCTTAACCGATTTAATTTTAAAGTAGCGTTCAGTTAGTTAAAGTCGAATTTACTGTCTTTAAACTACAATCTTCCAGTAAATTCGATCTTGCTAACTGTACGCCTTTTTTAAGACATTTTTTAATGTTTATACGTTCTTTTTTTATAAATACAAATACATTCAGGTCAGTAAAAGAACCAGTGAAGTATACTTCCACCAATCTTTCACCCGCCAGTAGTTTAACATCGCCCGAGGAGACACATTTGTAGTGTTGAATCATAACTGCTAGTATGTAGCGATTTTAAGCATGTTTTAATATCCCAACATAAATAATTATATATATATATATATATATATATATATATATATATATATATATATATATATATATTTATTTATTTAAAAATATGATTCCATATTACATAAGAATATAATTATTTGAATTAAAATGCGCTTGGTACTTTAATCCAAATAATTATATTGAAGTTTTCGGCTCTTGTTTTGAAACATGAGAACTCTTATGTAGCGATGGAATCATATTTTTAAATAAATAATTATATTTAGGCACTACTTTTGCATCGAACATTATTTTTTTAAAATAATAACAAAATACTAAAGAACTTTATATTATTTACCTAACGAGTTATTTCCTATGTTCTATATTTTTTTATACATACATATATATATATATATATATATATATATATATATATATATATATATATATATATTATATTAGTTTCAAATGACTGTCAAGGTACAGCGGGTAGTTTTTATTTATTTTTTCTTGTATTCTTATAATTTTCTTCTTTTCTGGACATAAATTATGTTGGAATTGGTCTAATTTTCTATTTCTATGACAATTTTTATGTACAGTTTCTACGTAATTTATGCCCAGAAAAAGGAAATTTAGAACATTATTTCAAAAAATGAAATAATAAAACTTAACCACAGTAGCTTGTCTGTTGTTCTTAATGAAACTTATATATATATATATATATATATATATATATATATATATATATATATATATATATATATATATATATCTGAATGTAATGTGAACGAAAATAATATAAATTCTATGTTCACAGCATTAATTCAAAACAGGGCTCAATACCATGTAAATTATAATAATTATTTAT
The DNA here is from genome assembly GCA_903632075.3 of Acanthosepion pharaonis. NCBI lineage: Eukaryota > Metazoa > Mollusca > Cephalopoda > Sepiida > Sepiidae > Acanthosepion > Acanthosepion pharaonis. The sequence goes on from CAHIKZ030002634.1 coordinate 85,498, forward strand.
TATAATTTTTTACATACGGACAAAATATACTGAAGTTATTTTATCTGGATATAAAAATATATATATATATATATATATATATATATATATATATATATGGACAAAATATACTTTTGTTTTTCCGTATCTAAAAAAAATATATATATATATATATATATATATATATATATATATATACAAATCCGTGATTTCCCACCTGAAGATACGTTAATATTTTTTTAGCATTGAGATAAGATGTACATTTTTGTAGTGGGAATGTACATGTTCTAATGTAACACTGCATAATACATATATATATATATATATATATATATATATATATATATATATATATATATATATATATATATATTTATATATATGTGTGTGTGTGTGTGCGTGTGAAATTGGGATTGTTTTTTCCCATTATTATAAAGTGTTAAACTGATACCCCGATTTAATATAATTAAAGCATATGTGAAAATTGGCATGTGAAACCCTTCTGATAATTTTAAGAAATTAAAATATGCCGCCATTTTTTGAAGGCATGTCATACTACTGTTAGTGGAGCATTCTACCTGACATAAAATGGGGGATCAGTTTTCAATAATTATAATGTAATATACTGATCCCTATATTAATATAATATTTGGAAAATTTATGTGAAGATACACATAAAAAAAACAACTTTTAAACATAGTAAGGACTTAACAAGATATACCGCCATTTTTAATGAATGAGTAAACTAGTATTGCTATATAAATCTACTCGAGAAAAAATGGGAACCATTTTATCTATTATTGTAAAGTAATATACGGATCCCTCAGAATTACTATACATTTAAATAATAATTAGGAAAAAAGGATCTCTAAAATCTCTTATGTGCAAACATTCTAAAAATCGTAATATCTAACAAAATAAGCATTTACAATACCAATGCATTTAGCAGCAGCGGAGCATTATTTTATCTAAACTAGCAACGCTAAGAATAAAAAAAAATTCCTCCATCATCTATTTGTTTTCTGCCTTCCAATAAAAATCGGTTCTCGTTATCCTGCAATGGGCGGAGTTCGCTATACAGTCGTACTGCTGTCTTTTCCCTTCCCTCATGTAGTAACATCGAACTGGTGTAAACAAAGCTCCCGAGGCAAAATGGTCGGCTTACGATACAGAGCGACCGAGAGTAATAGGAAAAAAAAATATATATATAATTTTCGACTAGATGAAGTGTGGGCTCCCTTTTAGCTGTAACGTCCATGCTGGTAGAGTGTTTAAAAGAGAGATAGTTACTGTTGCCAAAAACTCCTTTTAAATAATATTTTAAAAATCAATCGATCTTAAGTGTTAAAAGCTAGTATATATATATATATATATATATATATATATATATATATATATATATATATATATATATATATTAGCCCTATTCTAATATTGTGAGCTTCCTAATAAGTTTGTATATATAATAATATATAAATAATTATATATATATATATATTTATTTATATACACACACTTTTCATATATATATATATATATATATATATATGTGTGTGTGTGTGTGTGTGTGTGTGTGTGTGTGTGTATGTATGTATGTGTGTGTGATTTGTCTCTATATAACATCTACCCATGTGCAGCGCGGAGGTCTGCCGTGCCTATCCCCTGACGTGGCCATCAGGTCAGGTGAGGTCATGGATCAGGTCAGGTGAGGTCTAACATAGATATTGATATCTGTCTCACTAAATACATGACCTTATCCATATAAAAAGAAGCAAATGAAGCCACTACACGATGGAGTAGTGGATTGCTGTTCAGATTGAGGAATCGGAGAGCAGAGTTCGAATTCGGGTCTGATCCATTGCATTCACTTACGTGATATTACCCTTGAAAAAGATATGAATCCTCTTCTTCTCTCCCACGACTAGATATGGTTAAATAGCATTGGATGGCAACTGGTCTACCGCAGAAAAAAATGGCGACCTACAGCGGGAAAATATCTGCCTCGTGAAATCAGAATCGGCGTGATCGAAACACTCTAATCCCTATGGAATATGCAAATGATTCAGTGATACATTCAGATGAGGGGTATGGTAATAGTAATATATAAAATATAGTAATCTCAATGCCATGGGTTGCCAACATTCAACAGTAAATCACCAGCGACATTATATGGATCCAGCAACGGGAGCACACACTTAAGCAATTGAGCGATCGTTGTTGGATGCTGAAACGTTGATTCTCAAGAAAATGCGAAGTGTTGATAGTCAGTTGCTCCAATCTCATCTTGATCATTTTTTTTTTTTTTTGCTGGAAGATGGCGAGACAAAATTCCAGTGATCTATTTGTGTCATTCCTAGAAAATATACAAAGTGTTTATCGCTAAAATAAATGTATGTATTGTGTTGGATAGCGTGTTTATTTTTTTTACCTCTCTGTAATATAAATATATATAGTACATAGATATATAATGATAATGTAAGCTTTAAATAAATATGTATACACATACAATATTATATTACAATTCGGTACTGCGATAGACCCCACGCTATAGACGAAACGGGAGGTAGACTTCACGGTATACCGAGGTAGACCTCACGCTATAGACGAAACGGGAAGTAGACTTCATGGTATATTGAGGTAGACCTCACACTATAGACGAACCAGGAGGTAGACTTCACGGTATACTGAAGTTGACCTCACGGTATAGTAGCACCTATCTATCTATCTATCTATCTATCTATCTATCTATCTATCTATCTATCTATCTATCTCTACACTGTTTAACCGGCAAAGCTAAACCTGTTACTGTATTTTTAATCCCAGTGGTGAGTCGATATACCAATAGATTAAATATTAAATAGATTAATATTAAATAAACCTAACTTCATCTAACAGAATGAATAGAGTTTGCGTTACGCTCATCTTCAAGATTTAAAGGCAGTAAAATTCGCCTAGTAGGCACGGTTTTAGGGGCCAAGCAATTTTAGAATGAGAGCGTGCATGGCTCTCCATAACTTCCAGTTCTTTGGGCTCCTCTGAGTAAAAATTGACACGTCTTTTTTGCATTTCTCCAACCATCTAAACAATACCCTCGTTAAGCAGATTACTTACTATTTTCATCTGCTTATATCTTTTGGGTATTACATTTTCCAAGCCTTCCTTCCTCACTTTTGTGTCTCAAAACGTTCAGCTCCCCTTTTCTGGTTGTAACTATCAGGTTACATTTACTGTTTTCCTTAAAACGCTCGCGTTTCTCACCAGTACTACTTATGGCATCCCTAGCAATCGTCGGTATAACAACATCTCTGCTGCATCAACTATCTTTTTATCCTGAGAAGATATTTTTCCATAATTCACCGCCATGTAGAAGATTATATCGTTCATTAAATACTCTTTCTCCCCTATAGCAGAATGGACATAATTCTCTCCAAAATCCATTTCTGGCATTGTCATATGATTTGATATGTCTTCCTCATCTATGCTGGTTCAGGGCCTTTAGGAAGAACATGAAAGAACCTGAAACGATCATTTTTCTATCTAAAGGATTATATAAGGCAAGTCTTACTATTTAATCCACATGTTGGGGAGAAAATTAAATATTACATAACATTTAGCAATTATTTTGTTCCTAAAGATAATTTTATATGTTAATTAACTAATGAAATAGCGCTGGCATACGACCATATACTGTTGAAACACCGGTTCTGTTACGATCACTGAAGTTAAGCAACGTGGAGCCTGGTCAGTACGAAAATGGACGACCGCTTGGGAATACCAGGTGCTGTAAGCTTGGATGTACAGGTGGTGTAATGGATAATTGCTCGGAATTGGAAAGATGGTAGCCGAGTTACAATTCTGGTTAGGTTCGTTATATTCACTTACGTGCAAGCACCTTCGTAAAAGGTATGAATCTACCTTCACCCCAGCTATGGGTTAATTAGTAAGACAAGAATCAGTAAACTTAATATTATCCCAAGGAAAAATTCTTACAATGTAAAAATATTTTTAAAATTCTTAAACCGTCAACGTAATGTCGTACATTAAAGAAATAGTTTTATAACAACACATATAATGCCTACAACATATCATGTACATACATATATTTACATACATACATTAGATAATATTACATTAGATAATATCACATTAGATAATGCACAAAAAGATATACATACATATTTATAATAAAACAGATGATAACTGGTCACTCGTATTCGAGGACAATTGGCGGCTAGCCAATCCCTACTGCAGACGCTCGCTCAGGCACATTTGTGTTTGTTCAACGCCCGTAGATCCCACCTGTGGTTCATACTGCAACTATTACAGTTTCTGGGAAAGTACGTGTTATCTAGCGTGATCAATAATTTGAACAAGGCCAGCACGCTCAATCCCTCGGCCACGATGACTTGTGGCTTCGTGCTAGCACAGCTATCGACGGCCCACAAAAGTTCCGTCTACCTAGTTTCACACAATGGTTTTAAATGGTTTTCAGGCGACCCAGTCCGACAACATCAGGAAATCTGACAAATCGATCATGGTGAGATTCAAATCCGGATCTCATGGTCAGAAAGCGAAGTCGGGGTGGTAGCACTTTTCAGGGTCACAGCTATGGGCAAAAACTTCAAAAAGAGGTCAAAAAACAAAGTGTAAAAATAGGTTTTAATACCAGCAATACATTTTTGGAAAAAATATTACCAGCAATAGTCTTTTGAAAAAAAAATATTTCCAGCAATACCCTATTGAAATAAAAATATTACCAGCAATAAATATCTTGTCGGCATTAAATAACCCATTGAGTTTGGCATGCCGTAAAAGAAAACAAACCAAATCAAACCTATTTCTTGTCAGCATAGACACTTTTTCATACACATAAATATCTACAGAACCCTTTTAAGTGGCATAATATTAATGATAATAATAGCTTCAGTAATTTCTTAATTCGTGTTCTTTTATTGCTCTATCGACTTAATAGCGCTTTTTTGTCATATTCTCATAATTTTATTCTCATTTTGTCATATATTTTATTCATATTCTCATATTTTTTATTCGCATATTCTCACTTTTTATTCCCATACTTTTATTCTCATATTTTTATTCTCATACTTTTATTCTTATATTTTTTATTCTCTTATTTTTTCTCATATTCCCATATTTTATATTCTCATATTCTCATTTTTATTCTCATATATTTTATTCTCATATTTGTTATTCTCATACTTTTATTCTCATATTTTTATTCTCTTATTTTTTTATTCTCATATTCCCATATTTTATATATTCTCATGTTTATTCTCATATTCTCATATATTTTATTCTCATATTTTTATTCTCATACTTTTATTCTCATATTTTTATTCTCTTATTTTTTATTCTCATATTCCCATATTTTATATTCTCATATTCTCATTTTTTATTCTCATATTCTCTTTATTTTCTATTCTAAGTTTTTTCTCATATTTTTTATTCTCGTATTTTTTATTCTCATATTTTTTATTCTCATATTTTTTATTCTCATATTCTCATTTTTTATTCTTATATATTTTATTCTCATATATTTATTCTCATATTCATCATATTCTTATTTTTATTTTTATAATCACATATTTTATTCATCATATTTTTATTCTCATATTTTTTATTTCATATTCTCATATTTTTATTCTCATATCCTCATATATTTATTCTCATATTCACATATTTTCTATTCTCATATTCTTATTTTTTTATTCACATAATTTTTATCATCATATTTTTATTCTCATATTTTTTATTCTCATATTCTCATTTTTTATTCTCGTATGTTTATTCTCATATTTTTTTATTCCCATATTCTCTAACACTAGTAACGGAAATTGGAAAATATCAAAAGTTCTCGGGGAAAATAAAAATAAATAAATATAACCAGAGTTAATTTTTTTTTTTTTTTTGCTGTTTTTAATCATGAAACAATAAAAGCTTATACGCGATTACGAAAGGATTTTATTGAAAATAAACAAACAGATCATAACTAAATTGTTAAATCAGAATTTACTTTTATTATTCGGTTTGTTATTGCCATATTCACAATATTTCGGCCTTTGTACGTTCCAGCCTTCTTCAGGTGATAGGAATTATCGAACCGAACAATTTATTTTGTCCACCGGCGTCGATTGTTCTAGTTCCACGTGCCATGCCTCTTCTGTATATGTCAGTTATTTCCCTTTAACTCAACTCTCCAAGTTTTGGTTCACCACTGCTGTGGCCTGGTATTGAACTCGCAACAATTTGGGTCTAGTCACCGGATTATAAATAACGTCTGTCTTTATCCACTGGGTCATGTGTCCTTGTATGAATTTTTGGGACTCACGTAGCAGAAACCATTTTTACCAGTACTCATATTAAATCAGACATGCTTAAATGAAAATATGCTGCCATATATATATATATATATATATATATATATATATATATATATATATATATATAAATTATTACAATGAAATATTATTATATTATATAATATAATAAAATATTATATAATGTTATTGTTATAATAAAAACATTTTACGTTGCTACACAAATCCTTTCGTGTTTCGGTACAATAATTGTTCTTCTACAGGCGATGGTAGATAACATTAGATAAAAACGATTTATTTGGGAAATTTGAAAATAAATGTTATATAAATAAAAAATTATAAATTCTAATGGCAGAAAAATATATCTGCGGCATGTCTTGTTCAAACAATTCAAAGTGGATTCCACTCCGTCTGGTCTCCCTCTTATTTATGATATATATATATATATCATAAATAATATTCTTACTCTGTTCTGGACATTGAGTTCTACCTGGATAATATCCTCTTACGAATTTATATATAAATCTCTCTCTCTCTCTATATATATATATATATATATATATATATATATATATATATATAATATATCACGATTGCCAGATAGACAGACCTACCCAGGTTTTCATCTAAGCGGATCGTCAGGGAAATCTATCTTTCCCTGAGGATCCGTTTAGGTGAAACCTAGGTAGGTTTGTCTGGCTCTCTAGGTTTATCTAGGTCTGCTCTACGGTGTATTGAGCTCTTTTGTTAGTTAGTTGTTTACTCGTATCGGTTTTTTTTTTCTTTGGGCTTCAAACCTGCATCTGTGCGATTTTTTTTCGACAGACTTTCATGTTTCTAGCTCTTTCTTTTTTAAAACCTTTTTTCCCTCGAGATTGATTTGATTTTGCAAATCAAAAATTCGAGGGTTTTTCGAAACGAGTCTAGTTATCTATATATATATATATATATATATATATATATATATATATATATATATATATATATATATATATTCTAAAATTTCTGTATATATAAATATATATGTAAATATTTAAATTTATAAAGGTTTTAGATGTGCATATATATATATATATATATATATATATATATATATATATATATATATATATATATATGCCCAATTTCTGAATATTTAGGATAATATGATATTTTGGCTATTTTTTGGATGATATCATATGTACGGAAAAGGTTTTAATGAGTTATATTAAAGTGAGAAAGAAAGTTACCATATTGATGCATATTAATTTATACCGAGCATTTTCAACATTAGAAAATTGCCATGTTGCAAATCTTTTTTATCAGATTCTTGTTTCACTGGCAAATTTATTTGTGTATATAAAAAATAAAACGTAATTTTTTCATTTCATCATTGAAAAACGTTAAATATGTTTTAACCATCTGTAATTAACGTTATTGAAGTAGCATTCACTATTTTTTATCTCAATTTGGACGTCCATATACCTTGAAAATCACTGTCCTTTTTTTTAGATAAGTGCAGGATTTGATGAATATATATATATTTGTCAGGATTGTAAATCCGCTCTGATGATTTTTATAAACCGGCAGGAAAATTTAATTTTTCATCATTAAACAAGAAATGGATTCATTATTGCATATAACCAAAATGAATGCATGTCAAAATCGACACACATACACATGCATCTGGCTGATTTGAATTAACGAATTCAGGATGAAATACATTGGAAATCTTCAATTTTATTAATTCGTGTGGATGTCACATTTTAATTATTTTACAGCATTAATCTTTCCCTATTTTAGTTGGGATTAATATTTCCCGTTGCATGGACTAGAATTGGTTGTTATTTTGGTGAAATAGTAATTGTGATTTGGAAATTGAATTGACGGTATGTAATTAAACGCAGTGGAATTTGTTATTGAAGCAGAATGATCAGAACTAAATAAGAACTTCAAGAAAAAAAATTCTATCCCAGAAGATCAAATACATATTTGTTAGTTAGAAATTTGTTTGTTATTTAACCGGTAAAGAATCTGACGAATGCCGAAGTGCACAACAATTAAACTTTGTGCTGCAACAACAGCGTTTAGTTGAAATCAATGGTACCCTCTAAATGATGGAAATAATGATAATTCTTCATTCCATATATTTAGACTTTAGAATTTATTCATTTTATCATAAAAAATCTTAATGAAATTATACGGTGATTGTTATATTTATTGAGAATAATGTAAATGAAGTTAACAATTGAAAACGGTCACCTATTGCTTTTCATACAGTGACCATGGTTTCTTTTCAGCTGAAAAATAAATAATACTTTACCACCTCTCCGCTCAAAATATACCATCAACGTCATAAGAACTTATTTTACCTGACATAAACTAAATGAATGACATATAACATCGCTATTCATTATGGACCATATACAATGTCCATAGAATTATTTAAATTCATGGAGGACAAATTAAATTATTAGATCCACTGAAATATTTCTTATACTTGTCCCGCTTTAAATTGTTGTGTCTTTGGGAATTTAGAAAAGTTAAAACATAGTAATATCAAAAGGACAAAGGGCAACACCTCTCTCCCCAACATTTGATATTGAAGAAATTGCTATGAAAAGTCAACTTTTTCAATGAACGATTTGAAGTCGTTATCTAAACAGTTAAGCTATATAACCAAATTTTGGTACAATTTGTTTTTCCTTTTTGAAATGTATCCTGGTATGAAGTGGCATGAACATTTCTTTTTCATAGTTTATCCTAAGGTCTTGATCCCAACAATCTTCTCGTCTGATAATACGAAGACATCGTCATAGATTTAAATGTTATTCTTCCCTCACCAAAACGTTCGACCATTAATTTTGAAGTTTTTTTTTAGTTAAATCTTCTTGGCTGCAATAATTCCTCAAAAAGAAAAAAAACCTATCTGAAATAATTCAGCTCTTTTCTCATGTTTTCACGTTTCCTTGAATTTCACTTCAAAATTTATTTAAATAAAAAATAATTCTCCTGGTCAAAAACATGACAATTTTTTCCAGGAATAGTCAATTTTGTTGTTTTTCCTCTTAAAACATTTTCCCACTTTATAAAATTTTCTGCAAACATTTGTTTTGTCACCTCTCAAATTTCATATCATTAATAATTTCATTTGGAAAATTTATTAATCATGTTTTCTTTGAGCCAAAATAAATTATTAAACTGAAAAATTTGAAACTAGATTACGAACAGGTACGTTTCAATTTAAGGAAAAATCAAATAGATTTTCTGTTTTCATAATGGTCATATATAAATACATACATCGGCAATTTACTAAGACTTGTAGAATATTTATTAATTTAACATAATTCATAAAAAGAAAAAACAGGCCTTTTTTTATTTATGATTCAAAACAATGTAGAAATAATGTAATAAACTTTCCACTAATCTAATAATTAATGGAACTAAAATAAAATGCATGTAAAAAAATAATATCTTATTTTATTAAATAATTCATCATTGATGATAATTCATAAATCAAATTAAAGCATTGACTACAAAATCTTTATCACCAAGTGAAAAGGCATATCTGCATTTAAAAATCATGTTCCTAATTTAAAATATTGCTTCAGTCAAGGACATAAATATATTATCTAAAATAACGGGTTATTAGAAAAATAGATTAAATTACGCGTTTACAAGAAGCAAGCATGATTGGTGCTTTGGAATCGATAAAAAACACTGAGGCGCTTTTAACCAAGCAAATCGCAGAATAATTCAGAACCAATGGTAACATCTGTTTCCATGAAATTAAGTTGCTCGGTCATAATTAGTCGCTATGACTGATGTACGTGAGGCGGAATATTGCATTTCATAATCAAAACATGTTTTTTTAACTCGATTACATTTTTCCATATTACTGCATCAACTTGAAAATTATTTTTCCATCTTCCTATTTCTCATCAAGCATCATCTCAAAATCCGATATACATTTATATAATATATACAATGTATATCATACATTTATGAAGAAAAAGACATACTTTAAGACGATAGGAAATATTTGCACAACTTTATTGAATTGGTCAAAATTTTGCAAGTGGGCAAGGTCTATTCTCTAATATATATATATATATATATATATATATATATATATATATATATATATATATATTAAAAGCTGCGCTATATTGTGTCTAGTAACTTAGTTTCCTCTTCGCCATCGTGGCCGCTTTGGCCCAGTGTTATTTTGCTGGCGTCGTATCATAGGCTCTTGTATAGTAACGTGTTTGATTCTCTAGCCCATGGGTAGAAGGATACACACTGCTGATGAGGTTCAAAGCAAAGAGATGGCTGTCCATTGCTATTCTGCATATGTATGGATGGAGGATGCTCAGGCAGGTTAGATATGATGAATATATTATATATATATATATATATATATATATATATAGAACAGAGAGGATAATAGATAGATAGATAGATAGATATCTATATACATAGAGAATGTTTATGTATTCCATGTTATGCTATTGAAGTTCGTCTTGACGTTGCAATAAACCCATGTGCCTTTTTTTTTCTCCGCCCTGTCTCCTTTCAATATGAAATATTTCCTTTGCAGCATTCTCTAAGCTTTCGTGGGAAATATAATGTAGTTTCTTTTAAATCAAATTCTAGGACAATTCTAATGATTAATACTCATTGCATTTCAGTATTTTGAAAACATATGATTACACATGAAATTACAACCCTCAAATATTTAGAGCAGTCTTATGAAAAAATGAATAAATTCAAATTTTATTATAAATTATATATCAAAATGTGATATGTTTGTAATCCTAAAACAAATTAAAAATATGTCTTTTAAGTTCAAAAAGAATTGTTTTAAAAATAAGTTTAAACTCATCATTTGTCGAAAAGACAACTCTAATTTAATGTCAACGGAAAAATAGATTTTAAGAATTCAAATATTTTGAGAAAAGAATAAGATTTTTAAAGAATGTAAAAGTTACGTCAATTATATTTTTTTAAAATATGACACTTCATATACTTTTGAGTGACAGAGTTCAATCTATATAAAAGTAAACATTTGAATTGAATATTATTTAAAGGCAAAGAACGAAAAGAAAGAAAAAATTCAAATAGATAGATGATTTGTTTTTACATTTACGAGGCAGAAACAACCATTTAATAATCATTTAAGGTCGAGAAAATATTTTGATAGGTTTTAAGAATAATTCTTGAAAAAATTTGTCATTACAATGATTTGGGGAAAGAAAGAGAAAAGGGAAAAAAAAAAAAAGAAAGAAAAAGGAACCAGATGTGTTTTGATAACACACACACAAATGTTATCTAAGGTAGCAGATAAAAACGGCTGGGTCACCTGGCCAACGAAAAATTCATTTGAAAACCGATTTCGATAATTGACGAAAAAACAGAATTTTGTTAAAAATTGGATTTGGAAAGATATGAAAAAATTAAAATTGACACAAACACAGGCTGAATTTTCTTTTTTTGACGAAACAACTTTGCCCTGCGATAATAAAATTATGTTATCAGAAATATGAGCCGAAGGAAAATGAATGGGAACCAGAAATGTTTTTTTTCTTCCTTGGAGACGACAGACTGACTGAAAATTTTGGGGATATTTCTTTTTTGAGGCCATGTTAAAAAACCAACCATCTTGATAAATTAGCGATAAAATACCTGACAAACACCACGTGTAAAACAAGAGTTTTCATATTGTCCGTTCGTGGCTAGAGAAAATGATAACGGCGATTTGAAAGGAAGAAAAAGGAAAAGAACTAAGACGTAATTTTTTTTTAGTTAAGCAAGGTTTTTTTTCCCGAAAACAAAGCCGCGGATTGTTCACGCCCGACTAAGACATCATTGGTCAAGTGGTGATCACGTGACGCACGAAGGAGGAGGAAAGATACCCGACCAAGACCTCATTGGCCGAGTGGTGATCACGTGACGCACGAAGAAGGCTGTCGACGCCCCATCCAGAGTATAAGTATGAGAAGCTGCTACGAAGAAGTGGGGAGGGCAGTTCACGCCCCTCAGAAGTATGGTGAGAAAGTGGGAGTGAGAAAAAAGTTACCAAAAATGGAAAAGAGTGGAAAATCCCTAACCAGAAATAAAAGAGGTGGATATGTATTTAGAATTATCGAAGAAACCCCCGACGCCAATAAAACAGACCCACCCCGGTTTTGGTCGGCGTCAATAAAAACGAGGCCCCAACAGGCAGAAATCAGTTCGTTCGGCCCTGGCCAGTTGAGCGGTCCAGAGAAGTTTGAGTTGGACGGCAGAGAGATGAGCGCCAGTTGAAACCGCCTCAAGATAGCTGACCAAGATTCACGCAAAATTTTGGACTCCTCTTCAACCAAGAACAATTATTTTGAAGAGCGACTTAGGACCAGACCACAGAAATAAGTTTTTTTCGACTTTCGTCCAAAGACACACCGAAACACAAATTTCTTAGAGAGCAAACAACTTGAAGCGTTAAAAGTTTGCCTAACGGAAAACGACGTGTCACAATCCACAGAACGGGTCGGGAGATAGATGCAGTCCTATGTATCGAACAAATAGACATAAAAAGTTTGTTACCTTTTTTCTTTGATACTTTGAACTTTTTGAGTTTTCATTTTATTTTCTTTTATGCATATTTGTGTGTTATCACCCCCGTTGAACTCAATTTGCATTACGGCCCCAACCACTGTTTGATCTCGTCTGTCTAAGATCAATTCACAACGTGGGTAGGCAGACTGGAGATCAATGCAGTTACTTTGGTAACCAGGCGTTGGAAGCAGGTTGGGAACGGCGAGGTTGATATCAATCTAACCAGATTCCTACCCGAATCACCAAAAGGGTTAGAACGTCACATTTGGGAAGCGACCGATGTCAAGCCAGTTGGTCGTCACAGGACGAGACAACACGACTGACGCGAAGGCGGACGTCACGTTTGGAGAATGCGACACCCGAAATGCAGCGAGGAGCGAAGAGAAATTGGCGCCTGACAGAAGGACGTCGAATTTAGTAGTTTTTGGGGACTTACCAATTTCTTAACGGGATTAGAACCACTTCATATCAGTAGACGAATGTGAGCTAAGATCTTCGGGAGCTCTTTGAAAGCAATTTTCAATCCATTTTTGTTTTGTCTTCCTAAACCTTGTTCCTTTATTAATTTACAATCTCGTTCCCTAAGTTATTCGAAAAATTTCTCTTTATATCTCTCTAGGAGATTGTCCAGCATTCCTTGCCAAAGGAGATTGTTATTTGTAACAGTCCAAAAACTTTCTTTGTTTAACGAAATATTTCTGATTTTTAATAATTTAAGAAAACTTTTTAAAGCAAATTTAGTTATCTTAATGCATCTGTTTTCCTACATTTAAAACATTTTCCATATATTAGTAATTTTTGTATTTAAAAATTTGGGATGAGAAAAATTGTAAATTGCATTGACCGTTAAAAGAAAACCAACAATGCAACATTGCAGATTATTTCTTGAAAAGAAATTTAGTCCTATTTATTCCATTTTCATTTTCCTTTTTATTAATTTTTAACGGAATTCTAAAACAGTTTATTTTCTGTGTTTGAGATGGTTAATAATAAACATTATCATATATATATATATCTAATATATATTAAATATATATGGTACACACACAAGAAATTTTTTTATTTTTAATTTTAAAATCAGAAATTTTCAAGAAAAATGTTAATTTATATATATATTTATATATATTTACTTAAATGAAATATGTTTTATATATTTTTTTTTCAGAAAATATTATATTTAGTACAAACACAGTTTTTCATTAATAAATTTCAAAAAAAGAATAATCTTATATATATAATATATTTATATAAACGGCAAATAAATATTATTATTTAAATATTTTTTTGATATACAAAAAAAAAAAATAAATATATATATATAAAAAAAATGAAAAAATATATATATTTATATATATATGTATTAGGGTTATATATATGCAATTTTGTAACGATTGCATTCAAATTTTCGTTTTAAACATTCCCTAAATCATCTTACCATCAAAAAATGTTGAAAAAATTGGATTTTAAAATTTGGTACATTTTATGGCCATGAATATTCAGAAAAAGAAATATTATTTTTTTAAAATTAACGATCAATGCATGTTGTGGATTTTGATAAGAATGAAACAAAAAATTGGCCAAAAGTAAAATTTACATTGTTCATTTGACAAAATCCAAAATCAACAATTATTGAATACGGCGGTTTATATTTTTAACTATTTTTTATTTTCAAGTAGGATTTCGCCCATTTTGAAATTAAAGAATGATTCAAAGTTGTCAAAATATTTCATCTTTTTCAAATATTGGAAATTTAGAATAAAATTTTTTTAATGAAATGAATAATTTTATCAGGAGGTAATAAATAGAGGCCGTTCGATGATGGTCGAAAAATGGTTTTTTAATAAAATTTACAATTGCAGCTGATTCCAGGAAATGCAGAATCTTTTAAAACTTCAAAACGATTATATTTGTTTTTAAAAATCTTTTTAATGCATAGCATATTTTTGAAAAAATAAAAATAAGAATCGTCACAATCCAATTAGAAAATTCGATGTTTAATTTTAGAGAAATGATTTTCTAAAAAATTGTGAATGAAATAAAAATTAAGGAGGTTCAATTTATAGGGTTTGATTACTAAATGGTGGGAATAATTTATGAAAAAGAATTTTTCCAAATGCTTTCAAACGTGATAAATTTTTGGGTGATCAAGAATGAAATGATGCAAGTTAACAATGCGGTCTGATTTATAAAATTAATGATATTTATTTTATGTTAGATTTTTTTTTTCCACCGTTAGAATTTTAAAATTCAAAATTTTGGTAATAAAAAATTTTTACAAAGTATAAAAGAATGAATTTTTTTTCTTAAATAATTTTTTAAAAAAGTTATTTATATTCAATTTAACATATATAAATTAAATTATTTACGATTTAGTCTTAACTTAGCATTTGCTAAAAACAAAGCTGAGTTATTCCAGTTTTTTTTACATTTTTATTTTAAAAATATATAGATATATATAAATATATATATTAAATTATAGAAACATAGAACTGCTAATTATTTATCTCCATAAATGACCTCAAAATTAAACTTAATATTTTCAAAAAAAGAGATGAAAAATAAATTATGAATGAAAATGTTGACTGACAATATGATTATTTTTTTTTCTAAGGACATTATTTTTTTAAATAATAGAATCATTAACAGGTGACCAAAAACTAAAAAAAAGAAAACGAAAAGGTTATTAAAAAGAAATGAAAAAAAAATTAACAATCAATAAACTTGGACAAAAATGATACAGAGAAATGGAAATATAATTAAACAAACAAAAAAGATCCATTATAAATATATATAAATATATATATACAGTGCTCCATATATATAGGTTACATATCTTTTTAAAACTATACATCGTCAATCAGAAAGCGACAATGTTATATCGCGATTAATATATATATATAAAAATATATATATATATAGTGGGGGGAAATAAATATTCGTACACTTGAAAAATTGTATTTTTATAAATGTAAAAGCCTTAAATAAAACAAATCTCGGCACATTTTATGTATAAAGACACATACTATTAAAAATAATAATAAACTTAATTAATTCTTATTCTAACAGAAATTAATGCATTTTTTAAAATTCTAACTGGTGAAAAAAGTATTCGTACAAATCAATTATTAGAATAAAATAATCAATTAATTATGAAAAAAGTATATTCTAGAATGTTCCAGTAATGTTATCAGTAATTATAGTTAACGCTATTAGCCATTATCAGAGCATTCTGCAATTTCTAGTCTTACGAGAAGGTTCTAATAATGCCTAAAGGTAAAGAATTGACTATTTCACAAAAACAACACATTTTGTCTCTTTCGAAAGATAGGAACAGTTACAGAACGATTTCTAACAACCTGAATATTCCTTTTACTACAATTGCTTCGTTCATTGCAAGGTTTAAAACTCGTAACAGCGTCGAAAACCAAAGACGAACAGGTGCTCTGAGGAAGATTTCTCTAAGATCAGCAAGGATATTAGGACGCCAGATCCAACAAAATCCACAGGTTACCCGAGAAGAGCTGCAGGAACATCTGCGTGCATTAGGGATTAAAGTAACCAAGCGTACAATAAGTAATGAACTACACAAAAACAGTCTGAAATCACGCATCCCAAGGAAGACTCCACTCCTCTTGAAACGACACAGAGATGCTAGGCTAAAATTCGTTAGAGAGCATAAGGATAAAGAATATTCGTTTTGGTAAAAAGTACTATGGACAGATGAAACTAAGATAGAGTTGTTTGGTCATTATTATCGAAATCATGTGTGGAGGAAAGACGGTGAAGCCTACTTACCAAAGAACACGTTGCCAACTTTAAAGTTTGGTGGTGGCAGTATCATGATCTGGGGCTGTTTTTCGGCAAAAGGTGTTGGCAGAATATCAATAATATATGGCAAGATGAATGCCGAAAGATACCAGAAAATCCTGCAAGACAATTTAATGCGTTCTGTTGAGAGACTTCGGCTACCTCCTGATTGGGTTTTCCAACTGGATAATGATCCTAAGCATACCGCTAGATCTACAAAGAAATGGTTAGCTGAAAGTAATGATGATGTCTTGCAATGGCCAAGTCAGTCCCCAGACTCGAACCCAATCAAGAATTTATGGCGATATTTGAAAATTCAAATTGGAAAAAGAGCCCCAACAAATATCAAGAATTTGAAGACAATATGCCAAGAAGAATGGGACAAAATACCACTCAATGTGTGCAAATCATTAGTTGAGACGTACAGGAATAGACTGGTAGCTGTTGAACTCAATAAAGGATATTCCACAAAGTATTAAATTAAGTTAATATGCTTTTTTTTTTTTTTTGTTTTTCCAACATTTGTTGAATACTTTTTTCATCAGTTAAAATGAAAAAAAAATGCATTAATTTCTGTTAGAATAAGAATTAATTAAGTTTATTACTATTTTTTAATAAAATGTATCTTTACACATAAAATGTATCAAAATTTGTTTTAGTTAAGGCTTTTACATTTTAAAAAAATACAATTTTTCATATCAACAAGTAGGCACCGTTTTGTTTGTTGTCCTTTAATTTATTATTATTATTATTATTGTAGAATAATTTATTTACATTAAATTATTTTTATTTAAAATAAAAAATTTTTCATTATTCTATTTCTATTAAGGATTCCACCAAGAAAAAAATAGAAAAGGGGTCCAGTTTAAAACTGCGTTAGATAAGGAAAATGACATTTCTTCCGGATGACATGTTCCAAAATATATATATATATATATATATATATATATATATATTTATTTGTATTTGTAAACAAAATATATATCAGTCCGCAGGGTAGTAACCGTTTTTGTTTGTTGATAGTAAAAATCCAAAGTTCATTATAATTTTGTTATACATAAAAATAAAGGGGTCCATGGTTAAAAAGTTTCACTGCGTTAGAAAAATTTGGGAAAAAGCTGTCGTCATTTAAAATGTTATCTGGCGTTATTAAATCTACGTTTTGAATGGGAAAGCCGCCTTTAAAGAATATATAACCAAAAATCTGCCTGCATCACTGTCTTTCAAGATGCCCGTGAACAAGAACGTGGAAAGTATACTTATAAAACTGAACATAATGTCAAAAACCAGACATTTATACAGCAGGAGAACTTTCGAATATTAATATAACACCAGGTGTTCGGATCAGCAACACCAGACTGATGTGAGATGACGATAAAAGGAATCATCCAGCCGATCTGGATGAATAACATGCAACCAGAACAAAATAAATAGCCTTATTTCAATAAAATTCTATATATTGTTTTCATTAGAGACGGGCGTAAAGACAAATATCATGGATCTGATTAGGCAAATACCGCGATGTATGATTTGAGCGTGTTACCATTGGAAAATTTTATGTTATTTCGAGTTGCTGTCTTATAAAGAAAATCTTTAGCGATTATTTTCGACAGTCATAGTGATTTGAGCGTGTTACCATTGTTAAAAATTTTGTTAAAGAGTTGCTGTCTTCTAAGGAAAATCTTCCTAGCAGGCAGGCTTTTCGACAGTCATAGTGATTTGAGAGTGTTACCATTGGAAAATCTTATGTTATTTCGAGATGCTGTCTTCTAAAGAAAATCTTCCTAGCGATTGCTTTTCGACAGTCATAGTGATAAAATGATGTTACCATTGGAAAATCTTAATTATTTCGAGAACTCTTCCAAAGAAAATATTCGTAAAAAAATATAATCGAAGAAAGCCATAGTGATCATTTATATACAATTTTATAAATTTTTAAAAAAAAAATAAAAAATTAAAATTATAAGGATTTCATCATTTATTTCTGATAATGGAATTTTGAAGGAATCAGCAAAAATCAGGGATGGTGATTTTGACCATATGATTGTTAATATATTTTACGAAAATTTATTATACCTATCAGGAATGCAGAATTGAATCATGATTTTAGTTTCGACAGACATCTGTCAAGACCACTTAAAAAAACAAATTCTCTGCTCTAAAAATGATTTTCATTTGAATTATTATTTTTTTAAACTGAATAAAACTTAAAATGTCACTTTAGATTATTTGCCCATTAAACGTTTTTCTCAAAACTTATTATAAGAATCATTATCCAAAATTTGAGTATTAACCCCGACGTCGCCTCATTTTAGTCCTGAGTCTGAAAATAAACTACATTCAGATGCAAGGCCTCTGATAATATGATACGAAGTTTTGAAAGCATGGAACCATTTTTTTTAATTGCTGAATTGTTAACAAGTCAACCCTGACCCGGTGTTGATAGCACCTGTTAGGGACATGAATATCGGCAAATAGTGAACCCTCAAAAAAAATAAAAGCTTATGAATATATAAATATATATTTTATAATAAAAACACAGCAATACATTTTTATATATTAATAAAATTACCAGCAATATATCAATCGACATGAAATATCTCTTTCATAACATTAATCCATTTAATATCCTACAATTTCTTAATCTTTAACCTGTCAACATTAGATCGTCAAAGTTGTTTACCAAGATGGTATCATCGGAGGACCACAAGGCATTTTTTTATTTTTCAGTGTTTGTTTAGGTAGGTTACTTAAAATATAAATTTGATAACTGTATTTCAGTATATTTTGTTCAAGAGCATTTTGTTTATTTATTTCAATAGTGGTATTTTTTCAAACAAAATATAATCCATATTTTCTTATTTCAATAAAATATAATACATATTCTCTTATTTTAATAGAATTTAATCCATATAATCTTATTTTAATAAAATATAATCATAATAGTTTTATTTTAACAAAATGTAATCCATATTCTCTTATTTTACCAAAATATGATCCATATAATCTTATTCATAAAAATGTTTACGTTTTTTATATTCCGACTGAATATCTCATAAAAAAAAAAAAAAACAACTATATTATTTTCACTAAAATGAATGGTGCAAATTCATCTATTTCTATCATACAGTCTTTTCGCTCATAGAACAGTTGTTCTGGTCTTCCTATGTGTCCCACAAAAAAAAATTGAATTTTGTCCTGCTATGCCCTGATGTGAATGGAGTGTTTGATAACAAAAAATATTACTGCAGGTATCAATGGATAAATGAGCGTCTATAGGTTGTAAAATATATGACGTAATAATATCGTTTTTGACGTATTTTTAACGTCAAAAACGACATTATTAATAAATTATTTTTGCACCAACCTAATAGATGATGGAATGAATTTGGATTACTTGCCCAGCCCAGAATGTTGGGATTTAGTTCCTTTTAAACTCCAATAGGAATCTTTATCTGCGATTTTTCAGGTGGCGGTTCTTATTTTTATTTTCGATATCCAAATTATGAAATTATTTAGGACGCTAATTCCTGAAAAAATCTCAGAGGCCTTCTTGAGATCTGTTTGGCACATGAATATT
The DNA here is from genome assembly GCA_903632075.3 of Acanthosepion pharaonis. Lineage (NCBI taxonomy): Eukaryota > Metazoa > Mollusca > Cephalopoda > Sepiida > Sepiidae > Acanthosepion > Acanthosepion pharaonis. The sequence goes on from CAHIKZ030002634.1 coordinate 105,775, forward strand.
TTCTTAACAATTTGTGGCATTGTCCACCCTGCTTTGGGAGAATTTGAACAAGTATCATGTTGGGCTTCTTGTGACTTTCATGGCATCATCAAGAAATTGACAGGAAAGTACACGAAATGTTGTGTTTTGCTTCAGGACATAAGCGGCCACTGCTATCTACTCTAATATGAATTTCGATGTTGTACTTTTTGCAGGTTCAATTGCTCTCACTGTTCCTGTAATAGCAATGTTCTATATAAAACAAAAATTCTGCAGTTGTCATGGACTTAAAAAAATATCCATTGTCACACCACTAAGCAGATTCAAACAGTGGCTCCATCAAGTCACAGACTATGTTTTCCCGGTGAATTTCTGGTTATACAAATATGGCGTCTTCTTCCCATATTTTGCTGGTAGTGTTACAGGTACTGTCACATAGGACATCTGAGAGGAAATGCAACTATTTCCCATCTATTGTAATGACTTCAAATGGTTCGAAACTATTTGCAATGCTCGACAAACCAATCTCAAACATCAAGTATAGCTGCACGTTTATTTACATTATTTACATTATTCATCTTTGTCCTCATATTTATATACAATATTTTCGGCATTTTGTACGCTCCGGCCTTCTTCAGCTTTTTTGAATGTCGAACTGAACCCTTTATTTCGCTCAAATGGGTAGACTGTTCTAGTTCCACGTGCCATGTTTGATGGATGTCAGTTATAAGTTAGATGCTAATTCTCAAAAGTTCTCCACTGCCTTAACCAGGTATTGAACTCAGAAATCTTTGGGTCACTGTCACTGGATCTAACCAACGCTTCATCCACTGTGCCATGTGTCCTAAGACATCTGGTATGAATTTCTGGGTATTATAAACCTAAATGTCTTCAGCAACCATTTTACCAGTGTTCATATTGCAATTTTTGCTGTTATCATTGCATGTTTTTTATCAGAGCTCATATTGCAATTCAGATTTATTCGCGACTTACAGACTTAAGACGTATTTTCTTTCGAAAGAATACGTAATTGGAATTTTAACAGATCAAGGCCTAACTGATAATTACAGGATTTTAGTTAAATGTAGTTGTTATTCTCAAGCTTAATTTGGCACAACGACTATTATGGGACATTAGCGAATAAAATCTCTCTCGTGATGATCAAAAGTCATTGCCACGTTGAGACGGCATTTCAAAAAAGTAACAAAAAAGTCGTTTATTGTATTCTTTTTATGTACCATGTCCAAAAGGAAATGAGCATGAGGCAGAGTTCAATTTCCAGTCTTTTGTATATTTTACGTATATTTGTCTTTTTCCTCGTTCTATTCCGAATTTATATGTTCTGCTGTGTTGCTTTTCTGAGTGTTGACTTTTTAATGTGTTCCTCATTCAAAATATAGAAATTTCCGCTGTCTCTGATATGAGATATAAGTGAAATTTTTATTTCCTTATAAATAAAAATTTTCAATATATCCGCCTTTTATAGTCAAAAGATCTAATTTTTTCATTTGTAAAGATAGACATTTTTGTGGCTTCAAGTCTTCATTTGGGATGAATTATCCAACCATATTCAGTGCCATATAGGAAGACTGATGATTTCATAACATTTTTTATTCTTTTCTTTTATTTCCAATATTTTATGTTTTTAATACTTTTGCTGGAGCTTCTGGGAGCATTTTCTTTCATGTCAAAAATATTTTTCAAGGGATTTCAATGTCTCATTTTCTCTATTTTAAATTTTAAAGCATTTACTCAGATATTTATGTTTTGTACTTAAAAATTTTGGTATTTTCCATTTGTAATCAGGATTCGGCAATTTCTTTTTGCTTATAGCTATAAATTGTCTTAATTAACCAATTAAAATTTGTACAAAAATAAACGACTTCGAACTAAAACTGTTAAATTTAAACACATAAGTTTGAGGAAATATATTTTGATGTTCTGGATTTGGAAAAAATAAAAAATTAAATGTAGATAAATCGATTTGATATTTCCAAGAAACAGAATACAAAATTTAGTTCAGAATTAAAACGAATCGATCTTAATTTTAATCCTTATGAGTCATTAAGAATATATGCACATACAGAAAATATATATGAAATGTAAACAGATTATATATATATTATATAAATATTATTTATATAATATAAAGAAATAATTATAAAAGAATTAAAAATAAAATAATTAAAATGATCAATTAAAAATAATAATCTAAAAGATGATAATGTAAATAAATTTAAAAACGTAGCCCCTAAGAATGATTTGTTTCGTGGATGAACATTTTGATCAGATGATTTTCCATTTTTTCTCGACAAATATGGATGTTGAAGAAACATGTCTGTGAGCCTTTCATGAAAATATTTATATATTTATCTAAATATTGAAATATATCTAGAGAACGTTTCAAGCCGAAAGATATTTTAAAAACTAGGCATTAAATTTGGAAGGAAAAAGTCTGTTTTTGTTCGGTTTAATAGGTTAAGTTCAAAAATACAATAATGTTAAAATATTAATTTTGCATTTTATACAAAATACTTTGAAAATCATTGGTATATTTTGAGATATCAATAAAGTCTTTCATGCGTCTCGAAATTACTAAATGACTAGGTTCTTAAAATAAATCTGAAAAGGAAGAGTAGATAACTAGTGAATCAAAACAAGACAAAAATCAGTTCTTGTAAAAGCTATAAATGAAAGAGACACTGAAAAGAATCAACAAACGTTGAAGCCGTTATCAACTAATTTGAAAGTAGAATCAAACATGTGCTTTATTGAGCGGACAAATCTCTGCTCTATGACAGAATTTCCTAATTCGACAGCTTTTTCGATTGATGGAAGCCACCTATAGAGACATAGAAAGGATATTTAAAGTTCTCCATTAAATAGTAATTTTTATTTTATATATGTCCCATATCGATCAACATTTTCTAAATATTGGATTATATATTATGAGAGTACAAAAGTTGCAGTTCCGCCTTTTAGGAAATATTTTCTATCTTAAAAACCTTTCGTTCATAAAATGCTTGAATCTATAATTTACAAAAAATCCATTTAACTCATTCTAAAACAAAATTTGGCCTGGACGTCAATGAAAGGAAAAACATATAGACATACTGAACCATGTTGAAATGACGACGATTAAAGAGATGTTGATGAATCAAGAAATTTAAAAAAAGAATATATAGATTCTTTAAAAATTTTTAACCAACAAGCAGGGTCTCTCCATAGAAATATTTTTCCTAAAAATCTTATTCTTAAAACATATACTTTAGAAAAATGATTTGGTTCAGAAAATATTAAATGTTTTTCAGAAATAAAGTGTTTAATTCATTATTTTACAATTCTAAATATTAGAATTTTTAAATAAACATAACACGGAAATCTCCAAAAAATTTGTAAGTTTGATACCGGAAAAAAGTTACATTCAATAACTTCAAATTGATTTAAATTTAAATTTTTATTTCTTGTATTGAGTGGAATAAAGAATATTTTAATGTTTTTGTGTAAAATTTAATTTGCAGAAAACAGAGTAAAATTGCTTTATTGAAATTTCAAGATATTTTAATAGATACGAAGACATTGTGATTTGTTTGAGAAATTTGAAAGAGAGAATTTATGATATAAATATTAAAGACAATAGATTGAGAAAAATTTTTTCGTCATAGATTCTGGTATCTATTTTTTGTTGTGAATTGGCTTTTTTGGAATTTTTATGCCAAATTTATAGAAACTTATGAAATTTGAAATTTTGTTTAAAACCTGATTCAAAATATTTAAAAGAAGTAAAAATCATTTGACCAATTCAATTTAAAACTGCTCTGCAAAATTAATCAAAAAAAAACCGAAATCTTTTTATGGAAAAAAAGAAACGCTTTGAACAAGAAAATGCTTAAATAATATAAAGACTATAGAATCTCTGACAATCGGACTAAACCCTTCCGGATATTAGATTAAAATAAAAGAACTGAAATCAGGTTTAACATTTATTTTCAATGTTTTATAGTAAACAAAATAAGCTAATGGTGAGTGAAATATAACGGAATTGATTTTAAGAAAAAAGAAATAAATTATGTAATGTTAATGAAAATTGATCAAATTAAGTATGCCACGTATGCAAAACAAATAATGTAACGAGGATTTTTTAATCTCTGTTGCATGATGAATCTTTCTATTCTAATGTCCTTCTCAACTTTTTCTGCATTTCGTTTTGCTTTTGTTCTTGAAATTTTTTAAACGAAAGACACTTTTTTTTAAACTCTGCGTGCGTTATTGCAATCGTCATATCTAAATGCTGGCTTTCTTTCCATAAAACTGACAACCTTTTCAATAGCTTTTTCAATTTCAGTCCAGGTTTCATCACAATCATGCATTTCATTTCGCTGTCTTGTTGCAGATGTGGTCTCGTTGTCATCCTTTCCTCTTATTCCCATCATCCTTTTGCACCAATACAAGCCATTGTTGAAATAAGCATAAGCAATTATTCAAAGTAAATTTCTTGAAAAACAGAAAATTCAAATCAGTTAAATATCACCCAAATAGTTCAAATATATAGCTCAAAATCATGTCATTTAAGTTTATAATGAATTACAATTCTTAAGTTCTTAAATGATAAGATTTGAAATTAACAATTTTTCAAAGTTCATTGAAACAGACGTTCCCTTTCTTTCATGTTTTTCATTTTCTCACTGATACCAAGTAGGCATATTTTTCCCTCTTTCCAAATAATCAAAACGGAATAGTTCTTTATTTATGATAAGGCGTTGGCGGGGCGTAACGGTAAATGAACTAGAAACTAAAATGAAAGGAGGGACAACCACAATTATTGTATAAAGATTTAAGTGGTTTTTTTCATATTTTCCATTGAATTCTTAAAAAATATTGCAATTTTGGCGAGGAAAGTCATTTTGCAAAACCTATAGAAAATATTGAAATTAGACATACTGATTCTGCAAATCTTTTAGCTTAAAACAGCTAGAATTAATAGATATGTTTTTATTTATCAATCTTAATAAGGCATGCTAATTCCCATTGTAATAGCAGAAGAAGCCTTCAAAAAAGCGAAGGAAAGTTCTAAGAAACGGGAACATTTCGTACATCAAAGAAAGAAGAAGTTGAACGAAATAATATAAATCCTCCTGTATGACAATGAATACTGCATAGTTTCTTTAAAGATCGAAAGACACAAAGACTTCTTAAAGCAACCTGAATATGGTTCTATAGAAGAATACTGAAAATAATATGGACTCAAACATGTGAGTCATGTTTTTTTAAATTCAAATTTTATTAAATGGAAACAAAATGACACGTAGTTTTAAAAAGGTTTGCTAATTTCTGAAACAAACAATAAGGAAATTTTTGGGCTTAGAAAATTGAACACTGAAAAAGGAATTTTGAATAATTAAAAAGGCTGTTTTTGTTGACTGTCATGACTATCAACCTCTATAATGGTGAAATTTAATTATTTTGTATGCAATATTTTGGGGGTTAGGGAAATATTAATGAATATTTGCATATTCTCTAGGAAATACGAATATTTACAAGTACTTACTGAATTTATTATAAACAGTTGCTTGCATATTTAGTTTGAATAATTCGTGAAATTAACAAAGGAGTTTTGATCAATTCATAGTCATTGATTATTCTAAAAATTGATGCAGTCTAAAAATTATTCACCCTCTTATGGAAATTATGAAATAATATTTTTTTATGACAAGTTTTTTTTTAATTTGGCATCCATATCAAATACCAATTGAAGATTAAACAGATTTGATCTGATTCTATAAAATTCTAAAATGTAATGAAGAAGACAATATGTGATTGCCACGTACTGCGACAACTCATTCATTCTGCAACCATGGCGAAGACGGCTGAACTTGATTTATCTACGAATGAAGATATGTTGATGGGTACAAAGAAGGTGATAGATATACAACACTTTCCAAGCGTTTAATATTCCTAGAACAACCCGGGTAGCATTGTGAAGAAGTACAATAAGACTCATTGATTCGGGAAATAAATTAAGGACTGGCAGAAAACTATTAATGTATTAGAGAATGGAAATGAAAATTGTTAGAGATGTCTCGAAGAATCCTCACTTAACGACAAAGACATTGTTAATGATATCAAGACATCAGGGTTGAATGTATCAACAAAGGCAGTCACTAGATTTTTATTGAGGACTTCAAGCTAGTCTTTTCAAAGGAAAACTCCCTTGCTTAAGGCTAAACACCTAAAATGATTAGTTTAGAGCGTCAACAAATATTCATCTAGAACATGGAATAAATATTTGAACTCTGTTTTATGGTCAGATGAAAATAAACTAGAATTATTTGGTCACATAGACTCCTATATATATATGGAGGACCTTGAATGAAGGTCACAAACTAAAAAATATCTTCCCTACAATTAAGAACAGTGGTAGGAGAATTCTGCTCTGGGAATGTTTAATATTGCTTCTGGAGCAGCAATAGAGAACTTTTGAGAGTACAGGTTATAATTGATACTAATAAGTAACATGACTATAAAATAAAGGGAACAAAAGCTGTCTTTGGGATGTCACTGGACGTTCCCACATACAATAACCCGACACACACGGGACGAATTATTACAAAATATCTAGATGACAGCAGAATCAAAGACATTGTTGGACCTTTTATAAACTTCTGACCTAAACTGCATTGAAAATTTATGGGCATATTGAAAAAGGAATATAAGAAAATCATTTAAATTTGGAGGAACTAGAAGCTATTGCCAAGGAAGAATGGAACAAAATACTTATCAACATAATGATCTTGTAAAGAACTATCAAAAATGATTAAAGGCAATAATCAATAATCAAGGTTAAACAATTGATTATACTGAGACAAGAGGGCCAATAATTTTGTCATATGGTAAAATGATTTCATGTGTTTTTGTATTTTTATTTAACATTAAAATAAAATTTTTATTGAAATATCAGTCTGTATTCTTTCAAATCAATTCTTTCATCATTTGTGAGAAAATGCAGATGAAGTTTCCATAAAAATTTCAAGTATTAGAGTTTTATTTGAATTATATAAGCGAGGGCGAATAATTTTCTGTCCACAACTATATATATATATATATATATATATATATATATATATATATATATATATATATACTCAAAAGGATGTGTGTGTGTGTCAACCGAATGCGGCTGCAATTTCTAGATTGCGCAAAATTTACATGCACAACTCCAAGTTAGCGGGAAGGCCAAGACTGACTTTGCATTCCCAACTCCATCGATAGTGGAAATAATCGATTTTTTCATGCTTCTACGGCAATTTTCAAAAGTTTGCGGCCATTTTTGTACTGCCCAGAGTGAGAGCCTATAGCTGGCTGCTACGAATAGGCAGGAAGATTCTATTGGCCAGCGTGAGAGCCAACAAATGACTGACACGAATGTTAACTAGCATGCTAGCATGCAAAAAAAAAATCGAACAGTGCATTCGTCTTAAATGGGAAAAATTTAAATCTGCATGGCACGTTACTCCAATTGGCTCAAATATGCTTAAACTCAACGTTGATTCTGATTCCGCAGATTTTTGGTTAGGTGTGAAAAGTATTTGTTGTTAACATTGTTTTTTCATTTGGTTTTTTCAGTTACGAGTCCTTTTTAAAGCTGATCATTTCGTGTTCATTTTGTTTAGTTCTTTTCTTTTAACAGATTTAATGTTTAGTATAGAGCTTAGAAAAATTCTGTAGTTCAAAAGATCCAAAAGAAGTAAGGCATGTAGCAACATCACGGTTAAAAATCTTCTGCAAAGGAAAACTCTTCAAGGAAGGGCAAAAATATTTTAACTCAAGTAATAGCGACATAAACATATGAGTTCTGAATTTTTGAATCAAGCACAGGCAAAATGGCCATGCTGCTAAATATATATATATATATATATATATATATATATATATATATATATATATAATAATGAAGAGGTTAAGAATAGTTGTTCCAACGAGGAAAAAAGTATGCATATTAAAAGAAGAGAGAAACCGCAAACGTTTTGGTTGTAATGTGGATTTAAAAAATATATATTATGCTTTATTTTCCATAATTTTATACACGTGATTCCGGTCTCGTGACTGTCATTTTACAAAGGGTGGATTTTCCATATTAAAATAATTAATTTACTAAATCTTGGAAAAGATACTTCTGGAAATCCTCATGGGGTGATATTGGTAATTCACACTTTACTTTAAAACTTAACCCAAAAATGAAATATAATTTTAATGAATTACCATTTTAGATATAAAAATGAAATAAAAAACAACCATATAATAACAGATATCTACACACATGTTACAGACACCCAAAATACCTTCATTTCAAGACCCATCACCCAAAAAGCTGCCTAAAATCCATCCCCTATTCCCTAGAACGTTACTTTTTTTACTATTTGACTAATAAACACCTCCAAATTTTTTTGCCTAGAAGAACTACATAAAATTTAAAAAACAAAATCAAAACGGGCATACCAAACAACACTAATAAACAAAAAAAATCCTCTAGACCAACTTAGAAATCCAAAGAAATTTAGAAACATGGAACCAACTCTAGCATATGTCTCAACAATCTCAACAAAACAATCCAGAAATATTGACAGAAATTACAAAAAATCTAGGATACTTAGCAAGAATAATAAACTGAAAAATATTGTTGAAAACAATCAAAATAATTAAAAGCAAACGCCAATCTAAAACCTAAAACACATATTAACCTCATCTTAATTTAACCAACACACAATACAGGGAGTCACAAAATGCAACAAAAAAAAGATGTGGGGTTTTTAACATCATTATAGAATTAAACTCCTACACTTTTGAAAACCCCAAAACGACATTCACAATAAATAAAAAATTTAAACTACAAAGACAAAAATGTGATTTATGTACTCAAATGCATAAAATGTAAAAAAATCATATTTAGGTATCAACCAACAACTGAACAACAGGGTCTCCCTGCACAAAAGCAATATAAAATTACCAAACAACAGAAAACTTTCTTTATATATAACACACATCTTCAAATGTCACCAGGAAAACATAAAAAATTATGCCAATATACCAAACAGACAATTATTCTTACCTACACATACAACAAAAAGACATAAACAAATTTAAACCAAGTAAATAGATCATAACCCAACATATAAAAACATACAACATACACACATAATGGTAAATACAGTGATCAAACCCACACATACATGTACGCACGCTCATATATGTACGTATATATAGCACGAATGTATATATATATGTCTGTGTATATACAATGTCTGTATATATATATATGTGTATGTATATATGGGTCGATGGTTCGAGTGTGCTGGTGTTGTTCAGCTTGTTCATCACTGTAGATCATACACTTTCTCCCAGAATCTGTGACTAAGGTCAGCTCAACATAGTTGCAGTATAAACAACAGTGTTTCTCTGTGTGTTGACAAACACAGATGTGTCTGACCGGAAGCCTGCAATAGGAATTGTGTAACCAAGCCAGATGGATAGCAGTTGTATAATTATATAAGATATATTCTGTCGTGAAGAATTTTATATAACAACACAGTGAACCAACTTTTCTAGCAGTTGGCCAAACAATTTATTCAATATAATATACTACTTCATACGAAACTTAAACCAAGATGGCGCGATGAATCATTCTCCTGGAAGCTAATCCAACCATACTGGTGGAAGGCAAAAAACTATAACTATGACAAGTACTTTTTTATTTATATTTGATTCAGGAAGAGATCCAATATGGTGAAAAATACGCGCTACTTCTTGACAAGAAAACGTAAGAGAAAATCATGTTAATCTGAATGGATATATTTCGAACAATGGTGATTTTGATTTCCCGCTTCTATTCACAAATGTAATATCAATCGAAATCTTCTGGATTCTTAATTCATGTTCTTTTATAGATATCTCTTCATAATGATTTATTTTTTTCTTGTAATCTTACACACTCAACAACCCCTTTGTCACCATTGATTTGCTTGGTGTCAAACAGTTAAAAAAATCTATAATGAAATCAGAAGAGTCATATTAGAGATCCTATAAATCTGCCTAATATTTTTTTTGTTAAGCGCAAATGTAAAGAGTCAAGTATTGATTAGAGATAAAATATGTCGGAAATTAAGGGAGGCCAGGTTCAACAACATCCTGAGGGAACAGGGCATACAGAAAATGAAAGTTGATAAATATATATATATATATATATATATATATATATATATATATATATATATATATATATATATATATATTATATATATATATATATATATATATATATATATAAATTAGCGAGAAATAGCTTTTGATCTTGAGAATTTTTTCCACCTCAGTTGCTTCACACAGGATGATGGATTTATTGTGAAATTACATGTAGACGAAAGTCTTGTAAAAAGTGAGGAAATGATACAAACTAAGAATCTATCAGCTGATGCTGACACATATTGCCAGCGTTTCGAATGAAAGACAGGAATTGCACGCTTGGATATAGAACGAACCATTTTGAATTCATTACTTTCGTTGGCTCAAACTGACATTCAGCGTGTCAAATCAGAATGATTCACAGAAGCTCAAGGACACTCAACCTTTATACATTTGAAAATATTTCTAGAAATTGAAATCATCTGAATCATTGATATCGAAGGATAATTGAAATTAAAGAAGATCTAAAATTATTCTTTTTTTGTAAACCTATAAAAAGTTTGATTGTGAAGCTTCCCTCGAGAAATAGTATAATTAATTTTAAACGCATTTTCTTGTTGTTTGTGTTCATGTAACACCCGAAAAAAAACATGAAGAGAAGAGAATAAGCACTTAAGAATTTTTGAAAATCTAATTAACACAACGCGATGGAATTTTACCATAACATAGATAATGAAATTAGACATCTATATAAGATATATTATGTCACAGAGATGTGTTATTAAGATGATATACGTAATTAGCTTCTATATATTAATGTGCGAGCATGTATATATGAATCTGTGTTTGAAGAAGCTGCATTATGTACGTTCATATTAATGTACACGTATCTATTCAGAAAAGCATATATGTGCATGAACTAAGAAATGCCTATTTCGTTTGCTGATGTAACATAGGTTGCGCTTTAAAAATCCCTTAACAATTAGCTTGGAAAACTATTCTTATTTGATTGAATGATTGATTTGAATTTTCCAACTTATTAACATTTAATTATCGTTTCACTAATATAAAATGGGCGGCTATTTTCAAAGAAAGACAAAATGAAAATCATGAATTTAATTTTCACTATAAAATTCTACAAATATTAAAATTGCTCATAAACTGTGACTACATTAATACTAACCAATTCAAACCAAGAAGGACATAATGCAACTAAAATAAAAGAGATAGTTGAAGTGAAAAAAGTAGCTAAAAGACTTTAGAGGAAACAAAATCCTAAAAACAAGGATAGACATCCACACCTATTCAAACTACAAAATTGTAGGGTGAATTGTGTGAATCGGCGATAGACGAAACTCATATATATATATATATATATATATATATATATATATATATATATATAACCCGTATATATCAAATAGGCGTGAAAAATAACAGCATATGTGGCCTGACGATTGCATATTTTATATATATATACAGACTGTCGATATTCTATTATGGCGGTTATTTTACCGGATGTCGTTTGTTTATTTATTTGGGCCAATCTATATTTCTCTGATATTTTTATTTTGTTTGTTTATTTTATTTATTTATTTATTAACGTACTAAAAATTTGTTTATATATATATTTAACAGTTTTGTTTTGGTTTGAGAATAGATAAATAGATTTAGATATTTGGGATAGATTGATAGATAGATAAGATTAGTTTTTGGTAAAAAGAGTTTTAAACAAGAATTTCAAAATAATTTACTTGGATGGAATTTAGGTCAATTTATTTTACTAGATTTTTTCTTTTGGTTTTATTATTTAAATTAATAATAATAATAATAATGCAAATAATAATATATAATAAATAAATGAAATAATAATGTGAATATGACGATTGTATATCGTGAAACAGCTGTGGATAAAATCAATCGTTAGTTACTTTTATATTTACACGTGAAAATATTCTTTTATTGAAAATTTTATTCCATAAAATATCTTGTCGATAATTTCTTTAGATATATATATTTGAATAAAACAAGTGGACCAGCATAAATTGACAGCCTTGAATGCACTAATATATTTAAATTAATAATTATAATAAGGATAATAATAATAGACATGGACATTGAGGAAAGAATAATATGAATATAATTAGATCATAAATGGGTGCGTGGATAAAATCCTTCGTTGGTTACTAAGGATATCGTTGAAAAATATTCTTTTTAACAATTTTTTAAATCATCCAATAATCTTCTTCGATAATTTGAGATATGGAAATCGGCATATTTCTGTAAAATGGACCAGCAAAAATTCCTGGATGCACTAATATGGGCATATAAGAATAGTTTAGGTATATAGGAAAGCAGACATGGACATTGAGGATTTAAATTATATTATATAATTAGATTAATTGTTTCAGGCTTTAATTAAATAAGGATATGAAAATCTTCTTATATTATAACAATTTCATAACACTGGTGTCTTGATTTATATGAGATCACGTGATTTTATGTAAAATCGAAGATTTTATTCTGGTTTTACATTTTAATGCTCCTAACATATAGCGAAATATAAATATTTAATTTTATTTAGGGGTGATTCTTGCAATGGGAACAATTTAAAAAGGGTTGATTTTTTCAATAGAATACCAACATTATAACACTGGTTGTAGTGATATATATATTTGAAATTTATATGTCATTTTCATTTTAATTCTATCATTTTAATGCTCTAACATGGAAACAAATAAACTAAAATAGTGAATTCTTGCAATACAACAAAAATCCTGTCTTATTAAAGAGGATTTGTTAGTAAACAGGACAAGGGATCAAATAATGCTCATCTCAATTTCTATCTGGATAACCTGTTTATTGTAAAAAGGAAGATAAAACAATTAAGTATTAAAGTGATTTGAAAGAATATATAAAAATGAAAGACTATTTTAATGTCAAAAGAAAATAAATTTATACTTTATGGAGAATTTATACTTTATGGAGGAATTGATCAATTACAATTACTGACAGGAACGAAAATAAATCTGATAATTTTGTATATACACTTGAGTTTAGCAGTAAACGGTATTTGAAACATGTGCAACCAACCAGTTAAAGCAAGTAGTTCTGGATGCAATGGAAAATATGCTCGCTTCAAAAGCATTCTACACTAGAAGCTCTTAAAATAATTATCCTTAAAACTTAGATATTATTCTTCTTCACATGCCGTGTCCTTTTAGGAAATCGGTGATCTAAATTATCCACAACTTCTTAACATTCAGAGCTTTTAGAAATATATGTCCGCTTACACTCGCAGTTTTGAATTGAAATGTCTATTTATACAAGATAATTCCCCTTTATTTGTTCTGTCTTCTATGGCCTTTGAATGTCAAATTTTTCAAAGCCTTCTTCCCTCATGCGTCCTCGAAATTTTAATTAATCTCTTTCAGATTCAAAGTATAAATTTCCGTTTTGTTCCTATTTTTTCTTATAAATTCATCGATGTCAAATATTCTTCAGTCTTGATTTTACCAGTATTGTTTTATAGAGTTATATAGCTTCAAGATTTTTCTTCATCTGTGAGGTAAATGGCCAACCATATGTGAGGAATCGTATTACATCTCACTTCAAACACTGTTCTTTGTTTCTAAATGACAACTTCCAGTTTGTTAATAATTTCTTTAATCATTAGAATGATTTTTTTTGCTATTTCAATTTCTATTTTGGATTCGGCATCACATTTCCACCATCAGCTAAAACACTTCTCAAGGATTATTAACATTCTTTTACTTCTTAGGTAATTAAATATATCAACATTTCTGTCTAATTGATTGATTAATTTTCCGCTTATGAACACAATTTATGCTATCTAAAGTCAAAAAATATCTTCAAATTGTAAGATTTTTTTTGTTAATAATCTGTTAGTGATAGAATTTTTACTAATTGACATATGATAAAAATGATGTGAGTTCATGTTATTTCGAATTGTATTTAGGCGTAAGTGAATACGTTATCAATTGAACTCGACCCTCAATTTATAAATTCCGAGCCGTTATTCATTACACCACCTGCACATCCTAGATAACAGCAAACTGATATTCAGTCGGTAAACCATTTGAAATATTCTCATATCAATGAAATTAACTTCGGTGATCATACGGGAATGAGTGTTTCAACGTGATCCGGCCGTAAGCGTTTTTGTATAAGACAGAAAAACTTTATATTGTGATATTAATTACTCTTATTTTATAAGTTATACATTCAAATGGAGAGTAGCAATAAACAATGTATTCACCATTCAGAAAAAGAGATCAATGATTAAATCACTCTCTTTTAAATGTTTTTGAACGCCGCCCCTCGCATTAACTAAAAAGAATCATACATCTACACGTTCCAATTTGATTGTCAGGATGTACTGATTTGAACTTTGTTTATTAAGCAAAAAAAAAAAAAAAAAAAAAAAATTAAAAGAGAAATTGGAACAAGATATTTTCTTTTATCAATATGAATAAAAAAAAAAAAATATCTATTCAATAGATATTTTCCATCAGACAAATTCAATAAAATTATCTATTTTTGTTTACATTTTGAGTGTTCGATTGTTATATCATGCACACGGCACCTGTGGAAAGTGGTCTACTCTCAATGGAAATCGGCGGTTCAAATGTAAATTTTCAAATCAATAAGTATTTATTCTAATTTTAGAATTGATCCAAACAGTTTTAATATCATCTGTTCATTTCTTTTTACTAAAATAATTGTACGTCTATAAAAGGATTTGATATTCAACCGCACAAAGCATCTTATCCTCCGGTGAGATGTACGAATCCGTTTCGAGAAAATCAAATTCCCTAAAACTTTATGTGCAGTATTTATTTTAAATTGTTTGATCCTACCTAAAAAGGAGATCAATAGTGTTTCCTTTCTTTTTCTAGAATTCATAATTACAGTGTCTGCATAAACTATATTGTATTGTTCTTCTTTTATGTATTAAGTTCTTTATCTCACTTTTTATATGCCATGTGTTCCTGTACCTTGTAGCTGTTAATGAATTTTGTCTCATTGTTATTGTTATTTCTTCCAAAACCCTGTTCTGCCATCAATCTACTCATGCTTATCAGGTATGTTAGGCGCTGATCTGCTAATCTTTCTCTCATTCATATGGTCCGAAAGTATCAGACTTTCAAGAATTTTCCCATCATTACGGGTCCCAGAAGGTCGTTTATCACAAATGTGGCCAATGGTAACAATGCATTTTCTCTTCAAAACCACGTGACATTTCCGGGTCTTCATTTTACACCCTGGTCGGTTGATTTCGATTTGTAGTTCAGCTATTATTCGTTACGACATGATTGAGGCTACAAAAACGTTCAACTTATACCCTGGATGTAACAGAATAAAAAACACGAATTATATATATATATATATATATATATATATATATATATATATATATATATATATTTTTATGTTTAATATTGTAAATTGAAAATAGATTATTTATACAAGTATTTAAGCAAATGCTCTGTTTATGATAAACAGTATTAAATAACATTTACCGGCCTGAATGTCCGAGAAATTTTATAGAAAATAGTTTCGTTCTTTGACAGGATTCGAACCTGCATCCTATACGGAACGGTCATTTACGCTGACGTGCCTTACCTCTGGGCCAAAAGAACCTTTTCGGTAGACAAGGTCGAATTTACTGCTTATAAACTTCAATCTTCCATGAATCTCGTACATTCATAACTGCTCTGGCGTATCAAATGTAAACAAATGACGTCATATATTAAGAAATGGACCCAGGTCCGACAATTTATTTATTAAAGACATTTTTTATGTTTAACGTTGTTATTTATAGAAAAAAATGTCTTTAATAAATAAATTGTTTTGTTTGTCCGATAATTACTTTTATTAATTGTAAAGCTTACTTTTTAAGTATGATACGCAATATTTCCAACTGCCCACGTTGCCTTCAACATGTCTCGATAGTAGAAGATAAAATCACGAGGGTCACGTGAAGCAGGTGGTGAGTGAAGTTAGTGGAACCATTTAACGAGGCAAAAAAAAAAAAAAAAGAAAAGAAAAAAAGGAGAGGCTAAGGACCGAATCGTGGATGATAAGCAGAACACACACACGGCTAAGAGACAATGGATAAAGGATATTTTGATAAGTAACAAATGGCGAAAAGGGTGTCATTACAATGACAGGGAAATTTCTAAAAAAATGGAAAAAAGAAAAGAATCAGATATGTTTTGGCGACGGCTGTGTTATCTGGGATTGGCGTAAACTGCAACCGACTGGCCAAAGAAAAAATTCAAATGAAAATGTTATTTCGATAAGTGACGAAAAAACAGGGCAACTAAAAAGGACTTTGGATAGATATGAAAAATTTTGTATCAAAGCCGCACACGATGTGTCCACTGACCGATTTCTTTCGACGGAACATCTTTGGCCTGCGATAATAAAATTATGTTATCAGAAATATGTACCGAAAGGAAATGAATGGGAATTTAGAAATGTTTTTTTTTCCTTGGGGCGACGTCTGGCCGTGTTAAAAGACCACCCATTCTGATAATTAGCGATAAGATGACTGACGAAAACCAGGTGTAGAAAAGAGTTATGAACCACCGTTGTTCATATTGTCCTTGTTTGCGGCTAGAGAAAATGATAACTGCGATTAAGAGGGAAAAAAGGAAAAAAAGATAATTTTTTTTTTTAGTTAAGCAAGATATTTTTTTTTTCCTGAAACAAAGCCGCGGATTCGTCCACGCCCGACTAAGACATCATTGGTCAAGTGGTGATCACGTGACGCACGAAGGAGGCTGTCGCCGCCCATCCAGAGGATAGGTCCAGGTATGAGAAGCTGCTACGAAGAAGTGGGGAGGGCAGTTCACGCCCCCTGAAGTATGGTGAGAAGGTGGGAGTGAGAAAAGGTTCCCAAAAATGGAAAAAAAGTGGAAAATTCCTAACCAGAAATAAAAGAGGTGGATATGTATTTAGAATTATCGAGGAACCCCCGACGCCGACAAACCCACCCCGGTTTTGGTCGGCGTCCATAAAAGCGAAGCGGCAACGAGCAGAAATCAGTTCAGATTTGAGTTCCAGCAGTTGAGTTCAGTTCAAGAGTTCAGTCTCCAGTTGGTTCCGCCTCGCAGATAGCTGACCAAGATTCACGCAAATTCCGGACTCCTCTTCAACCCAAGAACAATTATTTTGAAGAGCGACTTAGATCCAGACCACCAAAATAAGTTTTTTTTTTCGACTTTCGTCCGAAGACACACCGAAAAACCAATTTCTTAGAAAAGCAAACAACTTGAAGCGTTAAAACTCGCCTAACGGAAAACGACGTGTCACAATCCATAGAACGGGTCGGGAGATAGATGCAGTCCTATGTATCGAACAACTAGACATAAAGTTTGTTACCTTTTTCTTTGATACTTTGAACTTTTTGAGTTTTCATTTTATTTTCTTTTATGCATATTTGTGTGGTATCACCCCCGTTGAACTCAGTTTGCATTACGGCCCCAACTACTGATTGATCTCGTCTGCCTAAGATCAATTCACAACGTGGGTAGGCAGACTGGAGATCAATGCAGTTACCTTGGTAACCAGGCGTTGGAAGCGAGTTGGGAACGACGAGGCTGATATCAAATCTAACCAGATTCCCACCCGAATCACCAAAAGGTTAGAACGTCACATTTGGGTGCCGCGACCGATACCAAGCCAGTTGGTCGTCACAGGACGAGACAACACGACTGACGCGACAGGCGGACGTCACGTTTGGAGCAGCGACACCTGAACGGAGCAGCGAGGAGCGAACAGCTGGCGCCGCGGCGAGGACCGTTTGGGACGGTGGTGCTGTTTAGGGACGTCACAGTTGGTGCCGTGGTAGACCAGGATAGAACGTCACAGTTGGCGCTGCGACCGGGGACGACGTCACATTACATAATAATATTATGTTTTAGGTTTTGAAAATATAAACAGTCTAATAAAAATGTGAACTTTGCAATTAAAAATAACAGATAAAAAAATAAGCGAAACAGTAGGAAAAACAACAATTATACGTCAATATCATCTTGAAACGTTTGAAATTAAATGTTAAAATGAGATATTCCATTTTCCAACTGTCATAACTTTGCTGAAACTATAATTTTTAATGTTTCTTATTTATATATAAAATTCATGCAGTTTTTTAAATCCAAATAAAGATTGATTTGTGGATGACCATGCTAAATAAGTTATTTTTTATAATAAATATCATTGCCTCATGATTTTATTTATGGTTAGTTTCGCTTGAAAATAAAATTTTATTTTTCTTCAAAAAAATCAGCACTATCGATTATTAATTTTATTTAAAATATTTTTATTACAACATTCCACCACTATATTAGAAGCATTATTTGAACATTCATTTTATAAATGGTGGAAATAATCATTTCCTTATAGTTGGACAACATAAAGATTCCTAAATATCAGATTTAATGTGAAAATCCAATATATGGAAACTAAATTTTTGAAAGGTTTAAATTGAAAAATATATAACATAAAGATAATAAAATAGAAAATTTTAATAAATTTATACCACAACTTTATTTTTATTTTTTAAAATTCAGAAAAAATATTTTTCTTTACGTAATAAAATCAGACAAAAAAAAAATGAAAGGATTTGTCTGTAGCTGCATGGTTTTCATCACCTGCCCGCCTTGACAGATTAGTGAAAAATTTTAAGAGCATATGGACAATATATCGCTATTTCTATGGCATAAATATTATAAAAAAAAAAAAATGGAAATTTTAATCCATTCGTATCACTAAAATTCCTTTTACATTTGGCATTTGTCTTGCCACGATAATGACGATTTAATTTCCTTTTTCTTTTGGATTGATTCATCTTTATTTAAGTTCAAATTTTCTCTTCCCATAAACTGATGATTCGCTAAATTTGGCAAAATGATTTCCAATCACTTTTTTTTTTATAACCTGATCTTCATATTTGAGAAAAATCTTTAAAATAGAAAACATATAAAAATAAATTTAATTGTTTGCCAAAAAAAAAATGATACACATTTGCCACATTGGATTATTTATTTTAATATTTTTGGTGGTTAAATTTGAAATGGGCAAAAATCAATAATTATCTTTTTTTTTTTTTGAATTTTTTCCTTGGTAAAGAATAAAAATGAATGTTTAAAATTAAAAAAATTGAAAATGGAAAAAATATTTAAGCCTTGAATCTGAATTAGTTTACAATTTTATTTCTTTTAAATACATTTTTTTAAAAAAATAATATTGAATTTATATCTGATAATATTTACAAAAAACTTTTAAAAATTATAATTTATTTATCTGGTATAAGACTGAAATCTTTTGCTCAAAGATAAAAACAAACTTATTTGTCATCAGTACTTAAACAACAAATTTGCCGACCTAAATTGATTTAACCCATTCATTTTTATATTATTTATGCTAAATAAAATTTTAAAATAATCAGAATAATCTGATTGTTTTTTCCCCATTTATATATTTAAAAAGACTGATTCTAAATGTCTTCAAAAATATTTTCGAATTGATGTAATTCCATTGGTATTTTTTATAAAAGGTTTTTAATCGATATCAGCATGGATGATCTTTTTCTGTTTCATTCTTCATTATAAAATAAAACGATCAGAATTTCTTTATAAAATGGTAGATGAATATTTAAATCTTTTTTTTAATTGTCTTGGTTTTAGAATTGTTAAATAGAAACTTTTTTTAAATAAACAATCTAATAAATATTTTCATTTTTGTTTTGCCAAAAAAAAATATGCTTCACTTTCATTATGGGGATTTTAAAAAATAACATTGTGTTTTTTATATCGTCTTTTTAACATGCTGTCAAGGATGATTTGTGGATGATGAAAAAATTTAAGGTATAAAAAACGTCTTATAAAGGTTACAATTTTCCATTACAGTATACAGATATTGGTTGAATATACACACACACACAAGAACACACACACACACACACATACACACATATAAATATATATATATATATATATATATATATATATATAAAAATATATACAATTTAAAAAATTTAAACGACAATTCGAATACCTTTTTTTTGACAATAACGATTTTATCGATTATTTTTTTTTCTATTTAATCTATTTATTAATTTGGAGTAAATTAAAATTAAAATTAATAAAATTTATTCTAAATTACACTAGTTGATCCTTATTTCTAAAAAACAATTTTGACCATCTCCGTCATTATAAAGATCTTGACATTGATGAAGATTATCTTGGCGGCTACAATTATTTTTAGGATGAAATGAATACATCTCAGATACTTTTCAGGATTTTATTATATATATATATCAATATATATATATATATATATATATATATATATATATATATATATATATATAGTGGGGGAAAAAAATATTCGTACACTTGAAAAAATTGTATTTTTATAAATGCAAAAAGCCTTAAATAAAACAAATCTCGGCATATTTTATGTATAAAGACACATACTATTAAAAATAATAATAATAAATTTAATTAATTCTTATTCTAACAGAAATTAATGCATTTTTTTTAAATTCTAACTGGTGAAAAAAAGTATTCGTACAAAGATCAATTATTAGAATAAAATAATCAATTAATTATGAAAAAGTATATTCTAGAATGTTCCATTAATGTTATCAGTAATTATAGTTAACGCTATTAGCCATTAAAAGAGCATTCTGCAATTTTTAGTCTTACGAGAAGGTTCTAATAATGCCTAAAGGCAAAGAATTGACTATTGAAAAAAAAAAAAACACATTTTGTCTCTTTGGAAAGATGGGAACAGTTACAGAACGATTTCTAACAACCTGAATATTATTTTACTACAATTGCTTCGTTCATTGCAAGGTTTAAAACTCGTAACAGCGTCGAAAACCAAAGACGAACAGGTGCTTTTGAGGAAGATTTCTCTAAGATCAGCAAGGATATTAGGACGCCAGATCCAACAAAATCCACAGGTTACCTGGAAGAGCTGCAGGAACATCTGCGTGCATTAGGGATTAAAGTAACCAAGCGTACAATAAGTAATGAACTACACAAAACAGTCTGAAATCACGCATCCCAAGGAAGACTCCACTCCTCTTGAAACGACACAGAGAGATATAGGCTAAAATTCGTTAGAGAGCATAAGGATAAAGAATATTCATTTTTTGGGAAAAAGTACTATGGACAGATGAAACTAAAATAGAGTTGTTTGGTCATAATTATCGAAATCATAATGTGGAGGAAGGACGGTGAAGCCTACTTACCAAAGAAGACGTTGCCAACTGTAAAGTTTGGTGGTGAAGTATTATGATCTTGGGCTGTTTTCTGCAAAAGGTGTTGGCAGAATATCAATAATAGATGGCAAGATGAATGCCAAAAGATACCAGAAAATCCTGCAAGACAATTTAATACGTTCTGTTGAGAGACTTCGGCTACCTCCTGATTGGGTTTTCCAACTGGATAATGATCCTAAGCATACCGTTAGATCTACAAGGAAATGGTTAGCTGAAAGTAACGTTGATGTCTTGCAATGGTCAAGACAGTCCCCAGACTTGAACCCAATCGAGAATTTATGGCGATATTTGAAAATTCAAATTGGGAAAAGAGCACCAACAAATATCAAGAATTTGAAGACAATATGCCAAGAAGAATGGGACAAAATACCACTCAATGTGTGCAAATCATTAGTTGAGACGTACAGGAATAGACTGGTAGCTGTTGAACTCAATAAAAGATATTCCACAAAGTATTAAATTAAGTTAATATGCTTTTTTTTGTTTTGTACGAATACTTTTTTCATCAGTTAAAATGAAAAAAAATGCATTAATTTCTGTTAGAATAAGAATTAATTAAGTTTATTACTATTTTTAAATAAAATATATCTTAACACAAAAAATGTATCAAAATTTGTTTTAGTTAAGGCTTTTACATTTATAAAAATACAATTTTTCATGTGTACGAATATTTATTTATAATTTATATATATATATATATATATATATAAATATCAATGAGGAAATTGTAAATTGACAGATTTATGTACCTAAAAAATCGAGGTATATTTTGACTATAGAATAATCTTAAAAATTTTATCAGAATATTTTTCCTTTCAAATAAACATTTGCTGTATTATTTTATTTTTTTTATGATTATTATTATCACATATATATATATTATATATATATATATCATATATATATATATATATATATTCTATTATATATGATATAGCAATATTTCTAGATTATAGAGTTTTTTTTAGGCAAAATGAGAATTGTTTTATTCTCGGCCCTATGATAAAAATTTGATTTACTTTTATTATGAATATTTGTTGTTTTGATATTTTAAAATTAAAAAAAAAAATCTTTTCTTTTGTTTTACCAATATAAAATCACTTCCTTCATTATAGATTGTAGGTATGTTATTTAGAATATTTTGAAATTTTCGGGGTTTATATATAATTTGGGAATTAATTAATAATAACAAAATTTTTATAGCTACTTAGGTATTAAATGTTTTTAAAATATGAAAAAAAGGAAAAAAAAAAAGAAGTAAAAAATGAAGACGAAAACTGATATTTTATGAAGTAAAGAAAAAAACATCTTTTTTGTAACGAAATTTATTTGATTTTTTTTTTTTCGTCTTTAAAACGCTGCTGAAACTTGGCTTACATTGCTAAGCTCGTTAGACAGTTCCTTCGTAGTAGTGAATAAAAAAAATGTAGTTTTAACAGTTGATGATTGATAATGTAACATCAGTTTAAAAATAATTTTAAAAAATGGCGGATGGGAACAAAATATTGCTGAAAAAAAAAAAAAGACAAATTGTTTTTGAATCAAATGTTTTTAGACATGGATTGCAGAAAACAAGAAAAAGAAATTATAGACCCGCCATTAGGTCAAAAAAAAAGAAGACAAAAAAAAGAGATATCTGTAACGTGTTTCGTCTTCTAAAAGGACATCGTCAGACTAAAGTAATGTTTTTGTTGATGGAATTATATATTTGTATGATGTGGAGGGGAGATATAAAAACGCAAGCGTCTATTATAATTATGCAACGATATGATACGCAAAAGATATTTGTTTTTGGAATAAAAAATATATGTACATTTGACCAGCTTTACATCTCTTTGGTTAAATATAACGGACAAGAAATATTTCGAAGTTAAAAGAATGCATTTATTTCCCGGTTCTACAATTTTTTTTGAAGAAGTGTGTGAAGAAATTGTCACATAACACACACACAAATAAAAACATAATATATATATATATATATATATATAATGAAAAATAAATATCAGAATATATAATTCCAAGAAAAACAAAAACATTACTTTTAGAAATGACGATGAGATAAGGAGGAAACAATTAAAACCTATGATATCTATTTTCATTTGTCATTTTTTTACCAGAAAAAACTTAGAATATATACACACACACACATACATATACACACACACACATATATATATATATATATATATATATATATATATATATTTAACAAAGTGAAGAAAACCAATATCAAAGGAAATAAAAACAGACACACACACATATATATATATAAGTGTGAAAAACAAAAAAAAAAAAAAATCTCTTGCGTGTGTGTGCGTGCGTATATGTGTGTGTTTGAACTCTCTTAAAATTCTGTGAAGAAAAGGTGATTCAAAAAAATAGGACAAGATGAAAAGTAAAACGGAAGCGACAATCATGTAAAAAACGACAAACAATTTTTATTCGCTTTTCTTCCCCCATTTTGACGGTGGAATTAAATGAAACAAAAAGTATCTTTCTTAATTTTGAAGTTTTAACAATCAATCATTGGAAAATTTGCCAGATAAGAGAATTACACAGAAATTGCTTTCTGATTAGAATCTTCGAAACTCGGTAATCTCTTCCCGTCTCGAATCCAGATTTTCGCTGGGACAAGATAAGGAAAGCGACTGATTTTTCCGGGGTAGAAATTTTTCTTCTTGTTTTTCGTCTTTATCTGTTAAAGAGTTGTTTCAACATTAAAACAAACGAATAAATAAAAGAACGAGGCAGGCGCTATTATATAAACCCAAAATAGAAGGTTCAGAGAGAAATAAAGCAAGAAAGAAAAAAAAAGTGAATATACATCATCGAAAAAAATTGTACGCAAAGGTTGGTGGATAGCAATCAAGCATCATACCACATGATAATGGCGGCTTTCCCAAGGAGAAAAGCGCGGGAAAAGATGAGAGTAAAAGAATTAGAAACTAATTATTGTTGCAATTGTTATAATTATTATTATTATTATTATAGTAACAAGACGACATGTTAGTTAATGGTCTTTCTTTCTCTTTTACCTATTATATTTTTATCCTTTCTTTTATTTTTATTCTATATTTTCTTTATATTTAAAAAAGAATTCCTATCGTTACGTTTGTAACTGTATCCTGTCAAGTGCCACGTCATAGTGACGTCCAAAGTCCAAGCAACGTCTTATCTTCAACACGACAGACTTCTGAATGCAAAGAGATTTATACAGACATAATCAAAAATAAATATGACTTAGGCTTGGTGACAAATTTAAAGAGGAACATGCTGAGAGAAGCACTACTGACCTCGGCAAATCAAAGAATTCCAAAGAAAACAAGACAAAGAGGCAATGCCCCCTGCGTATCTATGATAACCTCCCCCAATTTACGATACAGCCCTCTGATCTGATACGCCTTTGTGCAAATTAATTGAAACAACAGCTTTAGTTTCCTTTCATTTACAGTACAGTCAGTTTTAAACCCACTGGAATGATAGGGTAGAAAAAATTTCTATTTTTCATCAGATTAGGTCATTTTTTACCAATTTGTGATACAAATATGAATCTATTTTCTGGGTCTACGATGAAATACCCAAAATTTTGAAAAATATTGCGTCATCCTTTATTGCATCGGGTAAATTTTTATCACACCTAGACACTTATTGTTTTGACTGTTTTTGTTGTCCTACGGCAATTGTCTTGCGATGAACATTTTCCAAGGAAAAGTACGAAAAAATGTATCGCTGCACGAAAAAAAAAACAGACCTTACCAGTGAGCAAAATAAAAAAACTATAGACAGAAATATATATATATATATATATGGTTTATTTTGCATATATATATATATATGAAATATATATATATATATATATATATATATATATATATATATATATATATATGTTTGATGAAAATTGGATTTGAAAAATGATTCCAATGTAATAAATTATAACCATGGAATATTATGTTTGAGCCTTGTTTTATTATATTATTACTCTGTCCTGGAATTTGAATTCTACCTGGATTCTATCCTTTTTATATATATATATATATATATATATATATATATATATATATATATATAACTTTGTATTCCTAAAGTTATCGTTTAAAATATGTTGTATTATAAGAATGTTTTTTTGTTTTTTTCCAGTGAATACTGCATCGTCAATTTTTTGAGAATAATAACGATTTTTCCAGATAGCAGTTCTAATATTTAACCCATAGATGATGGGAGTTGATTAATTCGTACCTTTCCTAAGCTTTGAGCAGAAGAAAAGTCACACAGAAAAGACATATTAGTATTAGTAGTAGTAGTTTTAGTAGTAGTAGTAGTAGTAGTAGTAGTAGTAGAAGAAGAAGAAGAAGAAGAAGAAGAAGCATTCTTAAAATACTAAGACAATTTCTGAAAAATAAATATTGATAAGAAATCACCAGAAAAGAAACTAACCTCTCCGCTCCGAGGATATTTGAAGAATAAAAAAAGAGCGAGAGAAGGTTTTCATTATAATGAAGGTGAGCCAATTTTGAAGAGAGACAAATGAGAAATATTTGGAAAAAAAATATTAAAGACTGAATAGTATCTGTCTATATTTCTGAGATGAGGTATTATGCACACTATTTACATTGTTCAGACTATCATCCTCATCTTTGTTGCCATTTTTATCACAACGTTTCGGTCGTTGTACGCTCCGACCTTTGTCAGGTGGTTGGAATGTCGAACTGAACCCATTATTTCGCTCGCTGGGGTAGACTGCTCGTTCCACTTGCCATATCTAATGGATACCAGTTATCAGCTATCTCCTGTTAATTCACCTCTCCAAATTCTCCACCGCCTTAACCAGGTATTGAACTCACACTCTTTGGGTCCTGTCACTGGATTTAACTAACGCCTTTATGCACTGTGCCATGTGTACTTGTATAAATTTCAGGGTATTATAAACCTAATGTCTTCAGTGCTCATATTGCAATTTTTGCTGTAATCATTGCATTTTTTTTTACCAGAGGAGGGATAATATCTATATTTTTAATATATACTTAATAGCTCTGTTATATTACAATCTGTCTAAACTTATTATGAAAATCACACAATTTTTATTGTTATCATTGCTTTTTTTTTTACCAGAGTTCATATTGCAATTTTCGTTGTTATTATCACTTTTCCCTGGCACTCCTTATTACTGGTTCCCATATTGTATTCATTTCTATTCTTGGTCGGCTCAGGAGTTTTTTTTTGTCGCCTAGACTGAATTGATAACGATTTAAAATGACAGCCGTTCGAATTTGCGTATTCGAATATCCAATAACATTTGCTAAACGAAAAAAAATAAATAAACAAAAAACAATCATCTAATTCAGACCAAATTCTTTGGGAATATTCGTTACTATGTTGGTGACACCTGCTAAGAAATGAAAAAATGGAGACTACGCCTCCTAGCGCTGACCGATAATAATAACCTTCAATATGACCACTGTCGATATATAAACGGCTTTGGAGAATCACTTTTATGCTTCTTCTCTCGATGGAAACTGTGGCTCGGCTGTTTATCCGCGTTAGATGTTTTTACTTCTTTGTGCATTTTTTTTTTTTTTAAGAAACAAAAAAATTTAGCTAACTCTGCGACGCGCTATTTCGGCAACTTAAGCAAGATATCTTTGGATTAAAAATAGATAGCCGATTTTAGCGACTCAAATACCAACCAGCCCATAGTTGAATGGATGGAAATGGTTGAATTGATATATAATCTATACGATAAAAAACAAGGAATTGAAAGAATTATTCCTTTTCGTGTATCTAGTTGAGCGCTGTTCACAGTATGCTGATTCGATTGTCGCATTTGAGTAATTAGGGAAGCGTTTGCGCCCAGGTTAATCGTTGGTGATCAAACAAGAACCGTTTCTTTCAGCGTGACTTGAAGGAACATTCTAATTATATAAAGGAAAATTAATCTTCTGTTGAAGCCGCACCGCTGAAATTGTAAAAGAACGTTACGGAAAAACTAAAAGGAATCTGATGTAAAATTTTACGTTGGCAATAATGAAATTGCTTATAACGTCTTTGTGTTTTGCTGCTTTTTAAGAATTCTTCGCAAGTAAAACAATGGTCATTCTTCGGCACCAAACAAATTGGATATGTGATCGGGTGCCAGGAAATGCTTACAGGTCTATTTAAGGCTATCATCCCCATCTTTGTCACCATGTTTATCACAACGTTTCGGCCGTTGTACGCTCCGGCCTTCTTCAGGTGGTTGGAATGTCGAACTGAACCCTTTATTTCGCTCACATGTCTAATGGATCCCCTGTTAATTCCACTCTGAAAGTTCTCCACTGCCTTAACCTGAACACATCAATGGATAAAGTCGTTAGTTAGATCAGTGACAGGACCCAATGAGTGTGAGTTCAATACCTGTTTAAGGCAGTGTTTTTATTTCAGAGGAAATTAACATTTTAATAACATCCATTGATAATGGCACGCCAGAACTAGAACAGTCTATCCCAGTGATAGAAATAAAGGGTTTTTTCGAAATTCCAAAAACAAAAAAAAATGAGGACAATAGTCGAATAATGTAAAAAGCCGTTTATTTCATTTGCGAAATGACTGCTCTCCACAAACATACGACAATTTGACACTAACATTCGACAATTGCGACCCCATAATGATATCAAATACAATCATATGTACCTAGCAAAACTTAAAATGTAAAGTAAAATAAGAATTATCACAAAACTAAATTAGAATAATATTATTCTATGTTTAAATCCATTTTTGTAAGTAGGAAACGCTGGTCGTAATGGAATTGGAGAGGTACCATTTATAGGGTTTGATTACCAAAACAAGGGTGTGTAATATGATTGAGTAGAAGCATTTTGCCACACTTTCCGCACACATTTTGGGGTGGGTACTATGGATGAGGGTTTATTATATATGGGGAATTACGGTAAATAAGTTTCAGAGAAAATACATGGAAAGCGTTGATTTCGTTCGGTTGTAATGAGTTTTTCCACCCATCGTTATCCCGTTAGAAAACGGATGACATCCATGCAAAACTGAGACAGAATGACAGCATTTTCAACAGGTTCCTACAGTGATTTCACTGCATGAAAGTAATTACACAAATTAAGTGCTTTGTAGGTCATTAATGACCAATAACATGTATATACAAATAGAAGACATAATGCAAATAAAAGTATATATTACAAAGAATATGCTTTTTTTTTTTACATTATTAAGGATATTAATTTTTGAAGTGCGTATGGCCAGACATAAGCAAGTGGCAACACTGCGGGAGAGTGACTTGAGCAAGTAAACATTTCGCCATTTAAAATTAAAGATGAAATTCACAGTATCCCAGCTGAGATGTTGCAGCAGTCAAGGAGTAATCTCAACATCAAATTTCAAGAATGCATTCGTACAGGAGGACGCAATCTACAGGACGTAATTTTAAAAAATGAAAATTCCATCATTGTTTCTTAAATGGCATATTTTAAGGTTTCAATTACTATGAATAATTTTTTTTCTTCCATCACTCTTGGATTTATTGGATTGTTAAATGTTCCCATTTTTTGGTCACCCTGTACCTTTCACAATAAAGGGTATTAAGTTATACCTTTTACAATAAAGGATATTATACCTTTTACACTAAAGGATATTAAGTTATACTTTTTACAATAAAGAATATTAAGTTATATCTTTCACAATAAAGGATGTTAAGTTATACGTTTTACGATAAACGATATTAAGTTATACCTTTCACAGTAAAGGATATATTAAAAATAAAGTATGCTGTTTTGCAATAAAAATATACAATTCAAGAGAGGTCCCCAGAAAATCATTTTCGACATTATAACAAAATGAAAAAATATTGAATAGTAGTTTTGGAATTTTCAAGTAGTAGGTATAATGTTAAAGTACTCTTTCCTGGTAACAGTGAGTGAAAAAACGGATTGACACCAGTCGATGAAATCAAGAGTTCAGATTCGGTTTTGATCTTCTTTCAATTCTAAACTGACGGAATCAAATTCCTTCTATGTCGTTGTTTATGACCGTCTACCAAAATTTGGAATTATTGTGCCAAAGAGGTACTGTACATTTTGATAAAAAAGTACCTGTTAATTCTCAGGACTTTGTTTAACCTAGCGTCTGTAAAAAAAAATAAATCGATCATCTGTCTGGAAGACGGTATAAATAATACGAGATAGTGAGGACAGCTGTCAATTCAAACTACATTGAATAAATCGGACATTTGTCCAAGAATAAAATGTTTCATTTGAAATTTCTCTACGGTTGATGCGCTGTCATGTTACGCCAACTAGGGTGATTTAATTAAAGGCCGCTTACAATATACAAATGGCGAAAAAGAGTCTTGGGCTATCAGTTTTACGCCTCTTCGACTACTGGGCTTTTGAGCAACGCTTAAATTGTTTTTATAATGAGTTCAAAATGTTCAAAGCCAATAAGAATGCGAAGATAAACCGTTGGAATGAAATCATGACATTTTTTGCAATGTTTAAATTTTGCACACAAACAAATGGTATGTCAAAAGGTCAATTTTCCATTATTCACCAAACTATTAATTTTCTTTGTCTTCACTCCCTCAGCAATGTTTAGTTAAAGATTCTAAAATATGAGAAACATACAACAATGCGATAATTATTATTTAATTTTGAAAAGATTTATTAGTTACTATTTTATAAAGAAACATTTGGTTTTCCAATAAAAAAATGTTAAATATTACAATCTCTAATTAAACACAAGAAAAACTTTGTCCATTCACGTTGAACAGTGGGGGATACAAACTCGAAATAATGATTGTTTGTGGCGTCCCCTAAAATCTAAAATTGAAAGGATGTTTGCTTCATGATGAGTTCATGCTTACAAATATTTATAATCTTTTCAAATTTTTATGTTTCAACATTCTAAACTAATTTATTAGAATCCCTGACAACCGGACTAATATAATGTTCACTTTTAAAATTGGTTACAATGTCCGGATAAAAGATTCTGGATATGATGTGATTCCGAATAAGGGACACTAAAAAAAACAGGCTGATCGGCTGATGTTTCTAGCCCTTGAAGGTAAGATCCCTGATTTTCGGACTAAAGTGATGCATATTGTATACAAAGTCCGATATGAGGGATTCGGATATGAGGGAATCGGATATCTAAAATATTCAGGATATGAGGGAAACAAAACAAACAAGCTGATCGCTTTGATGTTTTTTTTACCTTATAAAATCCTGACAACCGGACTAAATAAGCTTTCCGGATATGAGGAATTGAACAAAAAGTCCGGATATGAGGGTTATATTTAGATTAAAATAAAAGAACTGAAATCAAGGTTTAACATTTATTTTCAATGTTTTATAGTAAACAAAATAAGCTAATGGTGAGTGAAATATAACGGAATTGATTTTAAGGAAAAAGAAATAACTTATGTAATGTTAATGAAAATTCATTAAATTAATCATGCCATGTATGCAAAACAAATAATGTAATGAGGATTTTTTAATCTCTGTTGCATGATGATTCTTTCTCTTCTAATGTCATTCTCAACTTTTTCTGCATTTTGTTGTTTTGCTTTTTTGTTCTT
The DNA here is from genome assembly GCA_903632075.3 of Acanthosepion pharaonis. Taxonomy (NCBI): domain Eukaryota; kingdom Metazoa; phylum Mollusca; class Cephalopoda; order Sepiida; family Sepiidae; genus Acanthosepion; species Acanthosepion pharaonis. The sequence goes on from CAHIKZ030002634.1 coordinate 136,827, forward strand.
GAATTTTTAAACGAAAAATTTTTTTTAACTCTGCGTGCGTTATTGCAATCGTCATAGCTGAATGCTGGCTTTCTTTCCATAAAACTGACAACTTTTTCAATAGGTTTTTTCAATTTCAGTCCAGGTTTCATCACAATCATTCATCCCGTGGCTATCTTGTTGCAGATGTGTCTCGTTGTCATCCTTTCCTCTTATTCCCATAATCCTTTGCACCAATACAAGCCATTAGGGTGAAATAAGCATAAGCAATTATGCAAAGTATATTACCTGAAAAACAGAAAATTCAAATCAGTTACATTTCACCCAAATAGTTCAAATATACACATCAAATGGAAATTTCCGGATATACGGGATTCAGAATATGAGGGATTCCGTATATGAGGGATTCGAGTGTAAATAGTGTTTAATATCTTTGTTGTCTATTCTCACGAATAAAAAAATCCAAAACAACCAAAACAAATTTCTGAGGGATTAAGAAAAACAGGGTAATATCGGTAATCAGGAATTAACCACACTATCATTCTTTGCGGGTGCGAAGGTTAAATAGTGACCATTTTTCTTAGAGACACAGTGAGAGGGAGATGTCAGGAGAGAGAGAGAGTGTGTGTGTGTGTTAAAGAGCGGTGACGAGGGAGGTGGAGAAAGAGAAACAGATAGAGAGAAGAGATAGAAATAGATAGATAGAAGAGACGTAATAGATTGATTCCTTACAGAACATTTTACGAATATTGTAAAAAAAAAAAAAAAAAATCGCTTTTTTAGGATGTGGCGAAATTGAACAAAATTAATACAAATATAAAATTTGTCACTTAGCTGACAGTTGCATGTTAAACATTTGTTAAAAGTTTTTGAGTTAGAAAATCCTTAGAATCATTTGTTAGAGGAATGAATAATATTTATAATGCGTTGGCCTAGAAGAGTTCTAAAAAAAGGGAGACAAGCTATTTTGGAGGTGCAATGGATAAATTTTCGTCTAAATGAAAAAAAAATAAAATTAACATTGAAATCTCATTTTAACAGATATATTTCAAAAACTTTAAAAAATATCTTGAAATAAAAAGAGTAAATTTATTCAATAAAATCACCATTTTTAAAAACACGGCCTACAAGATGAACTTTAAAATCTTCTGCAACTCTTCAGGACGGACTCCATGTTTAAGTTGGTGAATGCTGCCACAAAAAAAGGAACAGTTGTATTTTTTTTTTGTTTTGATTTTTTTTTTCAAAAACTGTCATGAAAACCATTTCTGACCTGAGATCTCTGATCTGGGACTGAAAAGAAATGAGTACAAAGCAGAAAAAAAAACAACAAAAAAAACAAAAAAAAACAATAGAAATACAATAATAATAATAATAATAATAATAATAATATTTTTTTAAATTGCTCTGTGAAAATGGCATGATTTCATTTTCTTATCTTAGGTCTCTGGGACCCGTTAAGAAATGATTACTCACCAGAAATCAAAGGAGATAAAATAATAATAATAATAATAATAATAATAATAATAATAATAATATATTAATAATAATAATAATAATAATAATGATAATATATTAATAATAATAATAATAATAATAATAATAATAATAATAACATAATAATAATAATAATAATAATAATGATAATAATCTGATTCTAAACTAGGCGCGGCTCTCATAACTTCTGAACATAATTGTAGGTGCTAAAATGCACGTTTTTTTCTGGGTCATTAGGGCGGCGGTGTCTATGCTGCTGAACATAAAGATCTACAATAAGAAAATGGGAATAAAGCTTAGTAGCCAATTGGATGTACGCTGTGATGCAATGTATAAAGACTCGGAGAGATCGGAGAGCCGAGTTCGAATTCCAGGCGAGTCTGTTGCTTTCATTTACACGCAAATACTCCTGGAAAGGATATGAATTCATATTTTCTCTCGGTTATGGTTTGAATAGCTGGACAGATTCGGTTCTATAGCCTTGGTTGTCAACCAGTCTATCGCAGAAAGAAACGGCAACCTACAATCGTGTATCACGTATGGCACTTAACTAACGGATCGGACCAGTTGCTTCAGGAGTCTGCGTTGCTTGGCTGTGTGAATATTCCGTGATAGGTGCAGTACTAATGCAGATCTATTGAAAACGAAAAAAACGTAGGGTAGAAAAGATGATAATAATAATAATAATAATAATAATATCAATTTGCACGGTATTGCCATCCACTGAATATAAAATCCGGCAATACAGAGTTGGTCAATATCTGCATTGGAAAATCTGCAATTTCTACGGGAAGGAAAATAAAAGAAATTGGTATGAACACCACCCAGACCCGGTTACGGAGATAGGACCTGTTACAATTTTATGGGACTACACAATACACACAAACAGAAAAATCAAAGCTAACTGCCCAGAGATTGTTATTAGAGACCGCAAACAAAAAGTGCCTCCTTATTGATATGGCAGTCCCTGCAGATTGCAATGTATCTTTGAAGATCTTCAAAAAGCTATCAAACTACAGGGACCTTGAAATCGAAATCTAAAAATTGTGGCACATGGGAACATCAACAGTCCCTGTTCTAGTTGGAGCACTCGGATTGGTTGGAAAAGATTCCAGTAGACTAATTGAAGGGATTCCTGGAAGTCCATGCCTTAAAGAAATACAAAAAAATGTTCTCACGAGTAGAGCCCACACTTTACGAAGGGCTTTATCTATGGAAATTTATTTATTTATTTATTTTTTTATCATTGGAAAATGTAATGATGCCATTTCTATCATTAGGTCTCTGGGCGGGACCCGGAAAGAAATGTGTACACACCAGAAATCAAAGGAAATAAAATAATAAAGATATCAATAGTAACAATAATAATAGCAATAATAATAATAATAATATCAATAATAATAATAATAATAATAACAATTTGATTCTACACCAGCTGTGGTTCTCATCGCTTCTCACCATAATTGGAGGTGTTAAAATGCATGCTTTTTCTTGGGGATTTAAAATGGCCTATAATATATATCTCATTCAATACCACGGGTTAGCCTGCTAGTTGTCTGACCATAATCAGTTATCATAAATTTAGCGACTAATGCACTGTTTCTCCGTTTTGTCCATTCTATTGACTTTTAAAGAAGGAACACTATAGCTGGGTGTTCAGTGGTAGTCTTTTTAATGGGAAGGATAAAGCAGGCAACACGAATTGCCAGTCACATCTAGATACCAGATTGTCAAAATTACCGACCTTCACTTATTTCGAAATTGGATTCATGCCTGAAAAAGAAATTATGCGACTTCTTTTAAAAAAACTGTCACCATAATGAATATATTTGTCAGATCAAAAAAATTTTTATACCATTATCAAACTGTGTGTCATGTTGAGTATGTTGGATTTCGTATGTTTGTACCTCAGCGTCACATTGTTGGCGTGCTGCTCTATTACTGAATAATAATAAAAATAATAATAATAATAATAATGATGATGATGATGATGTAATGAAAGAAAAAGAGGCAGAAGATTATTTTTTAGAAAAAGAGATAGTGATCAAACTATGATGTTGTAATTAAAAAAAACTGAAGACGAAATGAATTTGATGCAGTAATAATAGCAATAAAAATAATAAAAATGATAGAATAGAAAACAAAACAATTCAAAAAATTACTTGAAAAGGAGAAATGTGATTTTCTCCTTGCAGGGTAATTTCTCCGAATTTTATTTCTCGTTCGCGCCGTTCGTCAGGAACTCGTGACAAATTGTAAGGATTCAGGCGATTTCTCTTGCCCATACTTAAAGGCAAGTTCTTTCCTCCGCCATTTTTGTTGACGCTCTCGTTGTTGTTGTTGCCATTGTTATAGTTATTGTTGTTCATGTACGTATTGTTTTAATGCACTGTGCGTTTCAGTTTAATCGGAGCACGCATTCGTTTCTGTTTATTTTATTTTATTCAATTTATACTGTTTGTGTATTTGTTTGTAGATTTTCTTTGTTTTCCATCACTCTTAGGACGTGTTTTAATTCTATTTTGTGCGTGTAGTCAGTATCTCTTGCTTTTATATTCTATCTTTTTTTGCTTTTTAAATATTTTTTTTATTTATTCCTTGTAAATCTGTTTTCAGTAGATATATTCTTTTTTTTTTTTTTAATTTTTACGTTTTCGTATTTCTTTCTTTCTTTCTTTTCGTTATTTATTTATTTAGTGAAAGCTATTTTATTTCTTTCATCTAGGTATGTGGTACGGTCGGGTATAATTGAAATGCAAATAAAACCAAACCAACCTTATGCGCATGCGTTAGCGATGAATATGGCTGAAATTTTGGTCGAGGTTGCGTGTAGAGACGCAACGCGTAAAAAGAGGGGACAAAAAAAAAAAAAAATGAAGCCACTCTTTCTCAAGTGAAATTAAACTGAAATACCTGAGATAAAAAAAAGAAGGTAAAATAAAACGGAGAGAAAAATGTAATTTTAATGAAAAATAAAAATACAGTATTAAAATATAAGAAAAAACCCGGAAAAACTAGCATGAACGCTAATATTATTAATCGTCACACGAGGAAAAACATAATAATAATAACAAAAATAATAATAATAATAATAATAATGACAACACTGATGATGATGATGATGATGATGATGATGGAAATGATTTTTTTAATTTAAAAAAAATTAAATCTAAATAAAATTTAATTAAAATATCTCAACAAGGGAAGAACAGTTATATAGATATATGTGCACAGGTTTTTCTGATGTGTGCGGAAGTGAGCACACGCACGCACATACACATATACACGCATACATATATATATAGGTGTGCATATTTACGAAATAAGTATTTAAAAAGTTCTTCTTGCATTTGGAATTTTTCTACATGGTTTTCTGATTAAATACATTTAATGGGTGTGAGTGCATTTATAATATCTAGTAATCTACTTATATACAAACATACACACACACACACAATGAAAAATATATATATGTATATAAACAAAAAAAAATATATACATGGACATTATATTTTTATATATATATATATATATATATATATATAATATATAATTTTGTGTGTGTGTGCGTGCGTGCGTGCAAAATACATACATACATATATAGTGAGAGAGGGAAACGAGAGAAATAATGTGATACATAGATTAATAAAAATTATACAATTGTTAGATTAAGCTCTGAACCGTCGTATCTTAGAAATGATTAAAGATATCTTATTGGAATTCCTCTAATGTTTATAACACTATTGAACTCTAATTTGAGAAATAAGAATGTATAATTACTCTCTAAGTTTAAGAGAAAAATCGGTATGAAATCGAACATGAACGAAAATGACACGTTCATCATTAATTGATCATGACTAAAGGACATTTTTTCATTAAAGATAACGTGAAAATATATATATATATATATATATATATATATATATATATATATTATTAATCACAATCATTTTTCAAACTTATTTGAATGGTCTTACAAATATTAATCTTTTTAACCTTCTGTCCTGTAGTAACAATCTGCCTTCATTATGATTTCATTTTCAAAAATTTTTTTCGCTCCTTCTCGTCTAAACATCTTATTAGTTGGATCTTTTCTAATTGATCTTTTTATAATAAAAATTATGATCATATATGTGTGTTTAAAATATATATATATATATATATATATATATATATATATATATATATATATATATATATATATATATATATTTTTATATATATATTTATAAATAATTTTTAGAAAACGCTCAATATCATAGATTCCACTAACATATTTGGTTAAATTGATGTTTGTCTGACGATTTGGCAAAAATTTGAAAATTTTTCAAACCTCACATCAATCCAATATATATATATATATATATATATATATATATATATATATATATATATATATAATTCATAAATATTTTCGAAATTTTCAATATATAGAAACAAAGGATAAATCATTATAACCAGGTTCAAAATTTCAAATGCAAACCGGGCGATAGAATAAAATTATCTACTGCTATTGTAGAAAAAATAAATAAATAATTAGTATCCATAATTTATTAAAATTCAAATTATCAGATTGGATGAATTTTTTTTTGCTTAAAAATTAAATTAAGGAAAATAAGCGCATTTGCTTGACGGTGACGATCTCACATATAGCGATTATTACGCTTCAAAAAGGCAATAGGTTCGATTCCTTCCGGAGAAAATATTTTCTTATTTAATATTTATTTTTGACATTTCTACCCATTAATAATACATTTTAAAAATTTTATTATTAATATATATATATATATATATTTATATATTGTGTTTGTGTGTGTGTGTGTGTGTGTGTGTGTGTGTTCATAAATTGTTTCAATTACTTATTGGGGCGACAGTCTTTAAACATTAAGATGCAATCGTGGTTGACGAATGAAATATAGCATGAAACAACCCGAAAAAACATTTTCTTTTGTTGATTTTACTTTTATAACACACAATAAATCAGAAAATATTAACACTTTATTGTTAAATATAGCACATCTAAGAATATATATCAATATATATATATATATATATATATATATATATATATATATATATATTATAATAAATATATATACAAAAATTAAAAGTATATTTAAAGATATATGGATATTTTAAAAAAATCCTTCGTTGGTAAAATTTGAAAAATGCATTAATCTACCAATCACTGATGAATGTTATAATCCTTGTTTTTAATCAGGACAAATTCATTTAAAGGTTTTTTCTGGACAGTCCTATTACTTAAATGCATTTTTTTTATATCATTAATTTAACTATACATTTTGTATGAATGATTCATTGTAATATAAATTATATATTATCGTATATTCATATATATATATATATATATATATATATATAATGTTAGGGGCAACCCACGGTATTTTTAAATTGACCCAAAAGGTAATTGTTTTGCACTAAATAAGAGAAAATTATGTATTGTTAAAAAAAAGTGAGACATGAATTTTTATTAGAAATTTTATTATGAAAAAAAGAACAAAAAAAAGCATTTATGATTAAATTTTGCTCTCGTCAAAATATCCTCCTTTAGCCTTGATTACTGCTGCACAAAATTTTGGCATTCGTTTCAAAAGTTTCTCAAAGTATAATTTTGATAATTGATTACATTCTTTTTTCAATGTATCTAGTTGATGCCTATTACAAAGACTAATGCATTCTGTCAAATTAATATGCTAATTCTAACTGGATAAATAAACATTAAATGTTTAAAAAAACACAAAAATGTATAAATATATATTTTCAAACATATATATATATATATATATATATATATAAAGATATATATGTGTGTGTGTGTGTGTATGTGTGTGTGTGTGTGTGTGTGTGTATAAATATATATATAAATATAAATAAATATATATATATATAATTATTTATATATTATATGCATGGTACTTATTAGAAAGCGCTCAATATCAGAGATAGAGCTAACATATTAGGAAATAAATGACTTGTGAGTCTTCATTTTTCGCTTTAGTTTAGATCGAAAAAAACGGTTACAAACACATATCCTATATATAAATATATATATATATTATATATATATATATATATATATATATATATATATATATATATTATTATATATAGGTGTGTATTTGAAATTACTTCAAACGTTATTTTTATATAATATCACATTCTTATACTATGGGTCGTGTCCCTTCAGAACGTTGGTTATCATTGCTTTCTAAAATGTCCTTTTTAGCTTTTAGTAAAATTTGTCTTTTTGTCATCTCTCCTAACACTGTTCTGGTATCCATTTACACAATCTCGTTTGGTAGGTTAAGCTTTATTTTCTTTTGTCTTCTCTTGTATTCAGTGAGTATCAAATTTTACAAGAACTTTTTTTCTCATTACGTGCCCTAGAATTTTCATCTGCCTCTTTCTGATTCTAAATATGAATATCCTTTTTGTTTTAATTTAATCCAAAACTTCATCGTTACTCACGTGTTCTATGGTATTCATTTGTAGAACCAAATCACATCGCCTCAACCTTCTTCATCTATGCAGAGATGGTTCAGCATTCACTACCATATAGGAGGACTGATGTTGCATAACAGTTCAGTATCCATTTCTTTGTTTCTAACGAAAATGTCCTGTTTATTAATACTCTGCATAGCTTTTATCCAACATCTTTCGCTTATGATTTTCATCTACTGATTTTTATGTTTTATTTTTACAATCCTCTGTTTTTTCTAGATATTTAAATTTTTATACTTGCTTGATTTGTTTTTTTTCCAATTTATAATTTTCATGTTGGACTGTTGTTTTTTTCTGTGAGACATGTATACACACTTCTTGATAATTTTTGTTTAGTCCTTTTTTCTTGCTTGCTTTTGTTACCATCTGTAGGAGACATTATAGAAATATTCATGTAGCTGTTACCAACATTATACCATCTGCATTTTTTTATGATTTCAAATATGAACCGCTAATATTGGATCAATTTTGACCCGTCCAAACATTTCGATAAACTGCATCCACGTTCCTTAAGAAAATAAACTACATACAAAGTATCCGATTATGACAATATCTTGTTCTGCGAAGGTAAGATTGAATTCTTTTACGTCCTGATTTATCAACGATAAATAACATCCCGCCCTAAAATATGATGTTAAATTGTTTTCTGCGTCATGGGTATCGATAAACTTCATCCGCGTCCTGGGTATGATGATAAACTTATCTGCGTCCTGGACAAAACGATAAAATACCAACCGTTTCCTGAATATAATGATAAACCATCCCGTCCTGGGAAAATACATCCGCGTCGTGTATCCATTGATAAAGTATAATCCGCATACTGGGTAAGGCGATAAACAACATCCACGTCCTGGGTATGACGATAAATACATCTGCGTCATGGGTATGACGATAAACTATATCTACGTCCGGGTAAGACGATAAACTATATCCGCGTCCTGGGTAGACTGATAAACTAGGTTATTGTTCTGGGCATTTCGATGAAAACTAAAATATGGTACTGGGTAAGACGATTTTTTTACATCTCCCTCCTTTTATGACGATAAAGTTCAATTTCAATTCAATAAGGTCGATCTCTCATATACATTCTAAATAGAATGTTCACATCCATTTCTCTTTTTATATATATAATTAAAATGGTATTTATTTAAATCAATCTATCCTTGCAAGGCGATAATGCCACCTAACACGCAAGTTACATAAGAGGGTGAAAAATACGAGTTGAAATTATATGTTAAATTCTAAACAGGAAACAAGCGTAATGTCCTAGAATCTTGTCAAACAACAGGAGTTTATTCTAGCAATAATAATTTTCAAATGAACTCGTTCCAAATAATTTCATGAAACCTTCTACTTATTTTATTTTGTTAAACACAAGATCTAGACTCAATCCGCCTTTGATGACATTAATGCAATTGATCCTCCGTAAAAACGAAACAACCACATGATTCTTTTATGGACAATTCCAAAATGGATGTGGATTAAAGAAAACCCTGATTCGCATCAAATGGAAATATATATATATATATATATTATATATATATAAATACCATATTATGATTTTTAAATTAAAAACAAAAATCTAACAGGCATAATTTTCCTCGGACCAGACCCTTTTCCCAAGATAAGATATGTTGACAAAATCAAAATCACTAATTAAACCCCTCCCCATTAATGTATAATTATCATGATACTGATTTTGAAAAATGCATAAATAAAGGTAAAAAAGACAAGTATTTTTTGGCTGGCAGACTGCTGTAGAATACGGTTGATAATAGTCTTTTCAGATGAAAGGAATTTTGTTGGTTTTACTCTAAAAAATACATATTCTCTGAAAAATATAAAATGAAAAAAACATCACCTGTCGAACTTTTCAGTTTAAAAACATGATTACAATTCAATGAACGGGAATAAGAATAATCTTGGGGAGATTGATTACCTGTACTATATATATATATATATAGATATATAGATATATCCTCTAATTCAGAAGATATTTAAAATGTACAAATTTCAGAAAAAACAAAATTAAAACAAGTTCCTTAATATGTTTATGCTGTTTTGATGTCAATATGTCAACGAACAGCCGTTTTTTCTAATAAACCATCTTCAGGACATATTCATAAAAGATAATTAACATTTTCAATTCAACATGACAATATATATATATATATATATACATATATATATATATATATATATATTTTTTTTTTTTAATATACATATATCATATATATATATATATATATATATATATATATATATATATATATATATATATTTTATAAAAATTATTTTAGATTGTTCTTCATACCTTGCCTTTGTTCGTCGCACTGCATGGTGGCGCCAAAGAAAATCTTAATAGCCACTCGATATTAAAATCTTCCCTGGACATTCTTGGCTGATGATAGATATTTATCTCATTAAAATACAAACCCTTGTATATTTATATATATATATATATATATATATATATGTCTATTAAATATGTATTTATATGTATTATATGTTTTTCATTCAGTAAGGTTTTCGTTAAAAATAATTTGAGGTCGTTCCGTAAGTTTATATATCAAATCTTTTCATATGAGCCTTATATATTTTTTTTCGGGTTGTTATCATCCTTTGAAAAACACCGTGTTGGTTCATAATATATATTATTTCAAATACTTTCGACAT
>CAHIKZ030002634.1:152500-162500 GCA_903632075.3 Acanthosepion pharaonis
ACTCATCTTTAGAATTCGAACCCCAATCATGATCGTTATTGTAACTTATATATCTTTCTTTTATTGATTCAGTTGTTAGTTCACTATGTGGTATTTGAAAATTTTTCTTGCCAGAATCTATCTTACACATTTATAAGTCTACCGTTAGTCCATTGCTGTTACATCTGGTCTGATGCTTCTGCTACACATTTAGAGATTCTTCATAAAATAAAAAGAAATATCTGAAATATTATTGGTCCTGACCAGGCATCTCGGTTTGAGTCAGTTTCCGACCGCCGTAAGGTACCTTCCCTTTGCCTTGTCTATAAATATTTTCATAGCAATTGTTCTGATGAGTTCACTTTGAAAAGGACTGGTACAGAGAATTCAAGCTCACTTTTTAAAAAAAGTTTGCAAAAAAAGTTTGTTGGCTGAAAAGACATACAATCAGTTACAAAAAATAGGCCTAATGGCAATAAAATGTATGTTTCTAATGTTTGCCAACTTTGTGCAATTTTTTTTTAAAATGTTTTGACTGATTTTAAAAGATATACATTCATTCAAAGCAAAAATATATTTTATAATGATAACCTTCAGGAGAATTGACTCTTTTGCTCTTTCACGGGTTATCATTTTTTCTTCTGGAATGAAGTGGAAAGATTATATTGAATTAATTGCTTAAAATTTTAAAAAAAGAAAGTTTCTTCACTGTGTCATGCTAGACAATTTTTCTCACCAGAATCTATCTTACATATTTATAAGTCTAGCATTCATCCATGCTTTGAATATTGCTGCCACATCTGCTGTTTCTTCAGTTATGTATTTAGAATTCTTGATAGAATTCATGAAAAAGTATCTGTAATGTTATTGGTCTAACCTAGCATCTCAGCTTAGTCACTTACCCTAAGTTTTAAGCTAACTGTGTTTTTTCTCTCACACTTCTCACTTTAGAGTTCTCATCCAGCTACTTACTTTTCAGTCAATTTTGAACTTTAATTCAATGTCAAAAATTATCTTCTGTCTTGTTCTTTTAATGTTCTCTCCCCTTGATTTTATTTTTCTCATATTCTCTCACACTTAGCAAAATACCTTGTGTCTCATGGGCTTCATTTCTGCCACATCTGCTATGGTTCTTCAGCTATGTATTTAGAGATTCTTGATTAAATACGAAGAAGAATTTGCAATATTATTGGTAATGACCTGGAACCTCGGCTTTATTCATTTCCCACCGGCGTAATACAGTTTCCCTGTGAGTTTTATATAAATATTTTCATGGTAATGTTTCTGATGAGCTTTTCTCTTTGCTAACTTGATTTTACTAATTTGAGCGCAGTACTAGATTGGCAGCTAGGTCTCATCATTTGACAAGTGAAATGGCTAACGCCAGTCGTAAGTTACTTCTCCTTCACTTCGCACTGGCGTAACTCTGTTCTTTTTTCTTGATTTCCAGTCAACTGTGATCTTCAAAAATGTAAATGCAGTATCAGTTGATATTTTCTGAGATATTAATTTCAGTTCTTTTATTGTTTTCTCATTTTAATAAGTTTTATGTTTTTTTCATATTCTTTGAGACTCAGTGACATCCCCTGCGGCTTTATTGCCGTTTTACTGGCTGATTAAAAAGGATTATAAATATATATATATATTATATATATATATATATATATATATATATATATATATTTCTATTATGATACATACCCCAAACGCCGATAAGTTTCTAAATGAGTGCTTTCGTCTGTCAGTCCATCCATCTTGACTGCCCATACATATTTGTGAAGGAAAACAATAATATTCATGTACAGAATCATCTCAGAAGAAGAAGCAGAAATGTAAAAAGATGGATACCTATATTTTATAGATCATACAAAAGTTTTTTTGATAAATTACGTCAGAAAAAAAACTGTTGAAACTGCGACGAAAGATTAATCTATTTGGGAAGGATATTAAAATTTTCTAGAACTTATACTGAGTGCAAGCCGCCTGCATACGTACAAAACAGGAATTCAGTAAATGCCCAAAATTAGAAAGGTTAATAAGACAAGGATCTGTCTTCTCACAAGATTTATTCAACCGTTATTATAAAATAATCCTGAGAGAATTCTGCAAGAATTCATTATTGGCGGCCACAATCTTTACAACATTTCTTTCTTTTTATGTGTCATTTTTTCAGGGCGTAGGCAATCATGGCTCTCATATTTTTTTAAATCCTTTCAGCAAAAAAAAAAAAAAAAACGGCAATAAAGCCGGAGCGGGTGTCACTGAGTGTTAAAGAATACGAGAAAACATAAAAATTATTAAAGAGAGAAAACAATAAAAGAAGAGAAATTAAAATCGCAGAAGATAACAACTGATACTGCATTTCACTTGTAAAATGATGAGACCTAGCTGCCAATCTAGTACTGCGCTCAAATCCCTTGCAGCGCTCAGCAAGCTCGTTCCCTCTGCTTCCTTCCCTAGACCACGTTCTGTCATCCACCTTTTCAAGCTCGTCAGGTATGTCATGTGTCGTTTTAACTTGTCTCCCTTTCACTCTATTCGACCCGTGAGTATCAGACTCTCCTGACCCTCATTATGTGCCCGAGAAACTTCAGCTGCCTCTTCCTGATGTTAAATATAAACCTTCTCCTTGTTTGCATCATCTCCAAGACCTTATCGTTGCTCACGCGCTCGGCCCATGATACCCTAAGCATCCTTCTCTAGAAACACATCTCTGTCTCCTCGAGTCTCTTCTTCATTTTCGAGGAGATCGTCCAACATTCGCTGTCGTAAAGAAGGACAGATGTCACGTGACATACTCGCAATACTCTGCCCAGCTTTTGGAATGCGTCCTTGTCCGTCCCAATAGGTCTACGGATCTCAGTGTCGCACTTTCCGTCCGCTGTCAAGAAAGCAAATGACAGTGTCAATATTAGACACAGAAAGGATTGCGAGAAGAAAGGACTAAACATAAGATGTAAGAAGATAGAATTCTTTCAGTCACCGTTACATGCGCACCCCTGACAATTGGTATGTTTGTGATTTTCTTTAATATCCAAAGCTTTGCGAGTTAAAATCTATAATATATCATAGTTTGCTACTTTCCTTTTTTCCTGTTCGTCTATCCTTCTATCGATATAACTTAATTTCATGAGTATTTCCTAGTTTATTGTATTTAACCGACTTCAAATTTGTAAATAGTTTTAAATCAATTTAAAGGAATATTATGGTGTTTTATGTATTTTTTTTCTATTATTTTTAATTTTTTTTATTTTTGTGAGTACAGTCAAATATACGCCATGTCTATGGACAATTATTTCCATTTAGCAAATATATCAGTTTAAAGTTAACTGACCTTTAATAATAATGTTAAGAATCAGGCTAAACGATAAAATGCGATAGTAGGGTTGAATTTAAGTTTTCCCCCTCCGAAAAAAATGTTAAAAAAGAGTACAAATAAAATAAAAACGGTAAATAGAGTAAGACACTATACAATACTTAAGGAAAAAGGGGTTAAATTTAGGAACATTAAGATTACTTCCTCGGTCATCCGTTGAAACTGCTATCCATCGAAAAAAAAAAAGCCAGTCTTCACCGTGGACCATTTAAAAGATAGTTCGCACAGCGGATTGGTTGTTACAAACATCAATCCAAAAAAATGGATGAAAAATGGTCTTTTCTTCGTCGAATTCACTAAAAGACCAGAGTAGCTGTTAGCGTTTGATCGGGAGCGGGGATCAGGGATTGATATACCCTGATTGGGTTGATTTGGTGATGAGGAGTATGATGTTGAAAGACAGGAAGCTCCCTGATGGACAAAGTCAAATAACATAACTTAAGAGCGTATTTTTGAATTATCAAAAGGAAAAAAATGGATGAATGAATAACCGTGATTTTTTTTTCTATTTTACCTTCCACCAATATGTTTGGTTTGCTTACATCGAAATATCACAGAAAATCTTGCACGTTTTTCACTCAGGGTCCTTTTCAGATTGTACTATTCCTTTCCTCGCTAAAAACCCAGTTTCTGACACAACTTCAAATGAATTGTGTAGACCAAAGGTCGGCAACCTACGGCACGCGGGTCACGCCATGCAAATTCCAATGGCACGCAACCGCTAATGACTTCACGATGTTCTAACTAATAACTACTACAACACAAAGAAGATATTTAGCTGTTTCAATTTTAATATATACTAAAGTATATATTCTATATATTACTATATAAAATATATTGTAGAACAGGTAGATTGACCTTGAATTATGAAAATACGTATGCTCTTGGCACACTGAACGATTTAAAAAAACCCAAGTAAGCACATAGCAAAAGGTTGCCAACCCCTGGGGTAGACAACGACAATGTTTCCACATTTTAGACTCATTCTGTGCTAAACCTGGGTAATCACCAAGTGTGGTCTATTTTCATCAAACATCCAATATATTCCGCAAAGTTGTGATATCTCTGCTTTATCTGTATTATCATTATTATTATTATTATTATTATTTTATATCCTCTCCGACTCTTAGACGTTTCGGCCGGCTGATAATGTACACATCTCAGTTCCTACTAGCAGCTTAAAGAGACGGCACTTTCCTTAGCACATGAGTTTTTCCAAACACTGCTACTCTTCCAATGATGCCAGGTGTCCCAAATATGTTTTGTATACCAGAAACGTTCCTGGAAGTAATGCCGAGTATGCCATCCACAAAAGGAACATCTTGAGCTGATGCTTGGTATATTTCTCAGTTTCCGTGCTAATAGTTGGTACCTCTAAATTTCCGCCTGTTCCGCCTTCACGATGCGCCGTAACATATATCAGGATCCATTCATATCTGATCTTGTGCACGTGCGTGATATCAGGGCGATTTCTCTCCAAGCGCTTGTCAGTCAAGAATGTCGTATCCCACATGAGTTTCACTAGGTCATTATCGGCTAATGACGGTGGTGAATGTTCGTACCAATTCTCTGCGCACTGGAAACCATATTGCCTATATAGTTCTGAATGTATTCTGGCGATCATTTAGTCATAGCGTTGTCTATACTCTTTTGGTGCCAGCCAGCTCAGTGCAGCCACTGATAATGTGTTGCAAACTTTCAGTAAGCTTTTTCTTATACAGCCTGTAAATTAGTTGTTCTATCAATATCATACTTGAAGGAATTTGTCCTTTTATCCAGGTCTTGCGCCACACAATTCATAAATTCAGTGTCCTTCTTCAAGAAACCACACCTTAGGTACCTGCATTATTTCGGTTCTGCCAAATCTTGGGCTTCTTAGGAAAATGCTCTGTGAAAAATATTTTCCTTCAATGCATGGACATTCTCATTATTATTATTATTTGCATATTATTATTATTATTTGTATATTATTATTATTATTTGCATATGTGTATTTCCTACTTTGTATCGTGTAGAGCCAGGTCCAAACTATGGTCCTTAGGCCCTATAGTAGAATTGTCATTTAACTGATAGCATTTCTCTTAATATATGGGATGTCCGTAGTGGGGCGATTTTCTTGGCAACTTCTATGTTGATGTTGCTCGGTACACTGTTAATAAAAATATCCATTCCTTTTCAGACGAGGCCCAGAGCACCGGTTACTATTGGTACAGACAGCAATTGAAAAAAAATACACACACACTCACATATTTTACATAGACAAAGCCCTTCGTAAGGTGTGGGTTATACACGTGAGAACATTTGTTTTTATTTCTTAAAGGCATGGGCTACCAGGAATCCCTTCAATTAGTCTACTGGATTCTTTTCCAACCAATCCGAGGACTATCATAAATTTATTATTATTAATACTTTATTTCCTTTGATTTCAGGTGAGTACTCATTTCTTTCCGGGTCCCGCCCAGGGATCTAAGGTTAAAAATGACATCATGGCGTTTTCCACTTGGAAAAAAAAATTACATAGACTAATTCCTTCGTAAGTTGTGGGCTGTACTCGTGAGGACAATTTTTTTGTATTTCTTTAAGGCATGGGCTTCCAGGGATCCCTTCAATTAGTCTACCCAGAATCTTTTCCACACCAATCCGAGGCTCCACCATTATTTGGGGATTGTTGATGTTCCCATGTGCCACATTTTTGAGATTTCGACTTCAATGTCCTTGTATATTGATTGCTTTTTGAAGATCATCAAAGATACATTGTTGTCTGCAGAGACTACCATATCAATAAGGAGGCATTTTTTTGTCTGGGTGGTGATTAGTTTATTCGTTCTGTCTGTGTGTATTGTATAGTCCCATAAAATTGGTACAGGTTGTACCTCCGTATTTTTCTAGATGTTGTTGTTGCTATTATTATTATTATTATTTTTATTTTCTTTGATTTTTGGCGTTTACACATTTCTTTCCGGGTCCCGCTTGGGGACCTAAGGTTAGAAATGGCGTCATGACACTTTCCACTGACAAAAAAAAAAAAAAAAAAAAAATTACATAGAAAAAGCCCTTCGTAAAAGGTGTGGGCTGTACTTGTCAGAACAATTTTTTGTATCTCCTTGAGGCATGGACTTCCAGGAATCCCTTCAATTAGTCTACTGCAATCTTTTCCAACCAGTCCTAGGGCTCCAACTACAACAGGGATTGTTGATGTTCCCATATGCCACATTTTCGAGATTTCTAATTCAAGGTCCTTATATTTTGACAGCTTTTTGAATATCTTCAAAGATACATTGCAGTCAGCAGGGACTGCCATATCAATAAGGAGGCACCGTTTTTGTTTATCATTATTATTATTATTATTATTATTTTATTTTCTTTGATTTCTGGCGTTTACACATTTCAAAGAATTGGTCCCGCCCAAATCTTTTAAAAGGTTAAATGGCAAATGCATGGTTTCAAATCTGAAAATTCCAATGACAAAAAAAAAAAAAAAAAAAAATTTCATAGATAAAGCCCTTCAAACAAGGTGTGGGCAATACTTGTCAGAACAATTTTTTTATCTCCTTGAGGCATGGATCGTGGAATCCCTTCAATTAGTCTACTGCAATTTTTTTCCAACCTTTTTCTAAACTCCAACAACATGGATTTTGATCAAATGTTATTTTACCACATTTTCGAGATTTCTATTTCAAGGTCCTTGTATGAAAAACAACTTTTTTGAATATCTTTAAAGATACATTGCAGTCAGCAGGGACTGCCATATCAATATGGAGGCATCGTTTATTATTATTATTATTATTACGTCACTTAAGGTAAGGAGAATTTAAGAAAAGAAAGAGAAAAGAAAAGATAGTGTTTGACAATGTTCAACAACATTCAGACATTCTGTCTTTGGTTATGTTCCTCATCTTGGAATTCTCCGATAATTGTTCAGTTACAAAGAGTTGTTTCAATTTTAATATATACTAATGTATATATACTATATATAACTATATAAAATATATTGTAGAACAGGTATATTGACCTTGACTTATAAATATACTTATGCTCTTGGCACAATGAATGATTTTAAAACTCCAAGCTCTTCGTAAGGTGTGGGCTTGTACTCGTGAGAACATTTTTTTTTATTTCTTTATTTAATCAGAAAGATTAGTAGAAATTTAATGGTGTTTACCTGTCATTCTGTTCATTGCCACGAAACTGGAAGTTCGTAGTTATATTATTATTATTATTATTATTATTATTATTATTATTATTATTATTATTTCCTTTGATTTCTGTTTTATACACATTTCCTTCAATCCCAACTGGAAAAAGGTTTTTCGCCTTAAATAATGACAAGAAAGAAACAGAAAAAAAAATCTTTCTTTTACTTTACTCCATAATAAAATCAAAAATTACTATATATAGTTCATTGTACCAACTTAAAAAGTTATTATTTGGTCAGGCATGAAGAACAAATGGTCAGAAGAACATTTGTTTACTGTTAACCATACGAATTTGAGATTTCTTCAAAAGATTCTTATTTCTTCGGTTTCTTATTATTATTATTATTATTATTATTTTTTTATTATTTCACTTTTAATTTCTGTTGAAATAAAATTTCCTTCCGGGCCATAAGCCAAAGACCTAAGGTTGAAAAATCTTCACTGAGCATTTTATAAATTTTTAAAAAATTCAAAATCAATAAAAAATTTATATAGGTAAATCTCTTCTTGTCAAAATTTTTTTTTCTTTTATTTTGTCTTGACAATTTTTTATTTTTCTAAAAGGCAAAACTACAAAGGAACCAATGAGTTTATTTACAATGTTTTTTCAAAAATCCGAATGTAACCTCCAACAAAAAAGGGAAAAGTTAATTGTCCTCATGCAAATACATTTTTGAGTTCCTGATTCTTTTTTGATAGATTTTTCAACATCTTTTAAAACCCAAGACAATCTGCAGGGACTGCCATGTCAATTAAAGAGGTATATTTTCTTTTACAAATCTTCGTTCACGATTTCTGGGCGATTATCTGGACAAAAAAATTGTTCTGTCTATTTTTTAAAAAAGTTTAAAATTTTTATAACAGATCCTCCCTCTCTAACCAGGTCTGGATGATTAAAATCAGTTTCATTGACAAAAGTTTCCTTCCTGTAAAATTTGAATAGGGAATAAAATATGTTGGCCAACTCCAAAATGCTGAGTTAAATATTCAATGCTAACACTATAAATTAAAAGATGGTCAATTGTTTCAAGGTATTTAAATTTAATCTGTAAAATTAAAAGTTCAAAACAATTTTCAGTATTTGCAAATAAAAGTCAATGAAAGCATTTATAAAAGTTCAATTAAAATATTCGGTTTTCATATTTTTTAAAAGATCAGCACTACGAGACCACTGATGGGGACAGGGTTTTTATAACAGAAAATGTTAATATAGGAAAGATTTTCATATTATATATTAAATATATAATATTATTATTATTATTATTAAAATAAAAAAATTATGACGCTTTCAATCAAAAAAAAAAAACGTAAATAAGACTCCGTTTATTTATGAAAAGAAATTTTCGAAGAAACGAGAAGCTTTGAATAAATGAATTTTTTTTTTTTTAAATCAATCTTGGTCTCAATATGAAATATTCCAAAAATAATTTTTCATTTTTTTGTTTTTTTTTTCTTCTTCTTCTTCTTCGTTTCCTTCTTCTTCTTATTCTTGAAAAATTATTATTATTTTTAAAAAAAAAAATAGTAGTAGTAGTAGTATAAAATTATATTGGTGGTAGTAAGTTGCATATTTTGAAGTAGTATATATTTTATTATCAGTATAAATAGTATTAATTATGATTATTATTAGTAGTATTATTTTGATTGTTTTACCTTTGTTTTATAAAGTTCGAAACATTCAAGTGACAATAGTTTTTTTTTTTTTTCAGAACAAAAACATTTTCAGATTCATTTGATTTACAAAATTTTGTTTACTTCATATAAGATTAATCAACAAATTTATGAAATGATTTTTTTATTTCCATATGTAAAATATCTAAAACGCCTTTCTCTACTTTTATTGAATTTTCTTTTTAATTCAAATTTAAGAAATTAAATACAGAATTTCAACATCTTCGTTTTTAAACATTATCAAATAATTTGTTTATCGAGTGCCCATTTCGAATTTTGATGTTAGTTGCAAAAACAAGTGGCATCATTGCTTACATTCTAATTCTAGATCATAAATTACGTCATGGAAAGGTTTATTACATGTCTTATTTTTTGGAAAACTCGGTAAAACTTGTTGATTTTTTTTTTCAAGATCATTCTTATCCCACATACGAATAGCTATTTCATCAAGATAGACGCCCTCATCATTCGTACAAAACAGGAACTTCTTTTTTTATTAATAGAATGAATTTGGATAAACATAGAATCATTTAGATTATTATCAATGTGTCTAAAAATTTGAAACATTTGGATGGTATTTTACTCTTTGGATTAATCATTTTAATGATTTAAACTCAACGTTGATTCTGATTCCTGAAAAAATATTATCTATTAAAAATTTTATTTGTTGTTAACATTTTTTTCAACCAGTTTTTCCAGATATAGAATTTTTTTTTAAAGCTGATTGTTTTTGTTTTTTATTTAGTTCTCTTTTCTAACAGATTTAATGTTTATTATA
>CAHIKZ030002634.1:167500-195000 GCA_903632075.3 Acanthosepion pharaonis
ACAAGTGATTCAAGTGAATTCCAAAATTTATCCCTAACTGCAGACCAACTGCAGTATTTACTACATACCCATTATAAGCCCTATGTATGCTACAACAACATATATATATATATATATATATATATATATATATATATATAAATATGTGTGTGTGTGTGTGTGTGTGTGTGTGTGTGTGTGTGTGTGAGAATAGGCAGGGATACATATTATTTGTATTTCGTCAGTAAACTCTTTTATATAACGTTATTACGACAGGCAGTCCATGTAATACTAGTGCTCGATATCAAGAGATAGAGCATTAATAAAAATAAAATTGAAATTATACCCTCAAAGAATGGAGGTAGCTCTGCGAGATTCAGAATTGTCAAGAGGAGAAAAGATATGTAATTTTATAGGTACCGTCAAAGAAAGGCGATACCATATGTTTAAAATGCATTTTTAAAAATGAAGAATCTTCCCTGAAGCTTTTATTTTAGTTGTAATTTGATTTACATTTTAATTTAATAGATTAGATTTAATATTTCCAATGAGGAAAATACTTTGCTGTATTTCAAACTGAAGTTAAATTGATTAGAATGTTTTGTTTAATATCAGTAAAAACGCTAAATCGTCCACATTGATAATTACGTCAACACAACGTAATTATGTTTATTCAGAAATCTTCCAGAAGTAAAATATAATTTTTTGAAAATTTCTTTGGGGAAGATTAGCTTATTTAAGGCTTAATTAATCTGATTGGAAATAAATATTGCTTACTTTTAGTTTAGAATATAGCAGAAAAACATCACGGAGATGTGTGTTTTTATGAGGTGTTGACAACTTTGTCGCAAGACATATTCTTGGTTTTTTTTTTCGGGGGGATGGACATAAGTGTAACAATTACTTGAATATGATGTGAAAACCATTTGATATAATTCTCTTAACTACACAGTAATATTAAAATTTGAGAAAATATTAGAAGCCATATAAAATATGAAATTTAGATACTTAAGATTTATAGCCTAAATTACGAAGACGCGTATTGAAGTAATGTTAGAATATTGCCAATAAATTTTAACGTAATTTTAATTACCTCTCTTATTTTCTGATAATATCGCTTTTGGACATCCGTATTTACAAAAGTCGATACATTCATCCACACATAAATCAAATTAAAAATATTTTAAAAATATTCGGTAAATATAATTGTAATGAGCTTTTATATTTATGATTAGTATGTTTGTTTTGGTTTGTTGTGTTTTATGGCATATCAACACTTCAATGGGTTATTTAATGCCGACAACATTTTTAGGATAGATTCATATGAATAGATTATGTATTCTTTGGTTTAGATTGGTTTGGTTTATTTTGTTTTACGGCATATCAACCTCAATGGGTTATTTAATACCGACATTTTTTTTATTGCTGGCAATGTTTTTTCTTCAAAAATCTAATTCTGAGAATATTTTTCCTTCAAGAAATCTATAGATGGTATTTTTTTTTCTTTTCAAAAAATGTATTGCTGCTATTTTTTTAAGTATTGTTGATAGTTTTTTTGAGTATTTCTGGTATTAAAACCTATTTTTGCACAAGTTTGGGTGTTAAATATTTGCCCATAGCTGGGGCCCTAACAGCATTTAAAAGGTGGTTCCACTCTACTCAAAACCTTTTGATCAGAGGCCTTGATGTTGTTGGACGTAGTTTATCGTCTTACCAGGAAAGCGGGCGATTATGATTATTAAGTGAAGTTTTTATTTAATAACAATGTCACTTAACCGCTACAAATTAATACAGAATTTTAAAGATTTAAAACTTCATAAATTATTCTAATTAAATTTGTTGTAAACATTTTTTTAAATTCTTGTAAAATTTCATTATTCATGGAAAAAAAAATTTTCTGACGACAATATAATATATTTTATACATGAAAGCAATTAAGATCTTTTTTGATTAAATTTTTTTTATTTTTTTATTTATTTATTTTTTTGGTCCATTTTTTTTATTTTACAATTCAGAGAAGTTTTTCTGTAACTGGGGAGCCTGTTTGAACAAAATAATTTCATGATTTAAATTCTTCGTGGGAGTTTTCCTTGTTACTTATATAAGCATTAAGCTCTGCAAGAAGAATTTCTCGAAAGTTTATTTGTAGTGAGATTTTCAAAAGATGAAGAACAGACTCGAGGCGATGGAGATATGGTTCTATAGAAGGATGCTGAGGCATGGACCGTGCGTGTGACCAAAGATGAGGTCTTGGAGATGTTGCAAACAAAGAGAAGGCTTATACTTAATATCAGGATGAGGCAGCTGAAGTTCCTGGAACACATAATGAGGAAGGAAGGCCTGGTGAATATGATACTCATGGGTCAAATAGAGGGAAAGAGAGACAAGGGAAAGCAGCGCGTGAAATACCTGATGAGATTGAACAGGTGGATAACAGAAAGTGGTCTGGGAGGAGGTGGCAGAGGGAAGTTAACTTGCCGAGAGCTGCCAGGGATAGAGGGATGTGGGGAGCCATGATCGCCTACTCCCTGAAAGGATATGGCACATAAAGAGAAAAGAAGTTTTTATTTAATAACAATGTCACTTAACCGCTACAAATTAATACAGAATTTTAAAAGATTTAAAACTTCATAAATTATTGTAATTAATTTTTTTTTTTTTTAAATTAAAAAAAATTCTTGTAAAAATTCATTATTCATCGAAAAAAATAATTTCTTGCGACAATAATGTCCATAATATATTTTATACATGAAAGCAATAAAAAGTTTTCTAATTATATAATGTCTTTTTTGCGCATTATTTTTTTTTTTTTAAATTTTACGATTCACAACAGATTTTTTGTAACTGGGGATCCTTTCTGACCAAAATAATTTCATGATTTAAATTTTTTCAGAGACTTTTCCTTATACCTAATATAAACATTAATTGCTGCAAAAAATAATTTCTCGAAATATCATAAAATTAAATAAGTGTGGGTTAACAGTTTTTTTTTTTTAATTTTTACAAAGATTTTCTAAAAAAGAAACATTGCAAAATAATTTATTTGTGAATAATTCTTAATAGTTCCATATAAATCCAACAATTATCTGATTTTTGTAAGAATTTTCAAATCTATGCGTTTCGCACCGTAAAAAGTCGCTAAAATTTCTTATATTAATTTATGTTCAGGCGCTGATACAAGAAAAACAATGTTCTTAACCAAAATTTCGAAAGTTCTAAAAAAGATCAAAATATATATCTTAATAACCCCAAAATCCTTCGGTCTTTCTTCTTAATAACAAAGATTTTGTCGTAAAACACTAAGTTTGCGGCATTTTACATCACATATAATCATTGTTTATCGAATCTTACGCAGGAAATACTTTAAGGAATTTCTGATAAATATTTTACCATCTATAAACTCATGTCAACGACACATTTTTATATGACCAACTTATATAAAATCCATACGAAAGGAATTCAAGACATTTTTTTTATGTTTATACATTCTTTTTATAGATACAAATATTTAAGTAAATGTTCTGTTTATAATAAACAGTATTAAACAACATTTACCGGTCTGAATGTCCGAGAAATTTTCACAGAAAATATTCGTCCTCTGACAGGATTCGAACCTGTATCCTACACGGAACCGTCATTTAGCTTGACGTGCCTTTACCGATTTGGCCACTGATGCGCGTTCGGTTAGCAAGGTCGAATTTACTGCTTATAAACTTCAATCTTCTATGAATCTCTCACATACATTCATATCTGCTCATGGCGTATCAAATGTAAACAAATGACGTGACATATTATGAAATGGACAAAGTCCGACAATTATTTTAAGACATTTTATGTTTATACATTCTTTTTATAGATACAAATATTTAAGTAAATGTTTTGTTTATAATAAACAGTATTAAACAACATTTACCGGCCTGAATATCCGAGAAATTTTCAGAGAAAATATTCGTCCTCCGCTATGAAAATTTTACGGACATTCCAATATATATTATTCTCCATTTATTTATCCACTATGCCATGTAAATTTAAGGACACATAGCACAGTGGATAAAGGCGAAAAATCCAGTGACAGGACCCAAATAGTTTGAACAATACCCGTTTAAGGCAATCAGAACTTGGAGACGGGGAACTTACAGGATATAATATTTGATGATTTTTGACATCCATTAAATATAAACGCATGGACTAGAACAGTTTATCCGAGCGAGCGAAATAAAGGGTTCAGTTCGACATTCCAACCACCTGAAGAAGGCCGCAGTGTAAAACGGCCGAAAGGTTGTAATAAATATGGCGACAAAGATGAGGACAATAGTCCGAATAATGTAGATAAGGGATATTATTCAATTTTAGAAAATGTAATCAAACATTAACTGCATATCTATACGTTCAGCTAGGTATGAAGGTAAAGTACATATGGCAACAAGGCCTCTGGTACCTATTTATAGTAAAATTACCAGCGGTACCGTTTTATAGTAAAGTTACCAACAATACATTTTATATGTAATTGCAGGCATAACGTTGCGTTTAAAATATCTAGAGTTCGGCGTTGATATGTGACTTAATAAAATCAACCAACCAAACAATTAACGTGAAATAATTCTTTCATGACATCAGTCCATATAATATCCGACAATTTCTTAAATCTAATTGAATTCCCAAATATAATTACAACATAATACACACATACCGTCGCCTCTAGTAATTATATCCATACAAACATGTATATGCGCAAATCTGAGCATCATCTACCATGTATTCAATTGTGAAAGCAGAATAACCTATACCACGTTTTATTACTTCAAAGCTCCCAAGAAAATTAAATTTCGGCATTAACTCATAAAGGTGTTGATATATCGTTAAGCAAACAAGTCGATCAGTTAATATGTGTCCCTAAAGATTTTATCAAGAAGCACCCTGGGCACGTCAATAGGAAATATATTTTCCTCCTCCATGACAACGCATATACGAGAATAACACAGAAAAAAAAAATTGAAGCTCGGTTGGTCTATTCCAACCCCACCGTCGTGTTCGCCTGACCTTGCACAAACCGATTATTACCTTTTTTTTCGATCGCTTCAAAACGCTTTGATAGAAAGAACTTTCTTTAATGAAAACAAGACTCGAGATTTCTTCGAAAGCTTTTTTTCACATCAAGACTAGGGAAAATTGTACTAAAAACGTAGATAATAATGATTTAATGATAATTAAACCCAAGATGGTAGGGGAAAGAGGTGGATTAATATTTTTCCCAAGGTTATCTGCCGGTAAGTGAATATAACGAACCCAACCAGAATTGGAACAGGTCTATTCGATTAACAATTCAGATTCATTATCCATTAACACCAGCCGATTTTTAAAATGCTTTTAAACCTGATATTCAAAAATAGTCTACTCATTTATTGTTTGAAATTGCTTAACTTAGGTGATCGTACAGGAGCTGGCTGAACGTGTAATTGCAATTTTAATAAATATACTTTGCTTGTGAGATCAAACCTTATTCCAGATATAAAAAAAATGTCCACTTGATTAGGATTGTCAACTTTGAATGCTGCAAAGTCTCCTTCTGCACGACTAAAAAGCAGGAATTATGTTTTGATTTCATTTATATGGATCTACCTTAGAATTATTCTCTAATTGGATGGGATTCCTTATTTTGAATGAAATACTCAACACGTGTTAATGAGTAACAGATTAGTTTGAATTTCGCATTGGAATAAAATGATTCTGGTCGCTTTTCTCTACAGAAAGTGACTTCTTATATTGCAAATAAAAGCGGGAATTTGGTCATAGAGTCAGGATAGAAAGATAGGAAGCATATTCTTCTGTTAACGTCTATTCCTCTGAGGCCCTAGTGATCAACGCAGGTGTCCCCAAGGCTTCGTTTCTTGGTCCAACCCTGTTTCGACTTTACATAAATGGTCTGCTTAAGACATTTTGTGGATATATATATGCTAACGATACGACGATAATATATATGCTAACGATACGACGATAATATATATGCTGACGATACGACGATAATATATATGCTAACGATACGACGATAATATATATGCTGACGATACGACTTCAACACTCTGGATGACCAGAGCTTGGCAACCTACATCGCCCTAACCGCTTGCGGAGGCTGGGGAGGGGGTAGACTGGCTGGTCTCATTCAATACCAAGAAAATGAAACTAGTGACGTTTTATCATCACTGAGAATACTCCGTAACTAATGGAATTGCATTAAACTGGTTTGTTTTAGTTTGTTTTGTTTTACGGCATCTCAACCTCAATGGGTTATTTAATGCTGACAAGATTTTTATTGCTGATAATATTTTTTTTATCTATCTATCTATCTATCTATCTATCTATCTATCTATCTATCTATCTATCTATCTCAGTATATATTGGTTTGGTTAGGTTTGTTTTACGGTATATCAAACTTAGTGGGTTATTTAATGCTGACAAGATTTTTATTGGTAATATTTTTTTTCAGAAATCTCTATTTCTGGTAATATTTTCTACTTCCAAAAATCTTCAAAATTTTTCTACAAAAAATCTATTTCTGGTAATATTTTTACTTCAGATATGTATGGCTGGTAATATTTTCCCTTCAGATATGTATAGCTGGTAATATTATCCCTTCAGATTTTTTTATTTTTTCTTCAAAAATGCATTGCTGGTAATAAATATTTACAAAGTATTTCTGGTATTAAAATTGATTTTTAGATTTTCATAGTGTTTTACTCCCTGTTTGGAGGTTAACTATTTGCCCATAGTCGGGTCAGGTTGGAACTGGGAACAGCAGTAATTAAGAGGTGGTTCGACGCTCATCAAAACCTGATCAGAGGCTTGTTGTCGGATGTAGTTTATAGTCTTACCCAGG
The DNA here is from genome assembly GCA_903632075.3 of Acanthosepion pharaonis. Classification (NCBI taxonomy): domain Eukaryota; kingdom Metazoa; phylum Mollusca; class Cephalopoda; order Sepiida; family Sepiidae; genus Acanthosepion; species Acanthosepion pharaonis. The sequence goes on from CAHIKZ030002634.1 coordinate 174,354, forward strand.
ACGGACATTCAATTATGAAGAAAATGTCCTTGGTTTGTTTTGTTTTACGGCATGTCAACCTTAATGGGTTATTTAATGCCAACAAAATTTTTATTCCAGGTAGTAATTTTAAAAAATGTATTGCTGCTAATATGTTTTTCTTTTTTGTTGTTTGTTTTTTTTGGGTTTTTTAAAAAATTATTTAAAATTATTGACAAAGTATGAAGGGGTTAACGATAGCTAGATGGGACCCTGACAGGAGCTAGCACCCCGGGTCAGGTTGGACATGGAAAAACCAGTAATTTTCATGCAATCTATTCAAAAAACCTGATCGAAGCTTAAATGAAAGTAGTTTATAGTCATTCCCAGGACGCTGTATTAAACTGGGCTTATTGCAATGTAAAATTATAACGAAACACTTCTAAAATGGAAATAGAATCAATTTGAAATAGAGAATAACTTTCAGATCGAAAGCAGAAGTCTAACAAACAGAATGCATCAAAAGAAAAACCGTCGAGAATAAAAAACAAAAACAAAAACAAAAAGCGAAGACAAAAGTGACTTAAAATTAAACAATACATCTGATCATTTTACAGCTGAAATGACTAAATATAACCGTAGGTTCTATGCTAATAGTTTCTTCTATCGCTATTTAGTTTAATGATTACAATTTGGTTTTCATTTCAAATTACTACAATGAGTCCTTGAAAACATCTGACTTTACACCAGTTGCGATGTTAAAATAAGCAATTACCACTCAGAGACAATTTTCTGTTAACACAATATATTCGGTCTCATACTTCTTCTTTTACGTCAAGGATATAGGCGATCATTTTTCTCACAATCTCCTATCTTGTATAAAAGTTTGAATTTTTTTTTTTCTCTTCACGAAAAGGCATTGACCCATCGTTCGAAATACATTCGTATACCTCCATTGTCAGATTTTTTTTACAATTCTTCTCGTTATTAGAATTTATCTTAAATGTTTATAAGTCGACCATTCGTCCTTTTTTTCAATATGGCTACCACATCTGCTATTCCTGCTATTTATTTAGAGATACTTGATAAAATCCTAAGAAGAATCTGCAATGTTTTTGGGCATCAGTCTCTTCCCAATCGCCGTAACGTAGCTTCCTGTGCCTTTTCTATAAATAATTTCATGTTAATTGTTCTGATGAACTTTCCTCTACGGTTTCCAGGTAAAATGGTTAGATGCAGCCGTAAGTTCTATGCTAATAGTTTCTTCTATCGCACTTCTTGCTTGTGGAACTATCTTTGATGTCAATCGTTATTTTCTGTTTTCTTAATTTCTGTTATTTTATTCTTCATTCGCCTTAATTATGTTTTCTTACATTCTTTGCTTGGGGAGAAAGGATTTCTCTCTCTCTCTCTCTCTCTCTCTCTCACACACACACACACACACACATATATATATATATATATGCGTTATTATGGGATATTACATACAAACATGTAAATAAACGCTACATAAAAGCAATCATGTTTCGATATCTATAAGCAAATCTCATCAGGCGTTAGTTAGTTGAGCCCTCTTTTAAATTAATGTGATGAACTTTGGAATTTATATTTGATTCCACACACACACACACACACACACACACACACACAATACATATATATATATATATATATATATATATATATATATATATATATATTTTAATCACAATTGTATGAAAAGAAAATCGTTTTTACATCATTATAAGTAAAAAAACGAAAAATGAAGAATTTTGATAAAAAAAGCAAATATTTGAAAGAGATTATGATGATAACATTTCCTCTAAAAACCTAGAAAAACAATGAATTTAAGCGCAGTACTAGATTGGTAAAAGGTCTCATCATTTTACAGTTGAAATGGCGAGATTTAACCGTAGGTTCTATGCTAACAGTTCCTTCTATCGCACTTCTTGCTTGTGGAACTCACTTCCGGTTTCTTGATTCCCAGTCAACTTTCGTCTTCAAAAATTTAAATGCAATGTCAATCTTTATTTTCTGTCCCTTAATACCTATTCTTCCATTGTTCTCGCTCTTTAATGGTATTTTTCTCATATTCTCTAACACTCAGTAATCCCTTGCGCCTCAGTGGCTTTATTGCCATGCCCGGGGTGGAATATTTTTTTTAAATATACCTGTCCGTCATCAGAATCTTCTTGGTCATAATTTTGACCTCGGACACCGCGATTTACGTTTTAAAAATCATATAAATTTATGAGCAAATAGACTTAGAAATTGACATAATTGGCGAGCGCCTATAATATACAGGGTGTCCATAAAGATCGTGTGAAATTTAAAAATTTACAACTTTATTTGTATTTGCGATAGAAATAATCTGTAAAAAATGTTATAAAGTTTAACGTACCTAGTTTTAGGTATAGCTAAAATAACTAATGTGATTTCAGGCATTACTGTAAATCAGTTGGCAAATGTTTTCCGTGAACTGCGAAATCGTCTTACCCTTTGTATCGCTAATGATGGAGGACATGTGGAAACTTAAATAAAATTTCAATAAAACCTTAAGAAAAAACATAGATTTACTTCTTTCTAATCCTTTTTACAAATTACAAATACAAATTTATAATTTTTAAAAATAAATTTATATTTTTTTTATAAATTTTAAAATATTTTCATTGTTTTAGTTTTAAATTTTAAAATAAATTATACATATATTTATAAATTTTATATTAAAAAAAATATATATAAATATGAATGAATATAGGAAAAATTAATTTGATTTAAAAAATAACCTAAAAAATTTGTTTTTTAAATAAAATATGTTCTATACATCTTCAAGCGAACGCAAAACTTTAAATGGTTTTTAAAAAAGAAAATCCAAAATTTCATTTTTAGTTTTTAACACCTATAGTAAAAAAAAATTAAAATAAATTTAATTTAAAAAATACCATAACATGTAAGCTTTTAAATGAATGACCCATGTATCTTTCAGTACATTACATACATGAAATATTATAATAATAGGTTTATATATAAAAAAAAGTTTACTGAATCAGTGAAATTAAGTAACCATTTCTGCTGTCATAGTCATATACAAAAAAAAAAAAAAAAAAAAAAAAAAATAACCTATATACATACTTAAACTTAATGTTAAAATAATCCTACATAATATAATGGATTCTAATACATTTAACTGTTCTTAAAAAGAATATAGTAAAAATAAAAAGGAGAAAAAGGAAAATATTTCAAATCGTAGTTAAAAAAAAGTAAAAAAAAAAAAAAATCTTTAATTTTAAAAGATGACGTTGAAATTTTTTTTACCGTTAACATTTTTTTTTTTTTTTTTTTTTTTAAATTCAGACGACATCCATTCAACTGACGTCAGGTTTCATTGTAAAATACATCCTCACCCCTTACCAAAATGTAGCTAATAACTGATACAATGATACTGTCATAAGGAAAATCTAGACACCCCGTGTTCAATTTGAGTAGAATATTCTGTAACCATGGAAACGTGATTTTAGCTGTGTATTTAAAACCCGGTAAATTTTAAAAGTTACTCCAAAATTCGCTTGAAGATGAAATAGAACTAATGTTTTTAATTTATTTGCAAAAATAAAATTAGGGGTTTTAGCTTCTATTTTTGAAACATGGTTGGAACTGTGTAGCGAAAATAACCATATTTTAAATCAATTAATTTATAATATTAATATCTGTAAATTTACATTGATATATATTTTGTAAAATAAAATATCTATAAGAACACCGGATTTTATATCTTACTGTTCTTTCTTTTTTTTTTTATATATATATATATATATATATATATATATATATATATATATATATATATATATATATATATAGTGTAAATTTAAAGTTCGTATGTATAAAAAAATTATAAGAAAAAATTTGCAATAAAAATAATCTGTAAAAATGTTATAAAGTTTAATGTACCTAGTTTTAAGTATTGCCTAAAATAAATTAATGTGATTTCAGGCATTTCTAAATCAGTTGGCAAATGTTTTTCCATGAACTGCGAAATCGTCTTACCCTTTGTTTCGATTTTGATGGAGGTTTTGAAACTTAAATAAAATTTTAAATAAAACCATAGAAAATATAGATTTTTTTCTATCTATTCCTTTTTACAAATTATTTCTATTGCAAATGCAAATAAAGTTTTTAAATATTTTAAAGTGCATACAGACTTTATGGACACCCAGTATTACGACGAAACTATTTCAGTTTTCTCCCGTTCTTAGTAATTAGAATAAAAGTAATAAAGGATAAATCAGTTTAAAAAATCTAAATATAGATAAATGAATAAAATTAAATCAAACTGCATTGAAATTAAGTAAAACCAAAATACTCTAACGATTAAAAAATATAGATCAATCACTGAAACTTTGTTTCGTTGATGTTGATGTTATTCGAATGAAATAAAATTCTTCGTTACATATGACAACACATAACAAGTCAGGAGTTATCCTGATAGAAAATAACATTATTCTTTTTGACTAAATCTGGAAGATTTTTGTCGATTACGAACTTTAATTTGTCCAGCAGAGAACGATATTTGTTTAAACACGAAGTCTAAATCTATTTGTTTTTTTTTTTAAGTGTCTCATATTAAATTATAAACTTCCAACAAAACCAGATACACAGAATCAACTTTTTCGGATGCTAACCAGTTTTGTGTTTAGTTTTTTTTTTTTGTTTTTTTTTTTTTAAGCATTTCACCCCAAGCAAGGCGGGGAGCCACTAGGACGCAAGGGGTTACAGAAAATAGGAAGATCAGATAGGAGTGATAGAAGAAAGGATGAGGGTAGTAGATAGATTAAGGCAACTGGAGATGTCGATTGACATTACACTTGAATAGCTGGAGATTATAACTCTCAGGGAAACAGGAGAAGGAAGAGAGTTCCACAGGCGAGAGAGGTGCGAGACATGATCATATTGAAGTAGTAGAGACGGCTACATTTATGAGTTTCGACAGTGAAGGGGGTGAGAGCGGGATGCCAGCCTCGTAAGGGCAGATGAACTCATGAAGTTTGGGAACCAGCGAATGCAGTTCCTCGAGCAATTTCCATGAAAGTATTTGTAGAACAGACAGAGGGAGGCGACGGTGCGTCTGTGAGTTATGAATGTAGACGAGACGCCAGGGTAGGGCCAACCATATTACATATCCGCCTCTGGAGCCTATCGATAGAAAATTGAGGCAAACAGAAGGGGCGCCAGACCATATATGGCAGCAATACTCCATGCAAGGGCGAATTGTGGATTTGTATATCTGGAGGATCGACTCAGGGGAGAAAAACTTATATATATGGACTCAGGGAGCCAATTTTTCCTCGCAGTGGACGAGGCAATTGACTCGATGTATTTATTCCATCTCAGGTCAGCAGTCAAAATGAGACCGAGAAGCCGCAGAGAGTTGCTCTAAGGAAGTTGAGCGTCAGACATTATAATGGAGGGAAGGGAAAAAAATGTGGTGATTAATAGAGAGCAGTTTAGTCTGGAGAAGCGTTAAAGGTAATATATATTGTTCACCCCAGAAGCTCATTCGCTCCACATTGTTGTAAACAACTCATGTTTCAGGATCTGTATATCACATTTTCTTCCATTAACGTAAAAATATTTAAATTTCAGGAGCCACATGGACAACTTTTCAAAATATATATATATATATATATATATATATATATATATATTTGTGTATATACTAGTATAGGATTATGTATACGGAATAAATTCCAATAAGCAAAAAATACTATTCTTAAAAGAATGCTCAATAAAGAGTAGAATTCAAATATAATTATAAATATATATATATATATATATATATGTGTAAAATTTTAATAAACACACATTATATATATATATATATATATATATATATATATATATATATATATATATATATATATATATATATATATATATATATATATATTGTGTGTGTGTCGTGTGTGTGTGCGTAAAATCTTTCCTGTGGATCAAAAAAATGTTGTATTCAGCGATTATTGTGGATTCAATACATTTGGCTTGTTAGAGAGGATATAAAACTTGGAGAGTTGAGTTAAAGGGAGATAACTGATACCGAAACATTCGGAAGAGGTATAATTCGTGGAACTAGAACGATCTACCGCGATGGCTGAAATAAAGGGCTCACATCAAAGTTCCATTCACCTGAAGAAGGCCGGAGCGTAAAAATAGAAACAGCTTGAATATGGCATTGAATAATAAGGCAACAAGCCTGAATAGTATATATATATATATATATATATATATATATATATATATATATATATATATATATATAATAGGACATGGATATCGTGTTTATAGTATCCACTATAATAACATTTGAAGTAATAAATAAAAATACCGGATTAAAAATAAATGCATTATTTTTATAATATATATATATATATATATATATATATATATATATATATATATACACGGAGACAGGCGTTGGTGTATATATAACTATTCAAAAATAAGGTAAGTAGATCTTTCTAGATATATTGAACATAATTAAAATCTAAAAAGAAAACTGATATAAATAGATATGAATAAACTGAGATAGATAGATAGATAGATAGATAGATAGATAGATAGATAAACTGACTGAAAACGATTACATAGATAGATAGATAGATAGATAGATAGATAGATAGATAGATTAACTGACTGAAAACGGAAATAAAATTATTCGCTCTGACTTAACATTGAGCTTTCAGGTTTTCATCCTCCCTGGGATTATCCATACGGATTACCAAGATTTTCGTTACTAATATATATATATATATATATATATATATATATATATATAGATAGATAGATAGATAGATAGATAGATAGATAGATAAATGAGGTAAGATCGATCTACCGGGCCAAGAATTAATAGATGGATGAACAGGCAGACATACTGGCAGAGAAATCAATCTATACAGAAAGAAGCGCATTGATGCATGAATTGCAATCGGGAAAGAAATTGACTCTTCCTTGGCTTGTAGCGTTCCTAAAATATGCCATTGCTTCATGAGATCTGATTCCTCTCCTCCATCCACCCGTGTCCAACGCTTCCGTCCTCTACATTCATTTACCTCTTCATTTAACCCCCACCCTCACTCCCCCAGTGTCAAATAATATTTTCCACGAACAATGAAGAGCAGATCATTTTTTTTTTACAGCGAGAATAATTTATCAATGGACGTCAATGTTACATGCTAATGATTCTTTGCGTTGAGTGTTTATCTTAAAGTGACGATTTTCAAGAAATGAAATGGTGGGGGGATGATAAAATGTGAATTGAAAATTGTTTTTGTGAATTCATTTTTTCATCATAGGGTGGAAATGGGTGAAACCTGTGTTGGAATCGCTTGATTAGAAGCGTTCTATCATTCCAGGTAAAAAAAAAAGAAAACGTTGAAGAAGATCCGTGTTTACTTTATAAGCCATCACTGTTCAGGAGGCAGCCATTTTTTTAATAGATTAAATAATATATAAATAAATTATAACATCATTTTCTACCTATCAGGATTATCTGTTTTTTAATCCACGAGTGTATGCGTATATATATAGCCTGACGATTGCGTATAGCATAAAAACAATTTGTCGCCTCTAAGTGTTGATTTCAATGTTCACTATGTATATATATATATATGTATATGTATATATATATATATATATATATATATATATATATATATATATATATAGATAGATAGATAGATAGATAATACGTTTTTTAATCATCAACTCATGTTAAATATATATATATGTGTGTGTGCGTTTATCTGTTCATGTGTGTGTTTGTATTTGGTTATCCGTTCATGTGTATGTATGCTTGTGTGCGCGTGTGTGTATCTGTAAATTTGTGTGATTGGGTATCTGGGCATGTGTGTGTGTGTATGTATGATTCTGTGTGTTGGCGTGTGTATGCTTGTGCATGTGTGCCTATGTGGGCGTATGAGCCTAATTTCCGACCCCAAAATAATATTATTTTCCTAAAATTGGCTCAGTCTATTCGGTTACACACACACACACACATATATATATATATATATATATATGTACGTATGTATGTATGTATAGATGTATGTATATATACATATATCAGACATCGTATAAGGTCAAAAATGCGGACAGTAGGATACTGAGAGAAACCACATTTAAGGCAAGCAGTCTTGTAATAAATTACTCGATATCTTACGAGTTCCATTATATATATATATATATATATATATATATATATATATATATATATATATATATATATATATATGCTTATTTAAGCAGCAATCCATCTTTTATAAATGTTTTGTTAAATAAGACAAACAAGGTATTGCGATTAAGCTTTTTATTTCATTTTTTCGTTCGTACAAATGTTTTCTTTTCTGGAAACAAAGTGTGAAAAAACTGTCCAAAACTTTTGCATATCCAAGCGCTTTCATCTATACTTTTAACCATTATCAAGGATGATTTTATTCTTCCTTTTAACTGAATGTATGTGTGGAGTTATGCATGTATCTAGATTGAGAGGAATGTTTTATTTTCCAAACGAAATTGATCAGCACATTTTAGGCGTTAGACTGTTTCGACTTCACTGTGCTTGACCGGATGCACCCTCCACCCCCAAGATAAGGGAATATATATATATATATATATATATATATATATATATATATATATATATAGAGAGAGAGAGAGAGATAGATAGATAGATAGATATAGAAGAAGAAGAAGAAGGAGGAGGAGTAGGAGGGGTAGAAGCGATAATTGAAATGTACATTTTTTTATAGATACGATAGAATTAAATAATTTTTCAAATATTGAACAGACGAAGAACAAAATAAGCAATAACGTATATATTTTTCTTCTTTCTTTGGTGAAATATCGTCCTAATTCTACTTGCACCATTGGTTTCAATTCAAAAGACTCCTATAGAAATAAACAGAAAACGCCATTCCCAATTGAAAACTGACTGATTTACTCGATATTTTTTCTAATGCTCTCGCTAATTAGATAATTGAATAAGTGAAGCATGCAGAAAATATGTTTACTTTAGAAAAAAATCATTCAGTTTATTTGTCTAAATTTTATGAAACAAAATCCAGGTATTCTGAAAAAAATTTAAAAAAATATAAAAAGGCAAGAATGCTTACAGGTTTTTCTTGTTTTGTCATACATTCATTCAGACATATTAAATAGGATACACTGTTTCAAACTGCGTCTTTTGCCTTCAAATGAATGTTAGAGTCTCCTGGCCTTCTTTTCTCATTACTCGCCCCAGAATTCCAGCTGTCTATTTATTTACAGTTACTATTTGCCTTAAAACTTCCCGACTGATCACATGTTCTGTCCATGATATTCTAAGCATTCATTGGTACAACGACAACTTTGTCGCCTCAAGTCTATTCTTCATCTTTGTTAACATTGCCCAGCATGCATTAGGATATAGGTGATTAGACATTGCATGGCTGTTAAAGATTATTTCATTTGTTTCTAGCTATATCTTTCTATGCTTTAATATTTCGTTTATTTTGGGAGGGGTAGAAGACATCAATCTCTTTCCAATGCTGCTTCAGATGTCTTTCATTCCTGCCTTCATCTATTACCAGATAAAATTCTGTATTTGTTGATTTTGACGTCCCTAATTATTGGTTTTGCTGTTTCCTACAATACAAAAATGAAATCCAAAGAAATTGAAAATATTGAGAAATACAATTATCTAGTAAGGGTGTTGAAGAAGCCATGGAATATAACTGGTGAAGTAGTTCCTGTAGTAATGGGTGCACTTGAAATACTACTTCGAAGGTTTGAAAGACCGCTTAGACAAATTTAGAGACCTCCAGAAAACTGACATCTTTTAATTCACCGAGTATTCTCCGAAATTACTTGAGTTGTGAGGACTCTTGCTGGCACTATGATACAAGAACAACAGTTACGCTGACTAAGTCAATATGTGATATAATAATAATAATAATAATAATAATAATAATAATAATAATAATAATAATAATAACGGTTACGGGGGAGAGGACCTGTAACAATTTAATGGGGCTTTACAGGCAGACTAAACAATCAAAGCTAATCACCCAGACATCGTGATTAGAGACAGCAAAGACAATGACATTGACATAGTAGTCCTTTCAGACTGCAATATATCTTTGAAGATTTTCAAAAACTATCAAATTCCAAGGACATTGAAATCGAAATCTAAAAAATGTGGCATATCAACAATTCCAGTTCTTTTTAGAGTCCCTGGATTTATTGCAAAAGATTCCAATAGATAGATTGAAGAGATTCTTGGTAGCCCATGCCTTAAAGAAATACAAAACGTTGTACTCAAAAGTACAGCCCACACCTTACGAAGGACTTTACCTATGTAAAATATGTGCGATTATATTTTTTTTTAAATCTGCTCAGTGAAAAATGTCATGATGCCAATTCTGACCTTAGGTCTCTGATCGGGACCCGGAAAGAAATGAGTATGCACCAGAAACCAAAGGAAATAGAATAATAATAATAATAATAATAATAATAATAATAATAATAATAATAATAATAAAAAGAAACGGTGAGAAATTCATTAACGATTCATTTTGTATCTACTCATGGAAAGATGATTGATTTTTGACACAATGACAAATAAGTATAAATTTCGTAACACTGAGGATGCCTTCTTGACATTGACAACATTTTTGAAGCTGGGTGAAATAGATAATTTTTTTTCCCCGTTAGTGATCCGGGCATTGGCAACACTGATAATAGACTAAGTATGAGCAGTTTCTATTTAACTGAGCGTAGCTTAATTTGAAAGCAAAGGCCCAAGTTATAGATCATCCAATTAGGACCAAGCTCTACAGTAAGCCTAGCTCGTTAAATATAGGGTGCTCCAATAACTTGGACCGATTTTAAATGTGAATTAAGTTTTTAAGGGTCTAATGATTTTTTTCTTTGAGATTTAGCAACTTAAGTCTTTGGCAATTTCAACCATGAAAGATTAACAACCAAAGAACGTGTTAAATCGAGGAAAGCCAGGAAAAGCATCAGATGAAATATAGTTATATTTTTTATCCCGTGACTCGTAGGGCCGTAGGGGCACCATGTGTGCTGCAGCCACAGTAGAAGTGGTGTTTCTTGGGCAAGATAGCCTGATAGGGCCTCAGCCCTCTCCAGGCCAGTTTTGAATTCAGAGATTTTCCTTCTGCTGTAGAACCCAATTTGTCCTGTTATTTAACTATAGATTCATACCTTTTCCAAAGTTATTAGCACGTAAGTGATAGTAATGGATCCAACTGGAATTTGAACTCGGCTCTCCGATTTCTCAACCCGAACCGTTATCCATTACTCCACCTTGCCACCAAAGAATTCTCCTAACAGAATTAGTTATCAGTTTGTAAATGAGCATGGTATTTATCAGTGGATTTGCAAGGCGTGAAGGGTGTGCAGAAAACAAAGAAGGTTACCATGACAGGATTTATATGATCAAAATGAGTAACATCATCTCATGCACCTTCCTGTGTCTTTTAAGACCCGGACTGGAGTTACAGATTTTTCGACACTTGTTCGGGGTAAGGCCGTCAAGGTTATATATCAGAGTACTGTTATGAAGGCGGCTGACATAACTAGATTTCGATTTGAGGACATGATGGCAAACATTACACTCCTACATATGAAATTCAGGTTGGAGGTCAAATATTCCCCCCCACCCTGTTCCAAGATCTTCAACCTTTCATTCACAATGCGGCTACACTTAGAATGCATACTGCCATCTCTAATGGATTTTCTCATTTCATCCCTGTCAAGGGACAGCTCCTCCCAATCGCTCACATCCATCTTTGGCGCAATCCCTGAGATTCACCTAGGGTTTCTCTTACATTTTCTATTTTTCTGTAATTATTGTATTGCGTTCAGTTTCCAAATACCATGCAGCCTGAACATCAATGCCACCAGAATATCCAGTATACCGGCTGTAACAGCAAAATTGTCCAAATCGTGTAACGGCAAGGGATAATTGTCCATCCCAATTTTTAATATCTAAAAACCACTAAACTGACTGAATGTCTTTTTTACAGGTTTCCAGATACCATTTTTGTAAGGATCACTGAAAAACCCTTTGAGATATTCAGCTAGAAATAGAACAAATTAAAATCATTTTGTGTCAGTCGTGTTAAAGTTATCGAAGCCTATTACGAAAATGGTCAATAGTTGACCAAAAAAAAGTCGTTAAGTGTTTGAAATGCATTTCTGCTTGAACGTCCATTTTCGTAATAGGCTTCGATAACTTTAACAGTTATATCTTCCCAACTTAGCAATGGTGAGAGGAAAAAGATCATTCAGGCCTTCAAGACATCGTACCAACATTCATACTCTGGCTTCCATCTTCAAAGTCCATTCGAGAACAACCAAGAAAAAGGGAAATAGGTTTTAAAAGAGGGAACGGTAGAGAGGTAAACTGGATCACGAGTTCACAACAACAAGAGGAATCCTTATTTCATTCATATAGCTAAATACATTCTTATTGTCCAAAGTAGAGTCCAATAGTGTGAAAAAAAAACAAACTCGGAGAACTCCATCGAGTTATATTTAATCATTTATAGGATACAACGTTTCAAATCTTAATCTAAGATGTGGACAATTTTGCTGTTACACGATTTGGACAATTTTGCTGTGACACACGGTAGAGGCGATAAGTGCAGTAGGTTAGAGCTTACGGCCATATCACATTGAAACCGGTTTCCGTTCGATTATCGAAGAGACGCAGAGACTGGTCAGTGCCTAGATGGTTGACCGCTTGGGAATACCAAAGGCTGTACGTTTGAATCTGCGTTTAACGTCAGCGACAATGGCTCGGAATTATTAATCGGAACACTATGTTCCAATTCCCATTGGGTTCGTTATATTCACTTACGTGCACATTCCTTTGGGAAGAGTATGAATCCATCTCTTCTCTCTACAGTAGGGCTTGAATCACCTCCCAAAAAAAAACAAAACAAAAAAAACCCCCCAAAAAAACAATGTAAAAATATTTTCTCACTTTAAATATCCTGAAAAGTGTTGATAAGCCGTAAGAAACGAATGAATCGATAAATTGCGTAGTTCTCCCGCAAACTGAATTTAAATCTAAATAACTTTAAAAATGTTCAAATTTAGGAGTTAATTCAATCCCTAAAGAAACATTAGAAAAGTTCTCACTAGCTGCGTTATTGTTCTTCTAAAAGTTACTTTTATTTTTTATGTTAATTGAATATTCAGCGGCAGTTTCAAGATCAGGCATTTATCAAACTAGTTTGATTTAATTTGATTTGACTAATACAAGGCACAAGAGACTCTCAAGCTAAAGAATGAGTTATCCAAAGAAGTTGTTTTTGACGATTTGTGTGAAAGATAACGGTTAATTGAAGAAGTTAAGATTATAGTGGTCGGAAAGCATCCACTCCGGAGTCTGTTGCACAAAGTAGCCGTTTGTAGAAAGAAGCTGCTTGAATGAATCTTCGTTCTTACTAATGGAATGTGAAAGGAATGTGGATGATTGATCCAATTGTATGTTGTTATTATTATTATTATTATTATTATTATTATTATACTTAATATATATATATATATATATATATATATCCAAGTATACGGAATAAATTTCAATAGCCAAAAATACTATTCTTAAAAAGAGTGCTCAATACAGAGTAGAGCAAATATAACACCATCACTTGTAGTGATTTTATAACATGCTTATGTTATAATATTCGAATAAATTATATATATATATATATATATATATATATATATATATATATATATATATATATATATATATATATGTGTGTGTATAAGCAAATATATGGATATAGATCCGACAGTATGAAGAAAAATATACTGAAAAAACAAAAACAAAATCCTAATATGCGATTATGCTGTTTTAATGTTTAATGTCAACGTCGGACGTTTCGGTCTAATAGACCATCTTCAGGACATATTCATAAAAACATAATTAACATAGACCATATACAATTCAACATGAAAAAGACGATGGACATAAAAAGCAATACCAATCCAAACAGATAACTGAAATCTTTTATAAGATCAGCGTTCCGTTTAAATATGATCACGTCGTCGTCACGTTATCTGTTTGATTGAAATTGAAGACTACAAAAAATATTATCCCAGCTTTTTCATTTTGGCTAGAAAACAAAAAATTTCTTATTTTGGATAAAAATTATGACTGAATTGGCGTCACTTTGGGAATTCTATCATTTTAAGCCGTTGTTGAACGGCAGGGATTAAGGTGAATTTTAAGCGTATTTAGATTTAGAAAAAACACATTGACTGAGGGAACTCGGTTCGATACATATATATTGTATTGGGACATCAGATTAATTATTTAAACATATATTATTAAATATAATAGATAAATGAATGCTTATTATATATGTCCATTGGGCCGTTCTAATGTTCGAAATTTTTTAATTTAGGATTAAAACCCTAAAATTTGTCGGGCAATTGAACTTAAAATTTAAAAATGGCTCAAATGAATCATGTCATAGTGGTTATACATATGAAGCAAAGATATCCACCTTCAAAATGATATTTTGTTATTTTGACATAGAAATACATTTATGCGACGATAACGTATTGAATAGAAAAGCTGACGCAGATCGTGAGTTCAAGATGCAGCCCTTTTTATTCATACCACGCGATTGAAAGTATTATAACAGATACTAATTTAGATGCAATGTTTTGTGACTAGATTGAAATGTAATTTTGTTGAGTGTGGGTTGCTTCATTTTTCATGTAGATGACCACAAATATCTGAAGCTTCATTATACTGTGTGCATGTGTGGGTATTAATATCATGTACATAGCTATGTTTTTCTAAGAAATGTGGGACACTTTTTGTGAAATAACATTACAGGCACTTCTTTGGATTTTATCCAGAAGTGCTAATTACATAACAGATGAACGAGGCAAGATATGGCTGCAATATTTATCGGAAATAATGAAGAAAAAGATTTACAATAAGTGGACCAGGGAGTCCTAAGGCGCGAAAGATATTTTTGAAATTCTCCTCCGCTTTAGTCGCCTTCCATTTGGAAAACATGAAAGAGGTGATTCTTATAAGAGTTTTGAGAATAAAAATCCCTTCACTTCATACTCGAGAATTTAGCTGACAGCGAAACAAGTTTTTATTATTGTTTCTGTCTTTTATTACTGTGGTTACCTGATCCTAGCGAAGACGGTCACAAAGGAAGAACGTTTTCTCTTGCAACCTGGTCATTCACCAGCTATCTCCACGCTAGGTTTTTCAGTCGAATAGATTTTCGACATATTCAAAGCAAAGACGAACGCTAAATTTATAAATATGTAAGATGGATTCTGGTGACACTGACACGCACATACCCATAATCTCACACACACACACACACACATATGGATAAAAAAAAAAAAATATATTTCTTTTAGTCATTGCTGACGCGTTGGTTTATTTTACAAATTTAATAAAGGGCAAAGACAAAAACCATAGGGAATGTTTTCTTTTATTTACATTAAATTCAAATATAAATGGAATGCTCCTGATCAACCTTTTCCTTTTTTGAAATTTAATATATATATATATATATATATATATATATATATATATATATATATATATATATATATATATATATATTATATATTGTAAAGATAAATATATATATATATATATATATATATATATATATATATATATATATATATACAAACCTAAAGACAGATAAACCTATCTAGGTTTCACCTACACGGATCGTTTTTGTTTGCTCTACTTAGCGTAAATTCAATGTTATTGGTTATTTTTACTTTACTCGTTCGGACAATTTTTTCTTTGGATTCTGAACTTAGATTCTAGACGATTATTTTTCGCCGGAACATACATGTTCTAAGTTTTTATTTTTTTTTTTTTTAGGAAAGATTTTCGTGATTGGTTTCTTCATTTACAAGCTAAAATAAATAAGGTCTTGCCGGAAATTATAGCTGCTTATATTTATAAGATTATTAGTAATTCTATATATATATATATATAAATATATACACAATAAATCCAAAATCACTTCATAGGGTAAATAATCTTATTTTTGAAAACGAAAAATATTCTTCATTCTTACTCAACCCCGAGTTCGTGTCTGGAATGGAAATTGAGCTTGAATATATATATATATATATATATATATATATATATATATATATATATATATATATATATATATTTCTTCTCATTAGATGCAGTTCCACACACTGCATTTTTAATCCTGATGAAGTCTTTGGCTGTGGTTGCAAGGTAATTTGTAAATGTTTCTGACTCTAGCATTTTTATCGGATCTCTGATTACTGAAGATAAGATGTAAACATGTCTTTTCAATTTCAACATCATTATTTGGACATAGTATTTACCATATATATTTTTATTTATCTTAGTTTATCTATCTATCTATCTATCTATTTATATCTATCTTCTGTATATATATATATATATATATATATATATTCATGATACAATATTTATCTGATGGCAGTCGATGAGAAAGTAATTTTCCTGTTTGAAGTCATTAATCACTGATCATTAACAATAATTGTTTTTTTTCTTTTAACCACAGATTCTCGATTGGATTTAAATCAGCAGAGTTTCCGGGATAGTTTATAGCACTTTGATTTGATCACTGATAAGGCGTAGCAGTGTGTTCTTACAGCGTTACAATTTTCCCACGCTTCCTTGGAATGACATCCATCGCAGACAATGGCCGTAGGACAACTAATCGACAGTCGAGACAATAGTGTCTGGGCGTGATAAAAATATGATGCAATCACAGATGACGCAATATTTTTGAAGGTCAAACAAATTTCATCATACACCCTGAAAATAGACTCATATTACTCTTTTCAGAATGTGCAAATAATGATACAAATAGATTACTGGATCTATCATCCCAGTGGGTCTAAAACTGACCTACGATGAAAGAAAGGAAACTAAAGCGCTTATTTCAATTAATTTGTAGAAAGGTGTAGCTATTCCAGTAAGATTTTTTTTTAGTTAGAGGGAAATCTCGCATTCTCTTAAGAGGACGCAAATAAATAAGTCTTACCTATTTTTATATTTTATGTTTTTTTGTGGGGGATTATTCTTGTCTCTTTAAGATCAAGTGAGATGAAATTAATTTGATTGAAATCTCAGAAAGGTCAACAAGAAAATTAATTTGAATAAAAGGGGTTCTTATGCATGAAAAAAGGGGTTGAAAAGCCGCTAGGTGTTTGATGTGTCAGGGTTAGAAAGAAAGATTTCAAGGGAGAATGACAATAACAGATATTCGCAAAGAAAAAAAAAATGGTATATTGCTGGCGTGTCAAATTAAAATTATTAATAAATTTCTTTTTCACAATTATTTCATAAAAATTTTGTCTTATATATATATATATATTTATTTATATATATATATATATATATATATATATATATATATATATATATATATATTTATATATATATATATATATATATTTGTAAATTTGTAAAAAATTATGCATTTAATAATTTCAAAATAATTTTTATCATGAAAAACATTACATGCAAAATTTTTTTCACGTGTATTGTTCGATGCATTTTTTGCATTTATGCATTTTACATGTTTGAAATCATATTATAAAAAAATATTTTTCGTTTAAACACATACACACATTTACACAGATAACTTCACGCACACACACACACACAAAAATATATATATATATATATATATATATATATATAAATTTGAACATTGAAGTCAACACTCATATAGGTGAAATTTTGTTTCATATTACAATCATCAGGCCGCCTGACGATTGCATCCAGCATATAAATATATAAATATTATCTGGGTTTTACATAATTTCAATGTTATATATATATATTTATATTTAAATATATATATATATATATATATATATATATTATTGAGAAAAAAAAATATATATATATTGAGAAAAATCCAAAATTACATCATGTGCATATGGTCTATTTCAAACTAGCACTCCTATGTGCCAGCAGGAAAAAAAACTTTTACCCAGACAGTCTTGCCTGAGGATATCTGGCGCAAAGCAATGTTAGTTTGAAATATGACTACTATATATATATAAATAATTTTGATTTTTAACTGTATTTTTTATAAAATCTGTTTTAATATATACATTGAGCTTTTTGGGGATCAGTTATAATAATATATATATATAGTAATATATATATATATATATATATAATGCAAGCAGAGTCCTTAGAAATCCATGGGTAATAATCTATTTCAGGGGATCAGACCCCATCTCTTCAGATCAAAAGATTTTACAACAATAAATATCCAGACACAAGAAAAAAGAGAAAAAAAGAAAAAAAGAAAAAAATAAAAGGAAAAGAAAACGAAAAAGGCAAATTTAAAATCTAAAATATATTTATTGTTGTCAAAATTTTGGTGTAAAGATATGGGGTCTGATCTGATCTGATCCCATGAAATAAATTATTACCTATTTCTAAGGACTCCGCTTGCATTATATATATACATCTGTTTTTACACTGATATATATCTTTCTATATATATATCCTCTTTGGAATTAATCCTACTAATTATTCTAAAGTAAATATATATATATATATATATATATATATATATATATATATATATATATATATATATATATATATATATTGAACAATAAAAAATATTAAAAATTAAAATCTTCAGACACACTGGGTTGTATATTAATATTCTTTCGTTTTTTTTTATTATTATTTCATTTAGATTCCCCGACTAGTTTCGGCCAACATGGCCATCATCAGGAGAAAATAATTTTCTGCTTGCTGGTAGCAGTGAACTACAGAAATGAATGTCTTGGTGGAGAGAATGAACTTTTGTCTGTAGTTTTCATTAGTTTTTTTTTTACATGAATTTTGGTCAGCTTTGTGTTGTCATATATATATATATATATATATATATATATATATATATATTTGCGTGTGTGTATGTGTGTGTGCGAATTAGTGAAAAAACTTTCTCTGACCAACCAAAAAGGTATTCACGACAACATTGTGAAATTACATTATTTGGCCAGATACTGAGAAGTAGATTGAACCAAGAACCTTTCCACATCTCCCTATAACCTCACACACACATACACAGACATACGCTCACATACACAGACACACACACATATATGTGTGTATGTGCAGATAGATAGATAGATAGATAGATAGATAGATAGATAGATATTATCCCACAAAATAACAAAATAAACATTATCTATCTACAGGCTCATGTTGTAATATAGCACGTTTGAATAATTGAAATTCACTGTGAAATTGGATCAATAATTTCATCGCCTCTCATAGTTATTAAATGAAATCTGATCTGAATTTTCCATGTATAATGTCCAATCTATGCGCTATCACGTGAATCGTATCCTTGCGTTACAATTATTGGAAATAATGTTCAAAGCAAATCTTAATTACAAATGATAGATCGATGGATATATAGATATGAACAATGAAGGACATATGAACAGAATCAGATAGATAGATAGATAGATAGATAGATAGATAGATAGATAGATAGATAGATAGATATGAACAGACTGAGATAGATAGATAGATAGATAGATAGATAGATAGATAGATAGATAGATAAGAACAGACTGAGATAGATAGATAGATAGATAGATAGATAGATAGATAGATAGATAGATAGATAGATATGAACAAAATGGAGATATTAATAGAATTGAATAGAATAGAATATCTATATATATAGAGACAGATAGATAGGAATGAAAGAGATAGATAGATAGATAGATAGATAGATAGATAGATAGATAGAACATACGAACGGATGGATTTCTATAAGGATGGGTAGATAATATAGATAAGCAGAAATGACATTTTTCGTGGCATTAGTTTGGCGAACTGGTTGGTCGATGTAATGCTGTCTTTTCGAGGCTCGCATTTGCCAACCGTGCTAGACATTGGGCAAGAACACAATCTCCGAGAAGAACGGAGAAGGTGAGGTTGTGTTGGAATAGAAAGAGAGAGATGAATGGAGAAACAGAGAAAGAGAGAGAGTGAGAGAGAGAGACGGGGGCGTTCGATGGAATGAGGAGAGCCTGGAGATGAGGCTGCTGGCGTGCCTTTCGGAAAAGGCGGAGAGGGTTGTCTCGGGGTTGGGACACTGGCTCAGCGCCAAGTGATGTTAGCCTTTTCAGGAATGTTGGGTTGGTTCGAGGCGGTGCTTGAAGCGAAGGAATCTAGTGTCAGCCTCTCTACTACTTGGCAGGGATCGATGGTTTCCCTCAGATATTATTGGCTGGTCAATTCGCATTCGAACTGACGATTTCCCTTCAAAAGTACATCACATTTCTTTACCCTCCCTCTCATTATCCCTCTCACTTTACTATCTATCTATCTATCTATCTATCTATCTATCTATCTATCTATCTATCTATCTATCTGTTTCTCTGTCTGTCTGTCTGTCGGTCGGTCTGTCTGTATCTATCTATTTATCTTTCTATCTGACCTGTCTGTCTGTCAATAGGCATTTCTACATATATTCACTTAAATGTGCATATGGAATTCTATCTATCTATCTATCTATCTATCTATCTATCTATCTATCTGACCTGTCTGTCAATAGGCATT
>CAHIKZ030002634.1:197500-222500 GCA_903632075.3 Acanthosepion pharaonis
ATATATATATATATATATATATAAAATTCTCGTTTTCATCACCTTTCATGCTTCCGTCTTTTTTTTTAAATCTTTTTTTTTTCTTTTGTTCATCTACATCATTTTTTGGGAGGAGGAGGTAATTTCTTTGGTCTACCTTTCTCTTTTTATCATTTTCTTTCTTACTTTCTTTCTTTCATTCATTCATTTTCTCCCTTTCCTTTTTCATTTTGTCTCTCTCACTTTCTTTCTTTCTTTCTTCTCTCTCTCTTTCGCATATATTTCTTCCTTTCTTTCTTTTTCTTTCTTTATTTAATAATGGATTTTTCACTTGCTTTCTATTTCGTCTTCTCTTCCGCAATATTTTCTTTTTTTTCTTTCTTTCTTTCTTTCCCTCCATTCTACGTTTTTTTATGTTTGTTTCTTCTTATATTTACTTCATTTTTGTTCATAAGCCAGAGACAATTTATTTACCTATATTTTCAGATTGTATTGACCAATCTTTTCTTTACATCTTCTTAGCATCGTCAATTATTCCCATCTGTTCTATCCTAATTCATTCTTATTCCTATATTCTATTCTAATTCATTCTTCAATTTTCAATTCATTCCTATATTCGCTGATAGTTGTTCCTCCCATTTTAATAGTGCTTTTCATTCACTCAGCCCTCTTTTCATATACTATCTATCATGCCACAAAAGAAAGGCGTCGAGTTTGATTCGAATCAGAATGAAACCAAATTCCTAACCATTGGCCCAGGCAAAACGTCCATATTATTCCTATAAGTTCTTTCTTTCTCTCTTTCTCTCTCACTCGCTATGTTTATTTATATTTTCCTCTTTTTTTATTTTTGAGTATGGATTTGTTTCAAGAGAACACACACACACATATATATACCCCCCCCACACACACACACAGGCATATATGTTGAACAATATAAAATATTAAAAAAGGAGATAGTGGATTGTGCAATTGCCTAAAATTGTGAGAACATATAAATGTGCAAATTGCACATGCAGAAAAAGCTAAATAAAAAAAATAAGTAAAAATATATACTGTATATTGTTCTGTATTTTATATTTTTTATATTGTGTACAACTTATATCTTTGACCATTTTATTGTACATATATATATATATATATATATATATATATATATATATATATATATATATATATAGAACAATAAAATATATTAAAAGTGAAAATCTTCAGACACACTGGGTTGTATATTAATATTCTTTCGTTTTTATTATTATTTCACTTAGATTCCTCGACTAGTTTTGGCCAACATGGCCATCATCAGGAGAACAAAAAAATGCCTTGTCTTGTAAAAGAATGGTTTATGATTTTGCTTTTTACGACTTTCCGTGTCCCATTTGGAGCAACCGTTGTTCCGCTATCACCTCTCCCTTAAATCGAACCTTTCTTTCTGACTTTCTTTCCCTCCACGTCATCAACCCCGGATATCGACTATCCCACCTCTTCTTTGCTTCTTTCTTGCACCCTGCAAGCATTCGCTGTCGACTGCTGTGTTCCCGCCACTGCCTTGCCTTCCTACCACCTCTGGCAGAGCTCCTAAGCCCATTCCTCCTAGCTCATTCCTCATAACTACCGCCACACATCTCACAACTTACCCACCTTCATCTCCTCCTCGTCCTCCTCTTCATCTTCCTCTATCTTCTTGTTATCTTTTACTCTCCCCTTCTCCCGACTCTTTTCTTCTTTGTTTCTCTCTCTCTCTCTCTCTCTCTCTCTCTTTCTCCCTCCTTACTCACCCTCTCAGCTACGGTCCATGTTAATTCGATTCTAGCACTGGTTTGCTGGATACTACCGCATTCCAACGTTTGGTCTTTTTTTTTTTTTGTTTTATTTCATTTTGTTTTTAAATTGTTTTATTTTATGCATGTGTGTGTGTGTGTGTGTGTGTTTGCAATTCCATTCTTTCCAGCCCCCTCCCTTTATTCTGCATTCTAATCACGACTTCCTCCCCTCTTTACACTTCTTTATAACCCCCCACCGCTCCAACTCTTTCTACAATCGCATCACTTTTAATACACTTTTCCTACTCTCTCTCTTTCTCTCTCTCTCTCTCTCTCTCTCTCTCTCTCTCTCTCTCTATCTCTCTCGTTCCTGTTTTTTTTTTGTTTGTTTTTTATGCACCCCGCTTCTTTCTGTGTTACAGCTTAAGTGTTTCTTTCTTTTTTCGTGTTTTATATTTTATACCTCTCCTTTTCTTTTCATCTGTTTGGTACAGATTCTTTCTTTCTTTCTTTCTTTCTTTCTTTCTTTCTTTCTTTCTTTCTTTCTTTCTTTCTTTTAAGCTGACGTATGTGTTGTGATCTCCTGCTTTAAATGTTACACCTACTTCCTCTTTTTTATCAGTTTTGTACGGCTTCTTTCTTTCTTTCTTTCTTTTTTCTTTCTTTCTTTCTTTCTTTCTTTCTTGTTTTATATATTTTTCTTTTTGCTCTCTCTTTGTCTATTTCACACAGCGACATATTTAGTTTTCGTTTTCGAAGTTTTATTTCAACTTTTCCATTTCAATCTTTTTTTTTCTTCTATTTTACACCCTTTCTTCCTTTCTTCCTTCCTTTCTTTCTTTTTAGGTTAGGTACTTCTTCTTTTCCCCTGCTTTATACGTTATACCTTCATCTCTATTTTTATTTGTTTCGTACAGCTACTTTCTTTCTCCCTTCCTTCTTTTCTTTCTTTCTTTCTTTATACGTTTTTCTTCTGACTCCCTCTTTTTTTTAATTCTACACTGAGACTTTTTTTCGCTTTCAATGTTCTATTTCAATTTTTCCATTTCACACTCTTTCTTTATTTCACTTGGCTTCTTTCTTTCATGTTTTATAAATTTTCCTTTTATTCCTCTTTTTTCACTTTTCAAATTTTCTTTCTTTCTTTCTTTCTTTCTTTTTTAACAGATCCTATCAAACTTATTCTCTTACATTCTATATTTATTTAGTTCTGTACATGGTTTGTTCAATTAATTGTCTCTTCCTCATCAATCCTGGTGTCGGTGAATGCCTCATCTTAATATTTATCAACTTGCAACACTTTCTATACTTTGCAAACACGAAAAACATTTCCAGAAGGCCTGAAAAGATCGCATTAGTTTGATTAGTGAACAAGCACGGCCGTTAAATTGATAGATAGATAAAGAGATAGATATGAACATACTGAGATAGATAGATAGATAGATAGATAGATAGATAGATAGATAGATAGATAGATAGATAGATAGATAGATAGATAGATAGATAGATAGATAGATAGATAGATAGGAAGAGACTAACATAGATAGATAGATAGATAGATAGATAGATAGATAGATAGATAGGAAGAGACTAACATAGATAGATAGATAGATAGATAGATAGATAGATAGATAGATAGATAGATAGGAAGAGACTAACATAGATAGATAGATAGATAGATAGATAGATAGATAGATAGATAGATAGATAGATAGATGAATGGGAAGAGACTATAGATAGATAGATAGATAGATAGATAGATAGATAGATAGATAGATAGATAGGAACAGACTAAGACATAGATAGATAGATAGATAGATAGATAGATAGATAGATAGATAGATAGATAGATAGATAGAAAGCAAACAGAATGTGAAAGATAGATAGATAGATAGATAGATAGAATAGGAACAGACTAAGACATAGATAGATAGATAGATAGATAGATAGATAGATAGATAGATAGATAGAAAGCAAACAGAATGTGATAGATAGATAGATAGATAGATAGATAGATAGATAGATAGATAGATAGATAGATAGAAAGCAAACAGAATGTGAAAGATAGATAGATAGATAGATAGATAGATAGATAGATAGATAGGAACAGACTAAGACATAGATAGATAGATAGATAGATAGATAGATAGATAGATAGATAGATAGATAGATAGAAAGGAAACAGAATGTGATGATAGATAGATAGATAGATAGATAGATAGATAGATAGATAGATAGATAGATAGAAAGCAAACAGAATGTGATAGATAGATAGATAGATAGATAGATAGATAGATAGATAGATAGATAGATAGATAGATAGAAAGCAAAACAGAATGTGAAAGATAGATAGATAGATAGATAGATAGATAGATAGATAGATAGATAGATAGATAGATAGGTAGGTAGGTAGGTAGGTATTTAGGTAGGTACGTACGTACTTGGATTCCGCACACAACTGATCCGCACGAGATTTTATACTTTAAATTATAGTAATTAGATTTAGAGATTTTAGACAAAGAAGAATGTTCTATATATACAAAAGTTAAAACAATTTCTTTAACGATCTGGACACTATTTCTGTTCCTTGTCAAGGGACGGGAACTTAGTCAAGGGCAAAGTGTGTTGGTGAGTTTGATAGTGTAAATGCTTATTATTATAAAATATTTACAGGAACATACAAATACACAAACACACACTCAAACACACGCACACACACACAAATACACACAAACACACACATATATGTGTGTGTGTATTACAGAGCGAGAGAAAGAAAGAGGTATAAAATTAATGTAAAATTTAATGTTATTCTCACAAAATTAATTTGTTTATTACAACCAATTAAAACAGATTTACATCCGTAATTCTTATATACATAGGCAAATACACGCGCGCATTTTCAGGCACAGACGCCTATGTGGGCGTATGCGTGCCTGTGTATGTGTACCTGTTTGTGTGTGTGTGTACGTACAATATCTTTTCCTATTTGAATTTTCTTCTAACATTATTTCCTTGAGATTAACTTATGATATTGTTGAGTTGTTAGTAAAGAATTCAAGGTTCCAACTTTAGTCACAAAGAGAGCTAGACAGGTACACATACATAGATAGATAGATAGATAGATAGATAGATAGATAGATAGATAGATAGATACCACTTAAATAGATAATTCAAATTTAGATAGATAACATTTAAATAGATAATTAAAATTCAGATAGATAACATTTAAATAGAATTTTTAATTTAGATCGATAGATAGATAACATTTAAATAGATAATTAAAATATAGATATATAGATAGATAACATTTAGATAGATAATTAACATTTAAATAGATAATTAAATTTTAGATAGAAAAATAACATTCAAATAGATAATTAAAATTTAGATATATAGATAGATAATTAACATTTAAATATATAATTAAAATTTAGATAGATAGATGGATAGAAAACGTTTAGATAGATAATTAACATTTAGATAGATAGATAATTAACATTAGATATATATATATATATATATATATATATATATATATATATATATAGATAGATAGATAGATAGATAGATAGATAAATTTATTTACATGCCTTGCATTCAATAGATTTTTTTTTCTGTTTTTCCGTTGCTCTGGAAAATTTTTCCCTATTTCTCATTTCCAATATTTTTTTATAACTGTCAAACTTACTGCCATATACTTAATGCGGGGTAACATGGCATATATCTACTATGGATGTATGACTATTTACATGTTTTTTTTTTAATCGATATAATATAAATCATATTATAATTTACATATATCTACAGTATTCTATTAGGTTGGTGCAAAAATAATGACGTAATAATGTCGTTTTTTAACGTATTTTTAACGTCAAAAAACGACATTATTACGTCATTATTTTTGCACCAACCTAATAGCATCAAAAGGCTAATGGAGGCATTTCTTATGGATCGATTACCAATTAGAAATATATATATATATATATATATATATATATATATATATATATATATATATATATATATTTGGTTGGATAGATGAGTTTGTGACCCTGGATTTCACGCTTTAGCGATCGTCAGACAAACTGATTAATGTTTTAAAAAAATTGGGTTTATGTAGATTGTGTATATTGGTGTTATTGTGGAAGTGGTGGGGGAATTTCGTCGTTTATATACACTTTTCGCATATATATATATAAATATAAATATATATATATATATATATATATATATATATATCCATAAATAATAATTCTGATCTATTTATTGAATTTTATCTACCGGCATATGTGACAGGAATGCCCTTCTGTAAGTTTTTGTCTCATAACTTAATTCAAAGATGATAGCATATATTTTTCAAGTTAGAAGTATTTTATTTATTGAGTTCATAAATTAAGAAAATAAGATTATGCTGCGCCAGACTTCCAATGCAAGAAGAACTTACAATCTTTGAAAATCAGTATTTGAAATCTGCAATTTTAGCTCGAATACAGACCTCAGGTTTTGTTGGAAAATGCGCAGTTATTACGATCGCAAGTCTGACACAAGACTACACAACTGAGATCTCAGGAAAAGAACGATCTAGGAAAAATAGCGATCTAGTTTGAGAGGCGTGGTTGAAAACGATGGCTTTAAGGGGAGATTTTAAGAATGAGAATTTTCGTTTAAAAATCTTATTTTGATAAATTTCTTTATTCTTATTCATTCAACATAGCCAGATGATTTTTAATAATTTGAAATACTAAGGTTTTAATTGCTTTTATTATTATTATTATTATTCCTGCTATCGAAACTTAAAGTGAATGCGCTAAGTGACTGATAATCGCATGCCTTATCAGGAGATGGAAAAATTTGACTGCGAATCACGATATAAATGCGATGAAGCAAACCAGACAATACACATTGATTCAATTTACATACTCATGATATTTAATGCAAAAGTTTTGCTTGCTCTGAAATAGTTCAACCCTATATAACACATATATTGGAAATCTGACTTCACGTGAAACATAGACACACTGAGATATAGTTTTCACTCTCATACTAATCTGTATATAAATAAGTCATTACATCTAGTTTGCCAGATGAACACATGGGTAGGATAGGAACTTAATCTAAACAATTTGAAACATTAGCATGACACTGTGACAGTCGTCCGTCTTATGAATAAGCTTCATGCTCATATATCTATCTATAATTTATCGATATTTCTGTCTGTCTGTATATAAATTTATAACTATCGTGTTTAAAAATTTCAATATATATATATATATATATATATATGTGATATTGTTGAGTTGTTAGTAAAGAATTCAAGGTTTCAACTTTAGTCACAAAGAGAGCTAGACAGGCACACATAGATAGATAGATAGATAGATAGATAGATAGATAGATAGATAGATAGATAGATAGATAGATAGATAGGGAAAGTGTTCCCAATATCAGGACATTTGATAGAACATTGATAAAAACACCGTGGATATACAGTAGAAATCAACACTACATGGAGACTGGGAATTTCAAACCGTAAGAAGTCATTATATGGATTTAGGAATTTACTATCTATCTATCTGTCTATCTATCTATCTATCTATCTATCTATCTATCTATCTATCTATCTATCTATCTATCTATCTATCTCTAACACTCTCTCTCCATATATATATATATAATTATTTATTCGAAAATTATAACATAAAGATGTTATAAAATCACTACAAAAATAGCCATTTAGTTTTAACACTAATCCTATATATTCATAAATATGTGTGTGTATGTCATGTGATTAAATATTGATCAAATATGTATAGAAATCCGACAGAATAAGAAGATAAAGAATTTACTTTCTATCTATCTATCTGTATATATATATATATATGTATATATAATAGAGAGAGAGAGACAGACAGACAGACCGACAGAGAGGAAGTATTTACTCATAATACACACACACAGACTCACACACACATACACACACACACATATATATATATGTATAGATATGATAAGATGAACAACAAATAGGAACGTTTTATCAATCTAAGATATTTCACTCTTATTAAAAATTCAACAAAGAATGAGATATTTCATTCTTTAATGAATCTTTAATAAAAGTGAAATATCTTAAATTGATAAAACTTTCCTATTTGTTCTTTATCTCATCATATATATATATATATATATATATATATATATATATGCATCCTGAATAAATACTTCCTGTCTGCCTATATATACACACACACACACACATATATATATATATATATATATATATATATATATATGTATAAGAATATACAAATAAAAATATTTCTTCATAACTAATTCTAAAGCCACCTCTCACTGGATGAAGGTGTGTGTGTGTGGAGATAGAAGGAGGTTAGAGAATGGGATATAGAAAGAAGCTGGAGTGTGTATGAGAAAGGTTAGTTGTATGAGAAACATTTCTATACAGTTTTATATTACTGATATGTGACTCGCTTTATATAATACCATAAATTTATTGTTATTCACGAATTCCTTTAGTTAATGGTTGCACACAGCAATTTAAGCAACTGACGTGAACTTAATCTATTAAAAAGGTAGATTAATTTTTATTAGTTTATACTGAATGTTCTATAAGTTTGAATGGAAGATATCCGAACACCATTCATATTATAGATCACTCACACTCATGTATTTCTAGATAGATAGATAGATAGATAGACAGATAGATAGATATTCCTATGAATAATAATTTACGCACACACCCACGCACCCACATATTTACACACACACACACACACACACACATATATATATATATATTCATAAATACATATATATATATATATATATATATATATATATATTCATATATATATATATATGTATATATATAAATATATATATGTATATATATATGTATATGTATATATATATATATATATATATATATATATATATATATATATATATATATATATATATATATATATATATATATATTTATTGGCATCAATCTTATATTTAGTGAGTATACTTGTTTGAGTAAACAATATATTTTTTTTAAATGATGAATTAATAACTAGCGAAAATAAATTAAATGCACTTTTTAAAAACATGGATATCTTCTTAAAACTCGTGTTCCCACCAAATAAGAGGTTTACATTAATACGTTATACTATAAGATAAAATAAATTAATTGCTTTATACATACATATATCCATACATACATATATAGATATACGTATGTATGTATGTATGTATGTGTAATTTAAGGTACTCTAAGTATTTACAATTATGAGATATTGTACACCGCTTGTTCTTCTTTTGTGTGGGTTGGTTGTTCAATTTAAACTTCAGTGCGGTTGTGGGCCAGAAGAGAAATCTTGTATCTAACTTATCTGGTTAATGTCTGTAGTGAATTGATACAATTTAAGCTAAACAACACACTCTCACACACAGATATATATATATATATATATATATATATATATATATATATATATATATATATATATGTATTAATAAATATAAAATTTGTTCCTCACCGTTTGATAAAACTATGTGTTATAAAAAACGATTCAATCGTTAGGCACGGATTGGATCTCAGTGTGCGCTATTTTATATATGAAATAAGAATAAATACGCATATATTTTATCAATGTATATATATATATATATATATATATATATATATATATATATATATATATATATATATATATATAAACTATCAATAAATATATATTTGATCCTCATAAAGGATGAGTTAACAAAAATCGAACGCAGTAGTTCATAATTCTTCTATTGAATTCTTAATATTTTTTTTTTTATTTGTATCCAAAATTAGGATTTTCTTCGCCAATAAAACACCAGAATAAGTCGACCAACGTGGGTTGATGGAAACAGAGACACTTATCAATTTTGGGCGCGACAAAGTATGGCATAAGACTAAACTGATGGAGGACCTTGTGAAAATCGGCCTACCAAACAATAAAGAATATGCCCACTGTAACACTGCCACGTGATATCTCTTCTTTTCCGCAAACCTGCCCAGCATTTGCCGTCTCTTACGATGATCAGGAAGAAGAATAGGTATGTATATCTCCCCTACATCTATTGTTTTGAAATGTTTGAGGGTGAAGTAATGATTTGTAATATATATATTTTGTAAATGCTGCTGTTTGGAAAGTTACTTGTTCGTTTTGGGATTTTTTTTTTCAAATACAAAAAAAAAAAAAAAAAAAAGAAAGAAAAATTATTTATGATTTCCTTTCTTAAGAGAAACTATAAATTTTCAGAAGAAAATTTAACTTTAAAAATCTGCAGTATTTTGAAAATATTTTCATTGTTTTAAAAATGTTCTATGCCTATAGATTTAATTTGTCCGAAAGAAATTTCCATATGTTTACCGAGAAATATATTTTTAAGCAAAGTCTATTTTGGAATTTCATCGATAGATTCTCACGGATTATGTTACATAACATAATCCTAACATCGAGTAAATACCTTACAAATAAAAAAAAAAGTCCTGATATTTAATCTTCATATTCACTCAGTTTATAGTGTAATGACATAAGGTCATAATTTTGAGATATCTCGCAATGATTCTAACTAGCGCAAGACTGAAAGAAAGGCAGATAGTAGGCGTAGAGGTTTTGTTCCATTGTCCTGAAGGTGGAACCAAACCTCTCAAGCTACATTAAGGTATAAGTATCTGGTCAACTTATTCTGGGTGATTGGCAAAATAAATCCTAATTTTGGATACAAATTAAAAAGATAACTTCAATAGAGGTATTATGAACTACTACACAACATTTTTTGTTTCGCACCGATTATGAGGCTCAAAATATATTCATTCACAGTTGATACTTATATATATATATATATATATATATATATATATATATATCGCGGTACATATTTGAAAGTGATCAATATCAGTGACAGAGTGAACATATTCATTTGTATGGATATGAGTTTGTAACCCTGCGTTTCGCACTTTTGCGAACATCAGACAAACTGAAAATGATGATCGCAAATGCATGAAACCCAGGGTCACAAACTTATATACTTACAAATATATATATACGTGAACATTGAAGTCAACTCTCAGAGGTGACATACTGTTTCATTCTAAACGATAATTATTCAGGATTTAACACACACACACACATATATATATATATGTGTGTGTGTGTGTGTGTGTTAATAGTTTATTTATGTATAAAATATAAGTATATTTATTCACGGTTCAATATATACATATATATATATTTCAAATAATGATTTTACAGGGAAATCAGTATTTGAAATCATATTTGTTCATGTCTACCTAATAGTGAGTGGGCGGGTTTATGGAATCCCATTTTAAACCAATATGTACATCTTGAATAGTTTACAAAGAAAATAAGGGGGAAAAATTATATAATTTGATCAGCACCGATTCCTGTTTTAATTTTTTCATTTATTTTGTATTTTGGAGGGAATGGTGTTTTTTATTTGCTCATTTATTGAACAAGAGTTAGTAAACGTGGAAAGAAAAAAAAATGATTGTTTTAAAGCGAGGGTCTTTACATATGTCGTGACTCTGTTTTCTATACGTGATTATTTCTACACATGAAATTTATTTATTTATTTATTTGTGAATATACTAATTGGTTTGTTTTGAGATGGTTGATAACGAATAAATAGGGGTGAAATAATTAACGCGTCTAAGGTGCACCGAAATGTTTTCGTCCGGATCAACTTCACAAAATCTGATCAAAAGTCCCAATATCAGAAATGAATTTGGTATCTTTTCTTACGAGCATTTCAGAACCCACATCTATCTATCTATCTATCTATCTATCTATCTATCTATCTATATATCTATCTATCTATCTATCTCAGTTATATCCGTCATATCTATCTATCTATCTATCTATCTATCTATCTATCTATCTATCTATCTAAATATCTATCTATCTATCTTGACACGCACACACAAACAGAAACACATGCATATATATATATATATATATATATATATATATATATATATATATATATATATATATATATATATATGGAGAAAGATCAATAGAATGAAGTAGATTTATAACTGAAATAAATATAAAAGGAACAGAATGAGATAGATAGATAGATAGATAGATAGATAGATAGATAGATAGATAGATAATGAAAAGATTGAGTCAGATAGGAACACCTTGCGATATGCATGCACAAACTGAGACAGAGTTAGAGGGGTGATTAACAGACAGCAAAAAATAGATAAATAGATAGATAGATAGATAGATAGATAGATAGATAGATAGATAGATCGCTTTAAATATGTTTCATATGATTAACGTAAATTGGGTAAACAGCCTTAGTAGTCGGTTATAACATAAATGTTTAATCTGGTTTATAAAAAAAAAACTAATACAAATTCTCTTTGATTCGTGGAGAATTGCAGCGAGAATATGAGACGTCTGCTACTATCAAATGTTTCACAGAAATTTTAAGTGTTTTCCTGGATTCATTAATTGTATGGTGAAACTTCGATTTAAATAATGTGATTTTTTTCCATGAGCCTCCCATGGTTGTCAATTTCGTTTCTATCCAAGCAACTTATTTATTTCAAAAGAAATATTTTCATTCATTTGAATGCAAAATGGAATTCTTGAGAAAAAAAAATTGGAGGTATCAGATTTTGATTATTTTTTGCGATTGGTTCTTGGTACGAAAACTGAGTCTAAGAGAATCACTTTTAAATTTTTTCCAAAATTTTATCCAAGAGAAGAGTTTGTTTTTATTGAGAAATTTCTTATCAATTTCTTTCTGTTATATATATATATTAAAAATAAATTTACCTGCATGTCCATAGAAGTGTATATATTCATGCAAACATACAAGTATTTCATTACATGTAACAAAATTAATAATTTAATTTAACGAATATTTTCCCCACTCCCTCTACACTATCATTCTTTCTTTCTTTCTTTCTTTCTTTCTTTCTTTCTTTCTTTCTTTCTTTCTTTCTTTGTCGCTCTCTCTGTCTATCACTCTCTCTCTCTCTACACACACACACATATATATATAGACATAATATGTAAATTGGCAAACGGTATATCCGTTAAATATTTTCCATTAATATATATGTATATATATGTATATTTATTATATCTATTTATATAAATAAAGAGAGAGAAAGAGAGAGATCCATATACATATATTATTTATATGTGTACACATATATAGAGAGAGATAGATACCGAGGGAGAAAGAAGCGGATATATATATATATATATATATATATATATATATATATATATATAAATTAACGTGATAGAGATATCTACACACACACATATATATATATATGCATGTAAGCAGTGAATAGAAATAAACATACATGCACACGAACATACACACACACACACATATAACTATATAAATATATGTGTATATATGGTGATATATATGTCTGTGAACAATAAACAGGTAAATAGATCGGTATATATATATATATATATATATATATATATATATATATATATATATTTAAATAGGTTAGAAACGGTACAAAAGCGTATTAAGGCATTAAAACTAGAAATGTTGTATTGCAGGCCATGATAAGTTTAAAATAAAACACACACCAGTCGACCGGTTTCGTCCCTCTCGTCAGAACTGTTAACGGGGAATTTAGATTATGAGGAAAAAAAAAAAGAAAAAGTCTGTCATGGGTGACATGAATGAATGGACAGGGAAGGAAGGAAAGATAATTATTTTAAACTTATCATGGCCTGCAATACAACATTTCTAGTTTTTAATGCCTTAATATATATATATATATATTCTAACTTATGCCATTTTGAAAGGGGCGTGTCCATTTTTTTTTATCTCAGCAGCTATCAAGAAATACTCCGAATTCAAATCTGTGGAGAACGAAAAATATATATATACATTCAAGTTAACTTGTTGATAGCCACTGACGAGTGGACGGAGTAATTCCCAAGGGGGAACATCTACGAATCTTTTGGACTCGGGATATTAAAGATAATATTAATCAACTAACCGACAAACTTTTTACGTGGGTTAATTTTCTTTCTTTCCCGCTTTTCTCTCTCCTCTCTCGATATATATATATATATATATATATATATATATATATATATATATATATATATATGTGTGTGTGTGTGTGTGTGTCTGTGTGTGTCTGTGTGTGTGTGTGTGTGTGTTTTGTTTGTATGTGTATGTATGAGCGTGTGTGTGTGTGAGTGTGTTTGGTGAGCTTAAGCTAATGGATAGTGGACTGAGTTTATGGAGACTACATTAATCAAGTGTTACAAAATACAGGAAATATATATGTATGCATGGAGAAACTGAGATAGATAGATAGATAGTTTAGCAAATAAATCCGTGATAACGACTAAATATTTAGGTGGAATCATTATTTCGACAGTTACTCCATAGTCTGTTTCCTCAAAATGACATCTCTTGTACGAATTCATGAAAGATAAAATAAGATATATATATATATATATATATATATATATATATATATATATATATATATCAGTCAGTTATGTGTCATGCGTGATACATGCTTAGGGCGATCATGTTTTTTTTTTGTTTTTTTCCCACAGTAGGTTGCCATTTCTTTCTGCGGTAGACCAGTTGCCATCCCAAGCTATCGAACCTACTATTTTTCCATAGCTGGGGGGAGAAGTGGAGGATGTATACCATTCCCAATGGTATTAGCTCGTATGTAATGGATCCGACTAGAATTCGGCTCTCCGATTCCTCAGTCCGAGCCGCTATCCATGACTCCCCCGTGCCTCCAAAGGGTTAGGTAAATTAAATAACTTGATATTAGCGACCGTATACGCACGTGCAATAAATAATTACCAAATTTAGACAAGAGATGTAGATATATAATGCTCAATGTAGATAATAATGCTCAATGTGATTAGACAGAGGTAAGAAATATATATTAATCAACACACATATACATGCGCATAAGTCGCACACCAAACGTAGGTATATGTGTATTTATTAATATATATATATATATATATATATATATATATATACATATGAGTGTGTGTGCGTGTGTTTCTTTGTGTGTGCGTGTATATATATATATATATATATAGTCATTAATGCGTGTTTCATTAAATAATATAGACAAGTTTTGTCAATTCATTTTAAGCAAATTCCTTTCATATTGTCTGATAAGCTTAACAATATTATCATTGAATAACGAAAGAAAATCACCGTATTGATACATGTTTTTTTTTTTAATTCTATCTAAGCTGGGTTACCTCAGCCATCATGAGAGATGACAAGTACATTACAATATGTTAAACAATACACGGACATAGCAACAAAGGATAGTCTGTTTTGTTTGCATGGAAGATTTCCAAGCAGCGATAAACTCGTGCATACGGTCCACTGGAAGCGAAAATCGCACCGCGGCCCATGACATCACACATGACCACGCGAGAGTGATAACAAGAAGTGTTATATATATGAAGCAGTTGGTATAAACCAATGGTTTTGTAATCGATTATATATATATATATATATATATATATATATATATATATATATATATATATATATATACATATATATATATATATAATTGTTTAAAATATGATTCCAACTCGCGACATTATATCGCGAGTTGGAATCATATTTTCAAATTAATAATTATATTTATGCTCTACTTTTGTATCGAGCACTATTTTTTTAAAAATAATAACAAAAATACTAAGGAACCTTGGATTATTTACCTAACTAGTTCTTTCATATTTTCTATATTTTCACATATACATATATGTGTGTGTGTGTGATTTGCAGTCATTACTGTTTCACTGTATCACACCTCCTCTTTGCGATTAGACGACCAAATGCCTCAAGCCCGGATCGAAACCCAACTGGTTTGGTGCTAGTCAGACCTTTTGCCACTAAGCAATCTTCACTCGTCAGAACGAATCAGCCAAATCTAGCGTTTTTTTTAATGTATTTTTTTTTTACAAATGTAAACAAACGTCAAGCAACCAAAATGCTCCATTCATTTTCACACACACACACACACACAC
Organism: Acanthosepion pharaonis; assembly: GCA_903632075.3. Classification (NCBI taxonomy): domain Eukaryota; kingdom Metazoa; phylum Mollusca; class Cephalopoda; order Sepiida; family Sepiidae; genus Acanthosepion; species Acanthosepion pharaonis. The sequence continues at coordinate 213,327 of CAHIKZ030002634.1, forward strand.
ACACACACACACACACACACACACACACACATATATATATATATATATATTCGTGAGTTTGGGATTTTCAAATCCTGCAGTTTCTCCAAGCTTGAATGAGAGGCAAATTGTGAAAATGAAATCCAGCCAAGCTTAGTCACAAATAACTATCGTTAAACGAGTTGCTTCATTTTATTCCTTAGACCCTTCTTTTTGCATGTTTATCATTTGATATGCACCTTGATTACAACCGTGAAAGTAACCCGATCTGGTTTTAAAAGAGAAAAACTAAAAGAATATTGTTGATAATGGTTTGTTTTAAACTTACCCACGTGAAAAAAAAAAGACACGTCCAAAAGTAAAGAGGTAGTGCAGCTGTGGAAGTGTGGCCGTGGCGGTTAGTGGATACACATGATTTAACACAATTTGACTCAGTAATGACTTTCTGGCAAAAAAGGCTAGAGCTGTCTATTACTGAGATTTCAACTCTTTGAAGCTTTTTTTTTCTGCCGGGCATGTGTAGCAATGATATACCAGGAAGAAATGAATTCCGGACAGACATCAGCTGTACATGAAAATACGTAGACGTCTACAGTTAATAATTTATTGAATTTTATTTAGCGGCATATATGACACAAATGTGCTTTTATCCCTTCATTGTTAGGAGCAAATAGGTTTGACTCTCGTCCGAGTCACACCTCGCCCCGGACTTTTGAACGGAAGTCGATGTATATCCCTAGCTTCCTGTTTAGGATTGGGGTTCCGGTTTCTTCTGAAGTCTTCTCATTCTATTTCACGCTCAGTAACACCCTGCGCTTTAGTGACATTATTACCTTCCTTGCGGTTGAATTGACTAAAATGAACTCTTTGAGTAAGATTTTATTTTGTAGAATCACTCAAAGATGATTTCATACATTCTTCGACTTATAAAATCTTTAGCTCCTGAGGTTTTTAGTAAAGAACAAGGAAAAATATAACAATTAATGAGAAAAATGAGAACCTGAAAATCAGTATTTACATTATTTACATTATTCGGACTGTTATCCTCACCTTTATTCCCATATTCACAATTTTTCAGCCGTTGTATGCTCCGGCCTTCTTCAGTTGATTGTAATTTCCAACTGAACCCTTTATTTCGTACACCGGGTAGATTGTCTTCAAGGACACATGGCACAGTGGATAACGACTTTGGTTATATCCAGTGACTAGATACAAAGTGGTTTGAGTTCAATACCAGGATACAGCAATGGTGAACCACAAAACTTGGAGAGTTCAGATAAAGGGAAATAACTGAGACTTTCGGAAGAGACATGGCGTGTGGAAGTAGAACAATCTACCTCGGTGGACGAAATAAAACTTGTTTTTCTTATTATAAGTAGCCGTGATACAAGGCTACTATAGTGAGGTATCTGGAAAGGAACGATCTTGCTACACTAGCGAACTGGCGTGAGAGATGTGTGGCTTTACGGTAAAGGCTTTAGAATGGTCATTTTTTTTTGTTTAAGAATATATCTTTAACTGACAACAATAGTTACAAACATGAAAATCGGAAGATGATATCAAATCGGATTCCAATTCAAAACTGGTGTCAACAGACATCACTTAACAGAACGCACAGTGTTTATTTAATGATCTTTCTTTATCGTGCCACAGAGATATCGATATTGTCACCATGGCATCACGCGCTGAGTCACGTTGCAAGCCGTTATTTTCCAAGACAACAGTCGTAAAACCTAGTAAGTCTACAGTTCTTCTGAAAAGAAGATCGAATATGGACCCAACTTGTCACGACGATGGATCCAGCATTTCATGTTGAGCGAGCAATCTGAGGCTTCTGTAATCGGTTGAGGTATATCCCTGCAAGCAGCACCAGTTAATATGGCTCATGTCTTGATAGGTGTGATATACAGTTTTCAGACTCATGTTTCCTTGGTTTGATGGAACAGGTTAATGCAAAGCATGTCAGTCAAATAAGTGCCATTCGCGACACACGCATGTCTTTCGATTCTTGATTAACTAGAAAGAAGACTTTCCTGCAGTAGGTTTCCATTTCCTTCCCCAGCAGAAAAAGGCAATAAGGCTCCGACTGCTATTGAACACATAGTTGGGGGTTGAAGAGATAGATTCATATCTTTTCCAAGATTATTTGTGCATAAGTCAATGTAACGGACTCGACTGGAAATCGAACTCGGATCGCTGTGTTCTCATTCCGAGCCGATATCAGTCACACCAAAACGCTCGTCCCTCATTATGTAACGGTCGAAAATATGATGCCAAAAATACTGCCGGATTTAATTCGTACATGTAAAGAGGTAGTGTGACTGTGGTAGATCCGATTAAATTCCCTGCAATCAAACACGCACAAACAACTTTGAGCTGTTTTTAAGAATTTTACAATTTGATTTATCTTACAGTTTTAGATATCTATCTATCTATCTATCTATCTATCTATCTATATATATATATATATGTGTGTGTGTGTGTATTATAAAATATATATATATATATATATATATTTATATATATATACACACACACACACACACACACATATATATATATATATATAGAGAGAGAGAGAGAGAGATATATATATATATATATATATATATATATATATATATAATATCGCACATGAATGTATGTGTACACATTTGCGTAATTATATAAATGTGGATGTATATAATATTTTTATATATGTGGACGTGTCATGGTAATTGTGTGTACATTTGTATCATATTTGAAAGTATAAATTATATATATATATATATATATATAATGTTATATATATATATATATATATGTGTGTGTGTGTGTGTGTCATATATATATTATCTCTCTCTCTATATATATATATATGTATATGTATATTTAACTTTTATATATTGATATATTTATTTTTTTGAATATATATATATATATATATATATATATATATATATATATATATATATATATATTATATTTGATTTGATTTTAATACCCAAACAAACACAGGTAAATAAATTGTCTGCTCAGATATAATAACAGTGGAGTACAAATATTGATATTTAAATTACACAACGGGGATTTTTGAATCAGCACCTGACGATTGCTTGGTGCATGAAATCTACAGTTGTGCCACTGGCGAGGAAAAATGTATATTCATTAATAATATAATTTTAATTTTTGTGTTATTTTTCATTGCTTATTTTCATTGCTTAAACAGAACTCATGTATCACCTATCATTCTGTTGAATTCCAAGCCATATTTGATCTCTATGTATATATCTGCTTTTTCTCTCTCTATATATATATTCATTCTGATGAAGGCGTTCAAGTCGTCTGAGCGTGAAACAAGGATTGCAACTAGGACTATCCTTTCATATTAATTAACATTTCGAGCGTTTTTTTTTTTTTGTTGCTCTATCTACATAATCTAGTTGTTAATGACTTCACTAGATAGCTATGTAGCATTGGATAGCGGCTTGGATTGAGGAGTCGGAGACCCGAGTTCGAATTCCAGTCGAATCCATTACTTTCACGTACGTACTAATATTCTTATATATAGATATTGGGGAAAATGTTGAAACAGTTTTCTTGTGACCTGTTTCGTCCTTTAAGACTTGATCCGACTAAATTTGTTACGATTTGGCGACTACAAAGCGGACCACAATACAAGATAACTTTCTTCCTCTTTGTTATATATTTTCCCCCAATATTGAAACGTTCAAGAGCCGATAACAAATCTGCTTCTTGAATGGTCCAGTTTTTAACACGCCCGTATAAATATTGTATGGATCCATCTCTTATCCCACAGTTATGGGTTAAATAGCAGGATAGATTCGGTCTTATATCCAAGGTTGACAACCAAAATTATTCTGCCTAGATGATTGCCAGAGAGTGTGCCACATATGGCACTTAACTGACTCTCTGAAATACGAAGAGTTATTGAGATACAAGGATTAAAAATAGCTGGATGGAAAGAGAAATATTTTGCTATTAATTTCACAGCCTACTAAAGACAAAATATGACACTATTTGTGCAAAACTGAATCCTTCTATCCACAAAATACAGAACACTGTTTATGACCACCATTTATTTCGCGAGATTCAAAATTACCACAGGCATCAGCATGTGCATCTGAATTACTCCAATCATTGCAATGTGTAGATGATGCTTAGTAAAGAGATTCATAGTTACCAGGCTATTAATACATATAGGTCAAAATCCGTGGTTAGTATTCAAGGGTGAATCTTAGTAATATAAAATATTAAAACTGATCCACCGTAGAGAGCTCAATATATTTATGATAGAGCGTATATGAATTGCAAGTAGATAAAATTCAATACCCAATATGAAATATGGCCCAAAACAGACTTGTCAGCACAACCGTATTCTGGGCGAAATGGCCATATATCATATATAATATATAATTTATACATACATACATACATACTCAATCAATTATCACTTGGCATGTTAAATGTCTACAAGGATATTTTATAAATCCATTCCACCCTATCAACATATATATATATATATATATATATATATATATATATATATATATATATATATAGATAACTAGACTCGTTTCGAAAAACCCTCGAATTTTCGATTTGCTAATCAAATCAATCTCGAGGGAAAAAAAGGTTTTAAAAAAAGAAAGAGCTACAAACATGGACTTCTGCCGACGATCCGTTTAGGTGAAACCTAGGTAGGTTTGTCTGGCTCACTAGGTGTATCTATATATATATATATATATATATATTAGTGTGGTGGAACCAAAGTATAGGAAATTTCATATACAAATCTTAATTGAATATGTAGTATATATGATGGGCAGATCTGTATATATATATATATATATATATATATATATATATATATATATGACTAATGTTGTGTCATCAAAAAAAAAATAAGAATTTTCTAGAAACGCGTTTAGTCCCCAGAGTTATAATTTTATTAGTCTGAAGATGTACTGGGATAAGTTGAAACTCCTTTCTAGGGAGGTTTTCCATTTTCAAATTTCATTAAACCTCCCACCCCACCAAATATACGTAGATGTAAGGACACACACAGTTACACATACATACACACATACACACCTTCAAACATGCACACATACACACACACACTCACACACATATATATATATATATATGTATATACATACAGGAAAATATATATATATAGCATATGCATATACATGTATATGCATATACATGTATATATATATACATACATGTATATGCATATATATATATATATATATATATATATATATATATATATATATAATGATGTTCACCTCTACATGGTACAATAAACACTCAAGGTTGATTGTTACAGAGGTAAGAGACAAAGAAGTTTGTACATATATCCCATGATATATATATATATATATATATATATATATATATATATATATATATAATGTGTGTGTGATTTTGAGACCAACAATTAGCGTTCGTTGAATATTGGGACTATAGAATCCATTCTTTATTTTGGGCTTTAGGTACAATTCTACGATTTATCCCCACATTGTGGGATGGACTCACTGCAGTAGTAATTGTTAACGCTACAAGCTTGCTAGCCACTGCTCACGGTGAGGCCCATTTGAAATGTTCACTCAACACAGTGTAGTTCAGCCCAGGACTACAGTGTTTGGGAACCCAGTCAAATAATCGATCACAATATAATCGTGGACTGATCTTCGATGCAGGCTTTCCAACTATTGCACTGTTCTTGCCACCCATCTATATGTATGTATGGACGTATGTATGTCAGATAATCGTCGAAAGGCGTGGAATTCTGTCAGCTTATTATGAAACATGCTGATCACGTGACCGACGTTGCTTTCCGTTTGAGAAATTTTCTTTTTTCTTTTTTTTTTCTTTTTTTTTTTTTTTTTTCGTCATAAACACCCGTCACAATTACAAAATGCAAATCCCGACAAAAAGACCCTCAGTATGTTCGAATTCTTCATTATTTAATGGACGGTAAATATTCGCATCCGTGAAGTAAGTAACACTCTGTCTTTTTTATTCACTCTTAGGGATTGCTTTTAATGTCATTATTACTTCTTTCTTTTTTTTCTTTCTTTATTTCATTTTTGCTTCATTTTTTTATTTTTTCTTGTTTGCTCGTTCTTTGATTCTTTCCTTCTTCAATTTCATTCTTTTTGCTTGATTTTCTTTCTTTAATTCATTATTTTTTCGAACTTCTTTGCCTTTCCTTCATTTTTTTCTTTCTTGCTTTCTTTCTTTTCCTTTTGCTTGCATTTTCTTTCTTTCCTTTTTTCCGTTCTTTCTTTTATTTTTCTTTCTTTATTTATTTCTTCATTTTTTTCTTTCTTGCACGTTTGTTCTATTTTTCTTTCATTCTTTCTTTCGTCGTTTTTCTTGCATTTTCTTACATTTTTTCGCTCTTTCTTTCTATTCGCTTGAGATTATTTTTTCCCCTTTCGTTTTTCTTTGCTTTCTCTTTTTTTCTTTATTGTTGCATTTCTTGTTTGCTTTTTCATTCTCTTTTTCATTCTTTCTTCCTTCCTATCTTTCTTTCTTTCTTTCTTCCAATCATTCATTCATTCATTCTTTTCGACTTATTTGCTTTTTCATCCTTCCTTCATTATGTATCTTTCTTTTTTTTTCCTTTTCGCTTTTTCTTCATTTCTTTCTTTAAGTAGAAACGCAGGGCTGTTTTTGCTGTATTTGGAGGTGGCGGTGGTAGTAGTGGTTGTTGTCCTTTATCTCTTATCAGTTAAGGTGATCTTTCCTTTTTTGAAAAAAAAGAATCGTGCCAAATTTTTAATAGAATATACCCAAAATGTATATAATGAAAATCAATTGTCAAAATATTAATGCATATATACATACAGGCTTATATGTATGTATGTATGTACATATGTATGAATATAAATGTGCAAATATTTATGTTATTATGTCTGAATGTGTGTATGTTTATATATATATATATATATATATATATATATATATATATATATATATATATATATTTATTAAATGCATAATTATATATATATATATATATATATATATATATATATATATATATACATACACACACGAGCTACATAGAAAGATAAAGTCCTGTTTATATGCATAAATATATACATAAATATATATATATATATATATATATATATATATATATATATATATGATTTTGTGTCTGAAAATAATTATCGTTTACTCCTCTAATTGATAAAATATATATATATATATATATATATATATATATATATATATATATAGAGAGAGAGAGAGAGAGAGAGATAGAGAGATAGATGGTAGATAGAAAGATATATAGAGAGTGGCAGATACACTCAGGATGAGAAAGGAGAAACAATGTAATAGATAGATAGATAGATAGATAGATAGATAGATAGATAGATAGATAGAATAAAGGCGTTTGAATTTGTCTTTAAGTGTTTAATATCCTGAATGGAGCATATATAGACAGTGATCTGCTGGTTACATGAAGTATCAATCGATGGACAAACCTATCTTTATAGATACATAGCTAGCTAGATAAATATATACATATATAAGAGAAAGAATGAGGCAGATATATAGAAATTAAAGAAATTAAAAGACTTCGATTTTATGACAAGAATTCAGGATTAAAATACATGAACACATTCAATGGTACATGTAATCAATAATTTTTAAAAAAAATACATTAAAAGCACGTGGCTCTACAGGCAAAATATTTAAAAAGTTCGTATTTATTTCAAAGGCGGAAAGAAGAGAAAAGATGAAAAAGAATAAAACATGAAAGCTCAAATAGTTTAACAAAGGCAGATTGAAGGCAAGAGAAATTTTATTTCAATCAGGAATTCAAAGTAAGACTGCATTGAATTAGCTTTTTTTAGAATTCTATAACAGAAACATATACAGGAGAAAACTTCAAAGGACAATTGCCCCTGTGAAATATCAGTGTGTAGTGAAGCGTGAAAATGAACAAAGATATGTGTAAAATGCAATATAAAACAGAGAATTTTACACACACGCAAACACACACACACACACACACACACACACATACACACACACATACACACACACATATATATACATATAATATATTATATAAATGAATATTTTACCATTTACACATATGCATCAGGGAATGCCCCCCCACACACATATATATATATATATATATATATATATATATATATATATATATATATATATATATATGTTGTTTTAGTGAAACAACATGACGATTGCTTTTGGCATGAAACAGCCTGTCGTGGCTAGTGTTGAATTTAATATTCACTTTTATATTAACACACACTCTATTACTGATATTAATGCTTTATCCTGTAAATATAGCACAACTTAAAAGTATTTTTTCAAATTCAAATATATATATATATATATATATATATATATATATATATATATATATATATATATATATATATTGAAGGATACGGAATATTAAATTATAATTTTTATTTTAATTATTTATGGACGAAGACCTTAAATTAATTTTTCCCTTCGACGATATAAGTCTGTTTTTACCATTTTATTTTGCTAGTATTTATGCATTGTTGGTGAGAATATATTAATGTTACAATCCATACTTAATACTGATTAATGTGATGAACGATGATCCATAAAATTAATCATTACAAAATATCTGTTGTCTTTAATGATAGTTGTCTTAAAGAACATTTATTGCTTAAATACGCACACACCCAATACATTCATACATACATACATACATACATAGAAAGACAGTAGGTAAAGATGATAAATATATCTATATATTATCGAAATACCAAGTATTATAGCTATGTAGTGAAATACATCGAGAGTATTGCTTTTTTTTTTGTTCAGACGTTGAAATACAAATTCCAAGGTAATAATATCGATTTTTAGGATGTCTATCATAATATAACACATACTTATTTGCAGTTTGTTTTTTTATATAACTTGAGGAAGAATTCATAGCTGAATACATACATTTGCATCTTCTATGTGTACACACACACATACACACACGCACCCACCCACACACAAATACAGACACACAAACACATATATGTTTATACAACATATTATTTATATATATATATATATATATATATATATATATATATATATATATATATATATGCATTAAATAACATAGACAAGTTTTGCCTATTTATTTTAAGCAAAATATTTCACATC
>CAHIKZ030002634.1:230000-252500 GCA_903632075.3 Acanthosepion pharaonis
TTTGATTAAAAACCTAAAATAATTCTTATAATAATTCAGCCCTCGCCTAAATATGAAATTTTTTTTTTATCAAATATTTTAAAATTGATGGCCATTATATATCCAATTGGGACTCAGTCAAATCAAATTTGTACATATTTATTTTTATTCCCATGTTTTGTTTCAACATGTTTTATTTTTCAATTCTTGAAATGTTCCCCCCACTATTTATCATCATCCAAAAAAAAAAATATTATGTTTAATAAATGTTTTATCCGTAATGGTTAATTTTTAACTTCTTAAAAAAAGAACATTAAATTCCCTATAAATCTTATATACCTACGGATTTTTTTTTACCCTTTATCATATATAAATTATATTTAAATCATATAAATTATATGGAACTATATAAATAATATTTTTATATGAAAACAATATACCTAATCAAATATAAATGCATTTTATTTATAAAAAAAATTATAATAAATTAATAAATTTTATATGAAAATAAATGATACATAAAATAAAAAAGATGAATTTTAAGACCAAAACCAGGATTTATATAAGGCAACAATTTTAAATTTATCCTAATGAATAGTATTTATGCCAAGTACTTTTTTCCTATATCTCATTTACAGAAAAAACCAATTATATGTTTTATTAAGTTATATTTTTCTTTATATAATAAAAATTTCAGATAGAATCGAAAAAGTTTGATTTAATATAATTTGGATCTTTTAATTTTGCAATCATTAAATTAAATTATTATATGATATATTTTTTATAAATAGATACTTAATTCTTATATTCATCCTTTTAGGACATAATCTTTTTTTTATATGAAAATTCTTGACATAAATTAAAGTTAATAATTTATATTGTTAAAAGATATAATATATTTAACATCAAAATTTTGTTTTTCAGTTTTAAATAGATATATAATTTGGATAAGACTACATTATTTTTTTTCTTTTAACGCAAAAGATAAAAAACAGAAGAAAATCATAAACAATTTTTCGCATCTTGTAATTTTTTTTCATTGATACCCAGGATTTTTAGGTATTAATTTAATTCTGAATCAAAATAATAAAACATTCTTTCAAATGATTATCTTTTGTCTGAATTAATAAACTGAAATTTAAGGAAAAAGTCTTTCCAATTATTATCAACTATTCAAATTACATTAATTTTCTTCTTATGTCTTATATTTGATAAATATTATCAAAAGTCAAGAAAATTTGGAAAAAAAATCAGATAAAGTTTTAAATAATTTAGATATTTGTCCTTTTCTAAAGAATAAAGTAGTATATTTATTTCCTTGATCAATACAGCCATTTTAAAAAAGTTATTTGTTTCAATAAAATTCTTTATAATAAAACTTTATCTCTTTAAAAAAATCAATAATAGTAAAAAGGAGTTTTATTTTCATAAATATTTAAACCAATTATTATAAAATTTTCTCATGGGGGATTTCTGTTTTAAAATTACAGAAATTTAAATTTACAATGAGAAAAAATTTTAAATGAGGTTTACTAAAATGTGCTTTTTTCCCATAAACATTAAACAAATTAAATATGACAAGTTGCATGTATATATTTAAGATAATGCCCAAAAATTCTGGTATCAGTAAACAATGAAACAAATAAAAAACTAAAAATTTAGATTAAATTGAAAATTAGGTTTTTATTTTTTAATCTTTTAAGAACCTTATCTAAATCATAATTTGTTATTTAACTGGTATTTCAGAATAATGGTTTTGAAAGCCTCATTGTTTAAGTTTGGAGACATTTAAAAATCCCCTTGAAAAAAATAAATCAATATAAAATTTTTATATATAAAATAAGCCAATTTAAAGAAATTCTGATATAAATTAAATATTTTTAAAATTTAAATCACAAACTCAAACACACAATGTACAATATTTCATTTTCAGAGAATTTATTTCATCAAAAATATATTTAAAAAAAAATATTTTATAAAATTTATCCTTTTCTCAAAATGAATTATAAGTAGACTTTAAAATTTCAATTAATGTTAAAAATTTTTTAAAAAGATCAAAATAACATTTTTAAACTTCTCATTTTATAGATTTATATAAAATTTTAACGATCAATACAATAACATACATTATGATAAATTCTAAATTTTAAAATTATTTTATTGTCAATTATCATTGAACATAATTATATACTATTATTGAAAAAATAATTTTTTTTGGAATATAAACCTTACATGCAGATGAAACACATACTATTATTAATTCTTATGGGCATAAAATTTGACCAATTTAAATGATTTTTTTTAATAATTTATTGACAAAAGTTCATAACAAATTCAATATCCAAAAATATGATTAAAACCTTAAGATAATTGATTAGAAGATACATAAAACAAAAGTTTTCATTAAGTGTATTTTCAAAAATTTATTCTGCTGTTTAATTTTTAAAAAAAAAAATCTTTAAAAGAAAATAAATAAATTTTGAATATATAAATTATCATTATAAATCTAAATGTTCAAGAACAATTTCATTTCTTTTTTATTAAAATAAAATCATTAAAAAAATGAATTGCAAATAAATATAATCCATCAAAATACATCTGTATTTTATTTTAAAAATATGTTATAAAAAAAAAAAATTATTAAATTTTGAATCATGTTTATGTCTCATTTACTTTAAAAAAAAGATTAATTCAATACCTTACAAATACAATAAAGTCATTATATTGAAAACATAAAAAACAATCATTTTAATTTGTTTTTTAATAAATAATTTCATATTATAGCATTGAATGTTATAAACAAATCTTTTTTATAAATATTTGGCTTTTATTAGAAATTTAAAACAATATTTATACTCAAGAATTTATATATCTCTATATATATGTAAAAATATTTATCTGTTGAATATTCATTTTTAAATATATATATTTATATAAATGTGATATAATGACAAATTTTTTAATAAAAGGAGAAAGGTACACACAGACTTGTTTTTCAACATAAATATTTTTTAATTTATGAATTAATTTTAGAAATTTAAAACTGATAAAAAAAAACATGTATAGATACAAAAAAATAAATAATTATTTTAATCTATAATATAAATTTTAAATAATTAATTTTTTGAAAAATATAAAAACATGTAAATTATAGAAATTAAATTTTTCAGTTTGCAAATTAGTGATGAAGTTTTGAATGTCTTTTACCTTGACAATAAGGTTTAGAGTTTCTTGGAAAAAAAATGATGGAAAAATTCTACGTAATATCCATTAATTTTTTTAATTTTTTTCCATTTAAAACATTTTTTCCTACTTTCAAAATTTTTGCATCAATGGTGGTTAAGTAATCATACCGAAATATAGTATAGTATATAAATTGATCAATGTTTGGTCAAACTTTTTTGTAAAAATTTAACCTGCTTTGGTTCATTTTTGGTTTTTCGTTGTTTGGACCTTTGATTGGAAATTAAAATAATCAAAAATTATTATTATTGTTTTATAAATCTTTTCTACTTTAATTAAATGTACACAATCATAAAATGTTTTTTCATCTTAATGTCAGATGTGTAAATATTTTTAATATGTTTTTAATTCAATATAATAGTTCAATAAGCTATATGATTTAATTAGGATAGATTTAAAATCATGGGCTTTTTTGTCTACAAGTCAAAAAAAGCTGAAATGGTAAGCCATCTACCAAAATTCAATTTTTTTTATTTGAATTTACATTTTTTAAACATTTTAATATTACAAATATTGATTAACAAAATGAAATTTACTGTTTTAGTTTTTTAAAATTTTTAATCAAATATTTTTTGATTTTCATTTTAAAACAATTTACACCATTGAAAAGAATTAATATCAAAAAATATCCAAGAAGATAAACATGAATTTAAAAAAATCTCAGAAAATTTATTAAATGAAAAAAACTTTTACAAGGCGAAATAGTAGAGTCAAATGACCTTGGAAAAATGAAGAAACTCTCAAAAAATGAATATTTCTTTCTTTCAAAAACACTCATGAATTTACATTTGTTAGGCTAACAGTCAGCTTTCAACTAAAAATCAGATTTAACGGGTATTTTAAAATTGTTTAAGTCTCACGTTGACTGCTGACCTGAGATGGAACAAATACATTGAGTCAATTGCTTCGTCCACCGCAAGGAAAGTTGGCTCCCTGTGCCGCGCCAGGAAATTTTTTCTCCCGGAATCGATCCTCCAGATCTACAAATCAACAATTCGCCCTTGCATGGGAGTATTGCTGCCATATATGGTCTGGAGCCCCTTCTGTTTTGCCTCGGGGTTCTTGATAGGCTCCAGAGGCGGATATGCAATATAATTGGCCCTGTTCTGGCATCTCGTCTACAGTCACTTTCTCACAGACGCGCCGTCGCCTCTCTCTGTCTTTTTTACAAATACTTTCATGGTAATTGCTCTGAGGAGCTGCATTCGCTGGTTCCCAGACTTCATGCGTTCAAGCGCCCTACGAGGCTGGCATCCCGCTCTCACCCTTTCACTGTCGAAACTCCTAAATGTAGCCGTCTCTTCTACTCCAATAGCTTCACGTCTCGCACCTCTCGCCTGTGGAACTCCCTTCCCTATTCCAGTTTCCCTGAGAGCTATAATCTCCAGCTATTCAAATGTAATGTCAATCGACATCTCCAGTTGCCTTGATCTATCCACTATCCTTCTCCTCATCCTTTCTTCTATTACTCCTATCTGATCTTGCTCCAAATTTTCTGTAACCCCTTGCGTCCTAGTGGCTTCCCCGCCTTGCTTGGGGTGAAATGCTTAAAAAAAAAAAAAAAAAAAAATATAAATAAAATTATTTTATATTTACAAAAAATATTTATTAATAAACAAAATTTAAAATTTTCCAAATTTTATCATTTTTTTAATTAAATAAATCTATGTTCAATTAAATACAATTTAATATTGGTAAAATGAAATAAACATGAAAAATAAAAAATAATGGAAAAATAAAATTTAAAAAAAAAAAATGATTTTTTTTGCAATTTTAGGATTTAAATATTTATATAAATATATGAAAAAATAAATTTAATAAATTTATTGAAAAAAATATAAAATTTTTTTATATTTAAGACTTAAAATTTTAATTTTCTTAATTTAAATGAATTAATTTGAAAATATTAAAAAATATTAAACAAAAAATATAAAAAATAAATATTTATAAAATTGAACATTGAAAATATTTTTTTTTTTTTAGAAATAAAAAAGAAATAAAATTTAAAGAAGAAAATAAATGAATATATAAATATTTATATTAAAAATTATTTAAAATTTAAATTTATAGAATATATTATTTCAAAATGTTTATGAACCAAAAATAATTCATTTTATTTTTTAGACAATTAAATAAATTTGATTAAAATTTATATTGATCTATTATATTTAAGAATATGATTATTTATTTGACAATGAAAAAAATTTCCAAAATTCAAATCAAAATTTTTGAAAAAAAAAATTTTAATATATATTGAAAATTTTGATTTAAAGAAAAAAATATTGGTTTTTAAAAAATTTTCAAAAAATTTTTATTTAAAATTTTTTGCTTAAATTAAAAAAATTTAAATTTTTAATAAAAAAATGTAAATTTTCAAAAATTTTTATTTAAAAATCAAATAAAAAAAATAAAGAAAAATTTAACATTTTTTTTTGAATTTTTTTTGTAATTATATTTTAATTTTTTTTCAGAAATATATTTTTATAATATGAATTAAAAGCCAAATAAGATAAAAAAATGCTATTGTGAAAAAGAAATTGATTAAAAGAAAATTATAAAAATTTGAAAAATGTTTTAATTGAAATTTAAATCCAAAACAAAATATAAAGACATGAGTATTTTTAAAAATTTTTTTTTTTCTTCTTTTCTTTTAAATATCTTATAAATGGAAGAATTTCCTATTCTTTTATCAAAATTTTATTAAAAAAAATAATTTTCTTTTTTTTTTTCAAAAATTTACAAACAAAAAAAAATAAAAAATATTTTGACAATTTGAAATTTTTATATCACACATGAATTATTAAAATTTTTTTTTTTTTTTTTATTATTTGATTTAAAAAAAAAAATTTTTTCATTTATAAATTTTCATTAAAATTAAATTAAATAATTGCAAATAAAAAATAATAAGAAATTAAAATAATGAATTTATTTGAAATAGACCAAATTTATATTGAAAAAATCAAATTCAATAAAAAGTTTAGGAAAAAATCTAAAAAATTTAAATTTTTATTTCTTATAAATCAAAGAAAAAATAAATATATAAAATGTAAATTTATAAAATTTTATCTATATATTAAATATATATATAATCTGAATTTTAAAAAAATAAATTTTTTTTAAATAGAAATAAATAAATATTTTGGATAATAGAATTTTCTCAAATTTTAAATATTTTTAAAATAAAAACAAATCAAAATAATTGAAAACAAAACTAAAAATAAAAATATGAAAAATATTTTTTTTTAAATCAAATGGAAAAAAGATATATCATTATAAAATTTTAAATAAAACCATAGAAAAATTTATTAAAAAAAACTTTTAAAAATTTCATTTGAATTTTAAATTTGTATATGATTTTTTTTTTTATTCAATTAAAATTTATTAAAATTAGAAAAAATAATTTTTTATAATCACAATAAAAAAACATATTTATTTTTAAAATGAAAAATTTAAATTTAGAAATTAAATGAATTTTTTAAAATTTCATGTTTTGAAAAAAAGTTAATGAAAGTTAAAATATTTTTTTTTAAATATTTTAAAAAATGTCATGATAAAAAATTTTTTCCAAATTCATTAAATATATCAATTAAAAACAATAAAGGAATTTTTTTTCAAATTAAAAGATCATTTTTTTAAAAAAAAATAAAAAAAATCATAATCTATTATAAATATTTATAAATATATAATTTATAAAAATGAAATATAATATTTTTTTTTTTTTCCATATATTTAAAAATAATTTAAATTTAAAATTGGTTTTTTTAATAGAAAAAAATTAAATTAAAAAAATAAAAAAAAAAAAAAATTTTCTTTTCCAAAAATTAATCATTTTTTATCCATTAAAGATCATATATATATATATTAAATAAAAGAATAAAAATATATTTTAAAAAATATAATGAATATTTTTTAAAATTTAAAAAAAAAAAAAAAGAATAAAAAATTTTTTTAAATAACTTTTTAAAATTTTTAAAATTTTTATAAAATATATTTTTCGATTAAAAAATTTATTTTTTAAATTGAAAATATTTTAAAAAAATTTAATAAAATATTTAAATAAAAAAAAATATAAAATTTTAAAATTAAATTAAAATTTAAAATTATTTTTAATTAAAAATTTAAATATTCAATTTATACCAATTAGAAATTGAGAAAAGAATTTTTCATAAATTTTTAAATATTTTATTATATCAAAATTTATTATTAATAATTTTTTAAAATTGGAAAAAAATTTTGTTTATAATTTTTGCAAAAATTTTCAAAATTAAAATATTTAAATTTTTTTAAAAAAATCAAATCAAAATAAATTTAAGATAAAGATTTTAGTTATCGAAAATTTTTTTTTTAAATTTATATATTTATATTTAAAAATAAAATATAATAAAAATTTAAATCAAAATTTTATGAGTTATTTAATTTTTTTTTTTTTAAAATATAATAAATTTTTTTAATAAAAAATAAATTTTAAAAGAAGAAATAATATTTAATTTTTGGAAATTTAAAATTTAAATTTTAATTAAAAAAAAGATTTTTATTTTTAACTGAAATTATTTATTTAAATCAGTTTTTTAATCAAAATTTCATTTATCAAAAATAAAATTCCAATTAGTTTTTTATTCAAATATAAAATTAAACTAAATTATAAATTTATAGTTTTATTTGATAGAAACAATTTTTAATATTAAATTTTTAATATATATTTATATATAAAATATTTCTACATGAAAAAAAAAATAATATTAATATAAATGAAATTAATTTTATTTTATTTGATTTTTTTTTTCTTATAATTTTGCTAATCAAAGAAAATTTTAAAGATTTTATGTCAAAAATATTTTAATATATTTTTTATTATTTATTTTATTTTTAGATAAATTACAATTAATTATCTATTTAAATTTTTTTTATTTTTGAAAAATTTCCATTGTCAGAAAAAAATACCAGTTGAATAAATATTAAAATAAAAAAATGAATAAAGCAATATTTATAGAATTTGATTTTTTGTTTTCAAATTTTGAATATTTCTTTAAAAAATAATTTTTCGTTAATAAAAAAAAAAATATAAAATTTTGAAATTTTAATTTTTTTTCTTTTTCAATTTAAATATATCAGAAGTTTATTCAAAAAAAATGAAGAAATAAATTTTTAAATATTTATATAATTTATATAAAAAAAAAAAATTAATTATAATTTTTAAGAAAAAAAATTTTTTTATAAAATAATTGGGTTTTGATATTGCCAAATAAAAAAAAAAAAAAACATAAATTAAATATAATGTTAGAAATAAAAATTCCTAAAAAAAAAAAATTTTGATAGAAAAATCAATTAAAATTTAAAAATGAATATTTTTTATTTTTAAATAAAATTTAAATTTTTTTAAAGGAAAAAAAATAAATTTAAATTTGAAAATATATATTTATATTCATTTCACAATTTTAAAAATTAATGATTTTATTTTATATTATATATGAAAATATAAATTTTAATTATTCAATAAAAATTTAAAAATTGAAATAAAAAAAATCAGTGCTATTAAATATTTATTTAAATTAAAAATTTTTATTCAAGTTACAAAAAAAAATCATATTAAATAAATATATTATTATAAATATTAAAAAGTCCAATAAATTTATAAAAGGATGCAATTTTAAATATAAATTTAAAAATTCAATTAAAAATTTTATACAAAAAAATTATTTGTATTAAAAAAATAAAAAAAAAAATAAATTTGATTTTTTTAAAAATAAACGTTTTTAGACGTTTTAATTTGAGATTTTTTTTAAAATTTAAATAAAAAGAAAAATATATAAAAAATTATTAATATATTTATAAAATTTTTGAAATATAAATATTTTTTTGAAAAAAATTCATAAAAATATATGATAAAAAATTTTAAAAAAAATAATATTTTTCAAATTTAATAAAAAAATTTCAAAACAAAAACTTTTTAAAAAAAAATAAAAATAATTTTTAAATTTATTTTTCCATAAATATATATATAATTAATATATATATTAATAAAATTCATATTTTATAAACTTTTTAATTAATATTTTTTGTTAAATTTATATTTTTTTTAAATTTTTTTTAATTTAAAATAATTTTAGCATATTAAATTTATAGTTCGAAAGTGAAAAAAATATAAAATAAATTTAAAAAAAAGAATTAAATGACTTTTTAAAATTTTTTAGACTTTCTTAAATAAATGAAAATGTTCAATGTTTTAAAAAAAAAATCGTTTCAAGGAATTTTTTTTAAATATAAACATATATATACAATATTTAAAAAAAATGTTGAATTTTATTGTTTTAATATTTGATAAAAAAAATACTATTTTAATTCACCTTAAAATCCAAAATTTTAAATGATAAATTATAAAATAAAATAACGAAATATATAAAAAAAAAAATATTTTAAATTTAATTTTAAATATTTAATTATAAATTCAATTTATTCAAATGAAATAAGTTGTTTTTTAAAGTTTTATTTCAAAAAAATTTAAAAATATAAAAAATATAAATTTAATGGTTCTTAAATGTGAAAATTTTAAGGAAACAATATTTTAAATTAAAATGAAATTTTATTTTAAATAAAAGCAAAATTCTGGTTCTTATTTGAATAAATAGATTTTCTCATAATTGTGTGTGTTCATTTAATTATGACAACCTTTCTACAAAAAAAAAAGTTCAGAAAATATTGTAACAATGATTAATGTATTCACTTTTAATTAAAATTCCAAATCCATTTGATTAATAAATAAATTTTTAATTACAAAGAATAAAAAGATAATAATAATAAGAACATAAATACTATTGAAAAAAAATAAACCATTTTTTTTGATATTTAGATTTAAAATAATTTATTAATTTATTAAAATATAAATCATATTTCTTTATGATTCTATCAAAATATAAAATTTTTTTAGAATTAAAAAAGATAAAAATCAATTTAATGAAATAAATGAAATTAAAATAATGAAAATTGTTGATTTTTTGACCATAAAATAAAAATCATCTCGAAAACAAAAAAATTAACGAAAAAAAAAATTTTTTAAACCAAATATTTGTCATTTGTATATATAAAATAATTTTTATTTAAATAAATATGATAAATATAATATATACATATATACACCCTTGTGCAAATTAATTGAAACAACCGCTTTAGTTTCCTTTCTTTCACCATACGGTCAGTTTTAGACCCACTGGAGTGACAGGGTGTAATCGATTTCTATTTTTTCCTCAGATTAGGTCATTTGCAGTGGTGTGCAGTAATATGAATCTATTTTGAGGGTGTATGATGAAATTTGTTTGGCCTTGAAAAATATTGCGTCATCCGTGATTGCATCAGATTTTTATCACGCCCAGACACTATTGTCTCGACTGTCGATTAGTTGTCCTACGGCCATTGTCTGCGATGAACATTACTCCAAGGAAGAGTACAAAAATTGTAACGCTGCACGAACACACTGACAAGCCTTACCAGTGAGCAAATTAAAGTACTATAGACTGGCCCGGAAACTCTCCTGATTTAAATCCAATCGAGAATCTGTGGTCAATCTGCAAGGAACTAACTTCGTGGAATGGAAAATAAAAAGTACTAAACATGTGCACTGGGTCATGCAAAAAGGAATATTGAGCATAAATGTAGTTAAATAAATAAATCCAACTAAAAACAGAAATTTAATTTAGAATCCACACCATGAGGGGAATTTTTTTCTTTCGCAGTTTTGAAGGATTATTGGACTTCTATCTGAAAAATTTCCTGGTAAAAACTTTGAACCAAATTTTAACCGGATATTAGCAAAACAGTTGACTCCTGTTTTCTTTCAAAACAATCAAATCAGTTCAAATCGTATGTATAAACTTGTTTCAATATCTAAGTCCCTTCTGTTGTTTATCAAACCCTTAATGTTCCCCAGAGACGGACATTATTGACATCTCCGAAATCATCTCGTCTGCAGACGCTCTCTCACAGACGTGCCGTCGCCTCCATCAGATTTTTTTACAAATATTTTAGAGAACGTTTTTTGATTAGCTGCTTTATTTTGGTTCCCAGACTTCATTTCTGTCAAGCGTTCTAAGGTTGGAATCTCGCTCTCACCCTTTCACTGTCGAAACTGTTAAATAAAAGCCGTCTCTTCAGAAACCAATGAGCATTTCAAAGAATTAGAAAAAATCTCACCTGAGGAAACTCCCTCTTCTTTTCCTGTTTCTAAAAATATATAGATTCCATCTATTCAAATGTAATGTCAATATGTCTCAGATGCATTGAACAGAATCATCTATGAAAAACCTCTATCCTAATATAAATAATTAAAACTCTCAAAAACGAGTTATAATTTTTATTTTTAAATTTTCTCAGGATGAAAAAAAATATTCTTGTTAAGCCCATAACACAGTTGTTTTAATTACAAAGATTGTCAGGAAATAGGGATCATCTCTCCATGAAAAAAACAAAACTGAAATATTATTATTACGAAATTATTTTATATATCATATAGAGCAGTAATTAAATTGGACAATATCACATTCAAAACGAATATAAAACAAAATATAACAAAATATTTATCTATAATAACAAGATGAACGAACATCATTGGTTTTAATGAATTGAAAACATTTTTAGTTTTAATTAAAGATAAAAAGGCATTTATTTTGAGAATGAGGCAAAGACATTTATTATATGAATGCATGAAAATACTTTTTTCGAACATAATATGAAGAATAAGCTAGTTTGACACTCTATTGGATCTATTGAAAGTAACCATTAGAAGGGGAATTTTCTTTATATAACGAGTATGGTAATGTTTTCAGTGATTTCGTAGAATAATTAAAGAAAAAAAAAAAGGCGTTTAATTTGAGGAGGAGGAGTGATTTTGGTAGAAGCTAGTTACAGGAGATTTTGTTGCATTTAAAAAGGTAAATTAGGGACGATTTAATTTCAACAACATCAACATCAACCAGCATCATCAAGAAGAAGAAGAAAGAAGAATTGACCATTTCAACGAATAACTTTGATATATTTTTAAACAGTATACCATAGGAAGTTTAATCCAAATAGTCTCCCAAACCTTTATATTTTTTACCATGTAGCGTGTTTAATCCTAATTTAGGTAATATATCTTCTGTCCTTTAATTTTTAATAATAAATTCATTTAAGTTTCAAATAATTTTTTGGTTTTTTAGCAATAAAACTTTTAGCCGTAATTTTTAAAAATATTTACCAAAATGAATCAACTTCAAGTATATAACTCTAATTTTTAAAACCAAAATAATGGCAAAATATTATCTATTCAAGAATGAAAAGATTTCTAAACAAAAATTTTTATCAATATTTGGGAATTATTTCTGGGATATAAATAATATATTAAAATTGAAAATACCATTGCAATTTGGCTCATGCAAAAACTTTTTTTAATCTGAAATAAATTGCCATTAACCGGAAATATGTGCTCAAAACAACGTTAAGCGATTTCATTTGAACGCCGCCATATTTTTTCATTGTCTACTCTAAAGTACAGAAAAAGCTATAGGACGCTTTGACAAACTTGATCTAAACATTAAATAAATCATATATTTATTTGAAATTATATACTAACCTGGCCAGAAAATAAAATTTTTAAATGCTTTTTCTTTTATAAATCCTTTGTAGAACGATAATTTTTTTATTGTGGAGAAAAGGTATATATTTTAAAAAAAATAAGGTTTTTAAAATATTCAAATTTCGTAAGTCATTTATAATTAAAAACATGAAAACGTATATATATATATATATAATAAATATATATATATATACCATTAGTTATATATATATATATATATGTAAATCAGGAATTTCTGTGTCAAGCTGAACAATTAAAATAAATACTTGCATGAATGATACAGATATTAAAATAATATTTTAAATATTTCTTAATATAAAAAAAGAAACAAAACATGTCTATTCTAGAAATCAAGACAATGTTTTAAATGGAATGAACAATTCCAAAATTTTTTTTTACAATGAATTCTCATGTATTTATGCCAAATTTACACTGTCATAAAGAGGGTTACAAGAAAGGAAAATTAAAATTCAAATAATCTTTTAATGTTTTCAAGAATAAAGTAATCAACTAAAGTGAATAAGAAGGAAAAGATTTTAAAATGAACTTGAAGGAAAACTTTCAACAGGAAAATGAAATATGACTCGTCTGTTAAATAACTCAAAAATGATCTATTCAACCATAATTTGAACATTACTACTGTATGTATTTCGAACTTCAATATGTGATTTATGAAAAAGCTTTCTTCTTCTTCTTCTTCTTCTTCTTCTTCTTCTTCTTCTTCTTTTTCTTCTTCTTTAATTGTTTTATGACTCACCAGGGTTCCTAGATCATGACCTATATTTTTTTTTTTTATCTCTCTAAATGAATTTAAAAATGTCCATATACTAAAAAAATTATGTATTATTTTCCCCTGAAAAAATGAAATTTATTCATAATAAATTATCAAACTGGTTTCCCAAAACTTTTTCCTCATTATGTCATTTAGAAATTTCAGCTGTCTCTTTCTGAAATTAACTATAAGTATTCTTTTTTTTTTGTTTCCATTTTCTCTAAAACTTATTCGTTGCTCACATGTTCGGTTCATGGAATGCTCAGCATCTTTCGGTAGAACCACACTTCTGCTACTTCTCTATCTTTTACTCGGAGGATGTTGTTCAGCAACATTTGTTGTTGTAAAGAGGACTGGGATTACGTAACATTTTAGTATTCTTTTCATTATATATAACGAGATTTTCCTGTTACTTAATACATTGCTTAGCTTTTACATTTTTTAATCTACCAAAACAAATCCTTAAAAATTGTTTTCCCAGATACTATTCATAATAAATAACTAAACTTAACATATAGTATATTAATATATAGTATAGTGTTAATATAATATTAATATATTATAGTAATATATAGTATTAATATAGTATTAATATATAGTATAGTATTAATACAGTATTAATATACTATAGTATTAATATAGTATAGTAATATATAGTATTAAAATAGTATTGATATTTTATAAATATGTATAGTAATATATATATCATATTAATGTAGTATTAATATAGTATAATATTTATATAATTATTGATTAATATAGTATAGTAATATTATAATATTAATATAGTATTAATATTGTGCAGTAATATATAGTATAGTAATCAATATAGTATAAAATTAAATAGTATTAATATCTGAAATAATATACATTATAACAAATATAAATCCAAAATAATATTAATATATTATACAAGTTCAAATCAATATGACAATTAATATATAGTATTACAATAGTATTGATATAGTACTAATGTTCCTCTCTAATATATAATATATTATTAATATCTTATAGTAAATATAGTATAGTAAATAGTATAAAATTATATATAATATTAATATACTATAGTAATATATAATTATTAAAATAGTTTAATAATGGTTTTTTTTTATTATTGTATCTTATAAATATAGTATAGTATTAATATATTTTTAATATAGTAATATTTAGTATAGTATTAATATAGCATAGTATTAATATAGTATTAATATAGTATAGTAATATATTTTATAGTAACAAATATAGTTGCTTTCACATATATAAATATCCAACTTAGCTATGCTTATAAAATATTCATAAGGAGCATTACACAAAATTCCCGGGGATTTCTCTCAGTATATTCTATATTTCTCGCTGTTCTCTAAGAATTTGACTTGAATCTAGGATATTTTGAGAAAAAAATATACCACGAGAATATTTGCAATTAGAAGATCTGCGTTTATTCCACTTAATCTTTCAGTCCGAAATAGTCTTACTCGTAATTCAAAATATGGCGGCATCTTATTTTAAAGATGCTCACGCTGTAACGATCTTTGAAGCATGTTTGAATAAACATCGAGGCAAACATTTTAGATATTACAAAATAGATAAATAAACAACAGAAAAAAGGATGAAAGTAAAGGGAAAAAAATGATAACATAAGCCAATATGGAAATTTGCTGGAATTTGTTGAAAATCATCCACGTATATATTTGAAATTGTCCTTCCTTATTTTTTTTTATTATTATTACCGTATTTTCCGGCTTGCAAAAAAAATATCCTGAAAAATGCGTGTACGCCTTCCAAGACGAATGCAAGGCAATGTCCAGGCTCAAGTAAGCTTGAACGGTCACCTAATTGTTTTGACTGAGAGGGACGTGGATTTGTACGTTGAGTCATTACACTATAATGTTAGCTATCTATCTAATTCAGTCATTTATATGATGTAACCTCAATACTTAGATGTTACAAGTATTTCCAAGATTATAAACCTTCCTGGAGCTGAGCCACAAACATGCTCTGTTTACTAGCAGCGGCGGAAGCCTTTCTGCTCTTGACTAGTATGCCATTGCCATACAAACAAAATCGGACGAATGATGAATGTAAACAATACGTGGGTCCAGTATATGAGGGATGCATGGTGAATGTGTTGTTGTATGAGAATGACTTTTTCTTAGAAATTTCTTTCCAATACTAGGGTGCGTCTTCCAAAGCGCAGCGTCTGGTAAACCAGAAAATACGGTAATGAGTTCTGAAAAGAAAAAAAACATAAGAAAAATAAAATATTTTTTAAATAAGATCTCTTTGCATATTTACCAGTAACTTTAAACACAACTTACGTACATATATATATATATATATATATATATATATATATATATATATATATATATATATATAAGTGAATATTGAAGTCAATACTGAGAGGCGACAGGCTGTTTCATGCTGGACGCAATCGTCAGGCCACCTGACGCCCTGACTAATTGCGTCTAGCTAAAACATGAAATCAAAATGATCTTCAATGTTCACTTTTATATTACCAACGTTCTATCTCTATATTGGCACTTTATCCCATAAATATAAACACCTTTTAATATTTCTTCATATATATATATATATATATATATATATATATGAGTCAGGTAATGTATTGTGGGTGTATTTTAAATATAAAAAGGACACTGATAAAAACACACCAACGAAAGCATCCCAGTACCCGATTTCTTGCCATGTTCGCTGTAGGATGACCCCATCAATGATGGTACTGGCATTAGTGATCGTTTTGTTTTAGATCAGTGATGTCCCGTATTTTTTATTTGATACACGATATCTTGAACATAACACCATAGATAGACGTCCGAGAGGGTGATATCTGTTGAACGAGGTGTCCAGAAAATTGGGCCATCCCCTCTAATCCGCCGGTCTGGGAATGTTAGGGGTTCATATAACAGTATCTCTTTCATCAACACAATACCTGAAATACTCAAATGCGATGTGATTAAATACTTTGATAACTACTGCGTACATAGAACAAATCTGATTAAGATTGTGCATCAATTGCTTTTGTAATATATAATATCACGGTTTGAGAAATCAAAGAGCCGAAAAAATTCCAGTCGAATCCATTACATTCTTATGTCCAAATACCCTTGGGAAAGTTGTGAATCCTCTTCAAGAATAGAATCCAGGTAAGAACTCAATGTGTGGGACAGATTTAAGGATATAATAAAAGGCTTAAACACTATATATGATGAAAGCGGAACTTTAGAAATCCATGCTAATAAATTAAGCTCTCTTTGAATTTATATCCTTTTGGAATTATCCTACTAAATAATATATATATATATATATATATATATATATATATATATATATATATATATATATATAAGTTTCATTAAGAAAGACGTGCTGCAGTCAAGTTTTTAATTTACTTTTCTTGTGTCCTTATAATTTTCATCTTATCTGGCCATAAAGTATGTAGAAATTGTACGAATATTCCGTATGTCTAGCGTTTTATGATATACACAATTATATATATATATATATATATATATATATATATATAGATAAAAAAAAAGAGAATCAATGCAATTAAAAGTTTTGCCATTACGCTGCATGATATTACCTTCATCATCTCGACTCCAGAGTTTAACTCCGTCTACTCATCAGGAGTTATCACAAATTGACTGCTTATACAACCTCGATATTCTTTTTTCATAATAACTTTTCATTGGTGCATGTTTTTTAATTGTGTATGTGTGCGTTCCTGTGCACTCGTTCACCCCTGCGCACTCGTTCACCCCTGCGCTCGTCTTCGCGTATATGTGTGTGTATGTATATGTGTGTGTATGTGTATGTGTGTGTATAGAATATATGTTTGCTGTTATATTATTTTAAATTAACAATGGTTGCAATTATTTTATATGCTTTTTCGTATTATTTTTTTTTTAATTTTTGTTAATTGAAATGGCGGTTTATTATTTTACAAGCACAAAATTCAAAACGAATCGTAAAATTCGTTCTCTTTGCCTCGGTTTACTAACTAGCATTTTTCTTTCTCCCATGTGAGTTGATTTTCATCAGAGATTCCTTTCGTACAAGTCTAAAGACTCTAAATACGTCTTCCTTGCCACGGGTTTAGCGACGTCGTTTAATTTTTTTTCATTTCTTCTTCTGAATGATTTTTCATCTTTATCGCCCTCGGGTGGATAAGATGCTTATTTTCCCCAATACAGAATTAAACGATTCAACGGAAAAATAAATTAAAAAAAAAAATTAATAAATAGATAGAAATCTTTTGCCTCAGGTGAGTTCCCACTTCGGAGTCAGATTTGTCGAATCTTTTTCCTGGGTTATTATCAGTTTCTTAAACCTATTTTACACCTGCACTTACATACAGAGTTTCATATTTAGACGTTGTTCCTATATGCACATCAGATTTACGTATATTTAAACAAGTATTCTCTTTATCAAGTTAAAAAATTTAACAGTTATTCTGACACACACACACACAAACACACACACACACAAACACACACACACACACAATATATATATATATATATATATATAAATATATATATATATGAATAAAATATCTCTTAAGGTGCAACTATATTTATGGGATAAAGTGCTCAATATCAGAGATAGAGCGTGTGTAAATATATTTATGAACACAAGTCAACACTTAGAGGCGACATGTTGTTTCATGGTACACGATTGCGTTTAGCAATGAAACAGCCTGTTGACTATGAAAGTGTGAGTAAAAACCTGTATTTCCTATATAAATATATATATATATATATATATATATATATATATAATATATATATATATTATATATCCATTGCTTATACGGAATGAATTCAACAACCAACAAATTACTATTCTTAAAAAGATTGCTCAAACAAAGTGATTTTTATTTTTATTTTTTTTGTAGTGATTTTAACATATTTATTATATAAACTTTTTTTTTATAAAAATAATATATATATATATATATATATATATATATATATATATATATATATATATATATATAGTTATACATATTTTAAATTAGAACATGTAAGTATCTACTACAAAATTGTATATTTCGTTTCAAATAAAACGTCACTTCAGGTGGTTAACAATGATGGTAATAAACAAACTTATTTAAAATTTGCAATTAACGAAACATCACTTCATAATACTTACATATTCTAATGTAACAATGTATAATAAATATTTATTGCTCTACTCTTGTACTGACCCCTGTTTTATATGAATGTTTTGATAGTTGGAATTTTATTGTTCGTTCTTTTACATTTGGATATATATATATATATATATATATATATATATATATATTATGTGTGTGTGTGTGTGTGTGTGTGTGTGTGTGTGTGTGTGTGTGTGCAGATATATGGCGTGCACATACACACGCATAGAAACACATACATACACACACACAAAGAAGAAAAACTCAATCTAATTCGATTAAAAAGTGCATAAATTATTATTGACTTAAGAAAAAAATAACGGAAATGAAGAAATTGACGGTTAATTGCTGATATCTCCTGACGAGTAGACCGAACGATTACAAAAAGTTCCGTCAACGAAATTCCGAACATCAATCAGCTAAATGTCGAACTTTATATTTCTCTTAATCTTATATATCAATGAATACATAAAGCTTGATACAGATTTTGATTTTCGGCAGCATGTTTCTTTAATACATCTCGATCGATTAATCGTCGTCCAAAGAGCTGTGGGTGATATACCCATCGGCGTAGGGTTCAAATTCAGAAAAATCCACGGCGCCATGCCGTGTTCAAGAGTTCGAACCATTGTACTAAGCACGAGGAGTCCATTATTCTCTGTCGCAACGCGTTGGGGTGGGAAGCAGTTTCCTTCTGAGAGACGACATGCTTGGTGGATTTGTTTTTTTGTTTTTTTTAAAGTTACTTCCTTCCAGCCTTTGACTAGAAAAAGGCAGGACCTACAAGTATGGACCAGGCTGATTTTAAATTCAATGTTTGTCCTTCTCCTAGACTAGTTGCTATCCAAGGCTATAGAGCGCTGGGAGTATGGGGGGGGGAAAGAGATGGATTCATACTTTCCCAAGGGTATTAGCAAGTGAATGTAAATAACTTAACTGAAATTCGAACATGGCTCTCCGATTTCTCAATCCGAACCCCGTCGAGAGTTTAAAATTTGCTGAAAATTAGACATATTGAATACGGTCAGTACATTTTGACCGTGTTCATAACTGATGTTATTAAAGATTGTTTTCCTTTTTATATAATAAGCGCTTCCATTTATTTCTTTAAACGATTTTTACAGTTGGCAGTGCGTATCACATATATTAGGAGAAGATTTCAAAAGTACTTGACACGATCCATTTCAGGAAATCTGAGAAAATGACCAAACCTTACTTTTTATTTTCATTTCCTTTCTCTTTACTTTTTTAAATAATTTCTCGGTCAGGCTGAGAACTTTTCGTAATATAGTATTATATATTGCAAAAGAATAAAACCCTAACAAAACTAATAACAACCAAATAATATTCCCAAATTCCCAAAGTGTAACATTTATTGCTTAAAGGCTTTAGGGGTTTAGTATTGTTTCAACACCACCACCCCCACATTTTACCCCCTATATTTTTTCACCGCCTGTCTCGGTGTTTTTACTGCTGTTTTGAATTAATTAATGAAGAGCGGGGCTTAATCTCAAGTATTTATCAGAAGCGAGCTGAGTATCTGGTGAAGTATCCAACATTTATCAAGATTCTCACACCAGTTAAGTGAAAAGGAAAAAAAAAAAGAAAAAGAAAGGTATTCCCCCCCCACAAGAAAAAATGTTGTGAAAGAAAGGAAAGAGAAAAAAAGGTGAAGGTAAAAATAAATGCCAAAATAACGTAAAAGTAGATAGAAAAAAAAATTAAAAAGAAACGATTTAATTTGAGAAAACTGGGTATGGTGTGAACAAAAAAAGAAAGAAAGAAAAGAACTAAATAAAGAAAGAAAGAAAGAAAGAAAGAAAGAAAGAAGGAAAAAAGAAACTAAAGATAACAAGGAACGAACAAAAACAAAAAAAAGATCGATCTGAATTTAAGTAGATATATAAAATTAATATATTTATACAATTGCGAGAAAAAACACAGTGGTCAAAAGAAATTCAAAGAAACATATTTTTTAAATATAAAGAAAGAACTTAAAAAAAGAAAAAAGAAAGAAGGAACGAACGAACGAACGAACGCAAAAAGAAAAAAACCAACAGAACGAAAAAAAAAAAAGAAAGAAACAGCAAAAGCAGGAACGGACAAACGAAAAAAAATGAATGATAAGGTAAAGTAGAAAAAATCAAAGAACATAGAATTGCTAGAAAACAGGCTAGGCTAAAAAACAAAAAGAAAATAAATTAAAGAAAGAAAGAAAGAAAGAAAAAGAAAGAACCAACGAACGAAAGAAAAAAAATCAAAAAAAGAACGATTGAACAAAAAGACAAATATTCCCAAAGATGAAAAGAAAGAAAACAAAGATTTAAAGAAAAGAAAGATCGAAAGAATTTAATCGAACGAACAAAAGAACGAAAACGAACGAAAAAAAAAAGAAAAGAAAAATGTTAAGATTTAAAGAAAGAAAGAAAGATAACAAAAACGGACAAACGGAAAAAAAAAAAAATTTTTCGATAATGTAAAATAGTGATAAAAATTAAATGAACGATAGAATTGCTAGAAAACAGAGTAGGCGGAAAGAAAGAAATATAGAAAGAAAGAACGAACTAAATAAAATGAAAGAAAGAAAAAAAAATAATGAAAGAAAAAGAAAAGAAAGAAATATTTAAAGAATATGGAATAATAAACCAGAAAAAAAACGATTTTTAATAGTAGATAGAAAAATTTAAAAAAAACGATAGAATCTCAAGAAAATTGATTTAAGGTTTAAAAAAAAAAGAAAGATAAAACGAACAAACGATCGAACGAACATGAAAGAGAAAAGAAATATAAAAAAGAAATAGAAGAAAAAAAGAAAGAATGAAATAAATTGTTCGGGAAGGAAAAAACGAAGAAAAAACTAGAAAAAGACTGGAAAAAAAAAAAAATTAAATAAAAAAAAGGAAAGGAATAAATAATTTATCGATGAATGAATTTTTTTGATGCCTGAATAAAGAAAAAAAATTATGTTTAAAAGAATCATCAAAAAAAAAAAAAAAAAAAAATTGCGTGCCAAAGGATTGAAATAATAAAAAAAAAAAAAGAAAAAATAGGAAGAACAAAAAATAAAAGTTAAATTAAAATTTATAAGACAAATTTGAAGAAAAAAAAATAAAAAAGAAAAAAAAAAGAAAAGAAAAAGAAGGAAAAAAAAAATTGAATTGAAAAGAAATAAAATACGAAAAAATAAATTTAAAACACAGAATAAAGAGAATGAAAATGAGAGAAAAAGAGAAAGATATTAGAAATTAGAGAAAGAAATTAAAAATAGAGAGTGAGAAGAAATAAGAAAAAAATAAATGAAAATAAAAGGAGAGAACAAAGGAGAAGAATTGAATAAAAATGGATGACTAAAGAAAGAAAAAAGAAAAAAGGTGTATGAATAAGAATTGAAATACAAGAGGCAAGAAGGAATGAAATAATTGAGAATGCGAATAATGAAAACAAAAAGAAAACGATGACAAAAAAAGAACAAGAATAATTGAAAAAAAGAAACAAACAAAAAAGCGGAAAAATTAAGTGAATGGAAAAAAAGAAAAATGAAAGAGAAAAAGTAAGAATAAAAAAATAATTAAAAAAGAAAATGAACGAAGAAATAGAGAAAAGAAAAAACACCTTAAAAGCAACTATATCAAATAGAAAATAAAGATAACAATAAATAAATAAAAGATTATTAAATGAGAATAGGATAAATTTAAATGTATATATATATATATTTAAATT
>CAHIKZ030002634.1:262500-335000 GCA_903632075.3 Acanthosepion pharaonis
TGAATGAGGTGTAAAATATAGCAGCTCGACTGAGAAAGCATAGAGCCGAGTTCAATTCTAGTATGTTTTGCATGACCTTGTAGACTTATGCGCATACCTTTGGGAATGATAGGAAGGAAAGCCTCCCTATATATATATATATATATATATATATATATATATATATATATATATATATATATATATATATATATATATATATATTGCATATATGTATGATTATCCGGCTTATAAGTTTTAATATCAGGCTACACGTGTAGAAGCATATTAATAAAAAATACAGATACAAATAAAATAAAGTTATAAATATAATGTAACCACATAATACTAAGTATTTATTAAAATGCAAAACTTTACATATTTTGCATGAGAATTAAAAAATATATACTTACTCTCTCTACACACGTATAGAAATATAAACATGACACACGTATACAGACATGCATTCAAATATACAGCCACACAAATGCACATGCACACACACAAACAGGCACACTCACACACACACACGCAAACTCACCGAAAGCAAGGCCTCTGAACAGAAGGTTTTGAGGAGCATGAAACAATCTCTTAATATATATATATATATATATATATATATATATATATAAAAATATAAAATCATAGACGCAAACCGGAATTAGTTGTGATACTGAGATTAAATGGGCGAAAGATGTTTCAAATCCGTCATACAGTTAATCCCATGCATGACATGTCCTGATGTCTATTACTATATTTTTACTTGCTTGACAATTTCCGGATCATCATATGTATATAAATGTGGACATTGAAGCCAACACCTACATGCAACTGTCTGTTTCATGCTAAACGCAATCTACAGGCCATCGTCAGGCCTAACGAAATAATCAGTGAAGACATTTAAAAAACTAAAACTATATAGACTTTCAGTGGCAGATAATCTAGATTCAATAACAGGAACCAATCAAGAGAGCTGGAAACTGTCTGCGCAACATACAAATTTAAGTTTAAACTGGTGGCATATATATATATATATATATTATATATATATATACATTGTAAACTGATAAACTAGCGATAACAAGAAAGGTGTAACCAACGCCAGTCAGTGGACGTCGAGAATATAGGACATTTTAAAAACAAAATTTTATCACTGTATTTATTTTATAACTATTATTTTTGGATGAAACCTTCCAAATTTGACGTCACTGGTTTTTTCTTCTTAAACAGTGAAATTAAACAAAATAACTAAAAAATGGGGATCAAGAGACACTGTTTAATAAAATAACATATGTGTTGCAGTTTCAGGATATATTTATATATATATATATATATATATATATATATTTATATATATATTGAAATGTTTTTTATAAACGTTATTTTTTTTACTATAAATGATAATTTTAGTAGGCACTGACAGTTTCAGTTATCTTGAATACAAAATGTATATATATATATATATATATATATATATATATATATATATATATACACACAAAACACACACATGCACACACACACTTATATATATATATATATAGTTATTTATATATATATATATATATATATATATATATATATATATAGATATAGATAGATAGATAGATAGATAGATAGAATAGAAATATAAGATATCAAATTATGTACAAGTAATTTGGACTTCATCAAACCAGATGCTTTCTCTGTAGTTAAGTGATATAGCACGTCAGATCAATTGACGATCCCATGTAGGATTTAGAATTTGATTCCTTTTTGGAGTGCACATTTTCTATGAAATTTCAGTTCAGTAAATATAATTAATATTGACAATTTTAAAAAAAATTCAGCATTTGCTGAAAGAAATTATATCTATTTTTATAACGTATAATTTACACACACACACACACACATATATATATATATATATATACATATATATATATACATATATATATATATATATATATATATATATATATATATATATTTATAGATAGAGAGAGATAGATAGAGAGAGAGATAAATGTATTGAAATTAATACGGAAATACATTCTTGTAACTCAGTAATACTTCAGGAATACGATTTACCAGAAAGAGGCTTTGTTCAATGAAGCTTTTCAGGACACAAACTATGGGTTTTTTTTTCGAGTTGTCTTCATCTTATACGATTGAAAATTACTCGATTATTAATATTTTATGAGATATTAACTGTCTGAAAATATTTCCAGGACGGTCTGGTTTCGACTCGTTCGTAATCCGTATGTACGTTTTCAAAAGGTTTGTGAGATTTGGCACAAGCGTAACATATTTAAACATCCTGTACAGCTTCTGCATTAATCTATGCATATACATATACACTAATTGGACATAAAACTGCACAAGCCCGAATATCCACTTCTAAGAAGACGCTATCTTTACGGACCGACAGAATTGGCCCAGGCTACTTACGACTGGGTGTTTTTTTTATTTTTATTTATAGATAGACTTCTAACCAATAACTTAAATCTGCCTATTAAATATACTCTTTCAAATTGGAGTTGCCACCTGACCCTCAACAGGTTTTTCATTCAAGTTTGACCTTGCAAAACCAAGGTTAGAGAGCCCTATGTACCTTTATATTAACTGCTATTGAGATGCATTTAGACCTTTCCCAAGATCATTTGTGTGAAAGTGAACGCAATGGACTAGACCAGGATTAGAACAAAGATCACCAAATTCCCTTTGGTATTGACCATTACAATAAAGTAAATGATCTCTTATATAAATCAATACTTACAAGATTTCCGACACAAGAACAGTATCAGTTATTCAGAACTCCCATTTATAAACGATATGTCCTTCTTGGACATTATCTCAAACCATGCCCATAACCTTACTGGCAGCAAGCTCTATCTTGCGAGACAGTATTCTACGCTTTTGGTATCAGTAGATGATTGACATTAAATGTTGTAGGCTGGTGAAGTAAATAAATCAGATATCCTCCTGTTATTTCACATATATTTTCGAATGCATTTAATCATTGTGTCGGCCACAGAACTTATCAAAAAACCTTACAGAATAGGAATAGCATGGGCACGACGTTGGAAGGCATTAATCTGTTGAGTTGTAAGATCGGCAATAACCTAGAGTTAAATTGCACGTCTTAATCCAAAAACCACAAAGTCGAACAGGAGTTATAATTCACTAGAATCTTTTTTTGCAGCACGTAGAATTGTGTCGAAATTCTCACAGAATTTAGCAATGGTAAAGTTAACAATTTTTTTTTTTTTTGTCGAGATTTTCAACCTCTATGTTTCGTTCAATTTCGCAAACCAATCGATGAAATTCTAATAAGCTGATTTGCTTGGAAAAATACTTTGACAAAAACCCTACTTCACCGTTTTCACACACCCGAGTAAAAGCAACTGTACATCCTTACCTGTTTGCATTCTCCCGCAAAATTTTGGTTTCAATTGGTCAATATACGTCTATTTTAAGGGGGCTAACGGACGGACAGATAGTAAAGGAAGTCACAGTATTACACAGACACACAACACACACACACACATATATATATATATACATATATATATATATATATATATATAGATAGATAGATAGATAGATAGATAGATAGATACCACCCCACAAACTGATGCCAGGGATGCGGACTGTATGTCGTGAGGGAATATACTCTGGATGATGCCACATCCCAAAATCTAAGTTGCATATGCAAGCGCAACTTCATCTGCTTGAAGTCAGATCCTGTTCTCATCACCGAACGCTATAAGCCGTCATTCGCTCCGACAGTTGATCATTTTTTTTTCATTTTTTTTGGGCCTAAGGTATGTTGTTTGTGAGGCCAACACTTTGACTCTACAAATTACGGAAGACAAATGCGTTAATCTGTTAAACAGGAAAAACGTATTTTTCCCTATATCATCTATACCAGTTGATAGCTTGTATTGCCCTAAGGGAGGCCCAAATATTCGACTTGTACGAAAATCTTAAATTCCTCCTTCAAATATACAAAAATTTTTTTCAATAAAATCTTTTGCTTAAAATGTCTTTTTTGTTCGAGGCGCCTGGAAAAACCGTGTAGCCCCAGAATCTCCTATTACTGAGAAATAAGAATAATGGTCGGGTGTGTGGATTTAGCCACTTTTGAACGATGAAAGATAATGTTGGGAATAAATCAGTTTTTATACCAAATTACTTTCCAGACCTACCAGTTTAAGACTCGAGGCAAGCAAAACTTCATAAAAACACTAACTGAACAAACAGCATTTGTTCGTGTCTGTAACATATAACATCTTGCAGTTGAAGCTTTAACAAAACTGAAACTTATTGCAACAGGCGTTCTTATTTCCACTTCTCCCCGGTCTTTTGGGCTGGAGTAGAGGTTTATCACTAGTTTAAGCATTTTTACTTCACAAGATGGTAGAAAATTTTATAATTTTATCAAAATATCTACTGCTCCTTTGAACGCGCATATTGTACCAAAGTGAAAATCATTATCATCATTTGAATTTAACAAATTAAATTTTTTTTAGTAATATATATATATATATATATATATATATATATATATATATATATATATATATATATATATATATGTATCGGGTATTTCATGTCAGATTTTAACAAGAAGACACCCACATATGGAAAGTGAGGTGCGTGTGAGTAAAAAAGATTGAGTGATATTGACAAAAAAGAGAGTTTTATCATCATAAATATATTTAATACAGCACAGTAGACGAGATGGAGATTATGAAACAAAGACATTGTTTGCAAGCAATATATACTCAAAACCCAATAGATGAATGAATAGATAGATACATAGATAGATAGATAGATAGATAGATAGATAGATGTGAACAAATTGAGATAGATAGATATGTGTGAACAGATAGATAGATAGATAGATAGATAGATAGATATGAATAGATAGATAGATAGATAATGAATAGATGAATTGAGATAGATAGATAGATAGATGAATGGATAGATAGATGATGAACAGATGAGATAGATAGATAGATAGATGAATAGATAGATAGATGATAGATAGATAGATAGATGTAAATAGATAGATAGATAGATAGATAGATAGATAGATGTAAACAGATTGAGATAGATAGATAGATAGATAGATAGATAGATAGATAGATAGATAGATGTAAACAGATTGAGATAGATAGATAGATGTGAACAGATTGAGATAGATAGATGAATAGATAGATAGATGAGATCGATAGATAGATGAATTTATAGATTAGATTGAGATAGATAGATAGATGAACAGATTGATGAGATAGATAGATAGATAGATAAACAGATATAGATCTGACGACAATAGATAGATAGATAGATAGATTTTAGAAAGATAAATAGATGTGAGATAAAAGAATAGATAGATAGAAGAATAGATAGATAGATAGATAGATAGATAGATAGATAGATAGATAGATAGATAGATAGATGCGAACAGATTGGGATAGATAAAGCATAAAATGATGTAGATAAACAGATAGCTTATCACACCGACAGATGTATGCAGATGTGAGTGAATATTCTAATTGTTTCTAATCTATGAAATACATTTGTCCCTTCGGTCTGAAAAATTTTAAAATAGATGTTCAAGCTTTGCTAAAAGAAACAGACTCCAGGCGTTGAATCTCATTTCAGTAGCAACTGTTTCTTACCTCGATGGAAATATATCTGACATTACCTTTCTCCAAAAAAAAAAAAAAAAAAAAAAAAAAAAATTAGACGAAAATTTTCAACGACATCGTTGATGACCAACTCTTGATCCTCACTTAAATTTTCATAAACAATTTATATTTTCTCCCCTCCCAATTTATATATATATATACAATGTTGTATCTATCCTCTCCCATCTACTTTCCCACCAATAAGGCTTCCTGTTAAATCTCGAAACGAAAACAAGGACACGAGAAAGCAGACGTGATTATTTAAAAAGGAAAGAAACAAACGGATTTGACCATTTGATATATCCGCCATTTTTTTAATGGCGCATACTGTTAAATGTAGGAACAATAAACTATCATTTCTTTTTTCTCTCTCAGCTGTCCTCATTAATTTGGAAATTATTTTCAACTTTTTGTAATGCTGCTGTAACTAGAGCGATCTTAAAAAAAAAGCAATAACAATTACAATGGCTGATTATAAAAACCATAGCAATGATGTTTCTTCTAAATAATACACAATGGAAATTTAGAAATATATTTTAATACATTTAATACCAGAAATTTTTTTCCTGTTATATTTCCTGTAAATTCAACTGAATTTTTTTTCAGTTTCATGAAAAGAATCTAAATACTGATTTTTTCTTTGTTCGGTTTTTAAATGAAATTCAATATTTTACATGATTCTAGAAATGAATTTCTCACCTATAATAAAGTTTTCGATACAAGGAAATTGATATAAATTATTCATATATAAAATTAAACATTATTAACTATTAATAACTTAATATTAAGTTCTACAAATTAGAACAATGCACATGGCTCCAAAGAAAAAAACTTATCTTTATAATCAAGATATTTTTGTTATTTTATAAATAAATTTGACAGAATATTATTTTTTCCTGTTTTAATGTTTTAATCATTATATTATATAAATAGGGGCTTTTGTAGATTAATGGATATCAGCGCGGACTGATGTAAATGATTTCTGATAGTTTTTTCGATGGATTGAATCCATTACATTCCTTACGTTTATAATACCATTGGAAAAATTTATGAATCCTCTTCTTCTCAACCCAGCTAGATTTACGTTCTTAGGAAAACGTTTTTGGATGGCAACATAATATTAAAAAAAAAAATCTTGTCAGCCATCATTGAAAGATACATGAGTTTAAACATATATCTGGCTGATATATATAAAATATTTGATATCATTTATGATGAAAAAAAGTCCGGGTTGGTCTTTTCCTATTAAAGGGTTTTGAAGTATGTCACCTCAAGCAAGGCCGGGATTACCAAGAACGTAAGGTTACAGACAGTAATTGAATGTCAAAAATGAAAGGACATAGAGAAAGACAGGGATCAGTATCAAGGCAAGAGAAGATGTCGATTGACATTACATTGAAATATTTGAAGATTATAGCTATTATTTTAAAGGGTTCCACTGTCGGGGCTGAAAAATTTAGACATCTTTTGGAACAGAAGAGACGGTTACATGGAACTGTTTCGAAAGTGAATGGATATCCGAAATGATAAAATATTAAGCACAAAAAAAATTAAAAAGCAGTTAAGATTTAACTAGTGACAGGTAGCTCGTTTAGAGGCAGAAACATGAAAATATTTGTAGAAATTTATTACAGAGGATATAAACATCATTTCTGTGAAAGGTGACTTTAGGAGAAAGATGCCTTTCAGGAAATATCACATTGCATATTCGTCTCAAATTTTCTTAGGATCTCAACATTTAGTTTGGCAATAAATCATATATGCAACAGTATGGCGTGGATATACAAATAAAAGATCAATAAATTTTATAATTATTTTATTTCCTTCATTCTTAAATGGATTTAAATAAAATGGAGTTCTCTTTTTTTTTCAGAATTTGTAAATATTTCTGAACTGATGAATTTTTATTGTGATGATTTAATTAGTCTCTTTCTTTCCTCATCTTTGTTTCATATTTGTCACAACGTTTGGCTGTTGTACGCTCCAGCCTTCTTCAAAATTTTTCTTTGGAATGAATTGGAACCCTTTATTTATTTCAACTGGGGTAAACTGTTCTAGTTAAATTATTGCCGGCTTTAATATTTTAATTTTTTTTCAGTCTGACGATCAATAAACTGATTTCTTAAATAAATTCGGATCCCAGGTCATTTAATAAATCAGAAGAGAAAGGTCAGACTGAATAATCAAAAAAAACTCCTCATGTGATTTATATATAAAGATTAATTTGAATTATTTTTACATGAATTCTGCCGTGTTGTTTCCTATCATTAGATAAATTCTTCAGCAAATCTCCTAATACTGTATTTAAAGTGAATTCAAATTTTGCATATATATATATATATATATATATATATATATATATATATATATATATTAGGGGTGCAAAAAGATTTGGAGCGAGAGCAGGATGGGTTGATAGAAGAAAGGATGAGGAGAAGGATAGTGGATAGATCAAGGTAACTGGAGATGTCGATTGACATTACATTTGAATAGTTGGAGTTTATAGCTCTCAGGGAAACACTAATAGATAAAGGGGTTCCTTTTTCTGCCAGGTGGAACATGAAGCTATTGGAATAGAAGAGATGGCTACATTAAAAATTTTCTACAGTGTAAGGGTGGCGGCGGGATGCCAGCTTCGTAGGGGCTTGAATTCATGAAGTCTGGGAACCAATGAAAGCAGCTCATTTCAATTTTACCATGAAATTATTTGTAAAAAAAGACAAACTTAATAGTGGCGACATGCGCGTCTGTAAAGAGACAACTATAGACGAAATGCCACATGTCTGGCCAATTATATTACATATCCGCCTCTGGATCTTTCAAGAACTCCGACGTAAACAGAGGGGAAAACACTCCAGACCATATATGGCAGCTAATACTCCCTGCAAAATGGTTGATTTCATTATTTTAAAATCGATTCCGGGGAAAAAAATTTCTTGGCGCACACAGAGAGCCAATAAAATATATAAATAAATATATAATATATATATTGATATATATATATTTATTTTTGGATAGAAATGAATTTTGATTCTTTTTTTTTACTTCAGCGATCGTCAAAACAAACTGATTAATTTTAAATTTTTCCGTTTATAGTTTGTCAGTGAATCGCTCAAAAATGGCATTTCCAAATTCTTCACCTATCATACTAAATTTATTAGCTCTATCTCTAATATTGATTGCATTATTTTTAAAAGCAACCGAGCTTATAAATATAAATAATTATACATGATATATATTTCTGGTGATTTATATAGCTTTTCACACACACATAAATATATATATTATATATATATATATATATATATATAATATTTATACCCCGAATATATTTGTAAAATTATTTGAAACAATAGATTTAGTTTCCTTTTTTTCTTTTCACCATACGGTCTGTTAAAAGACCCACTGGAGTGACAGGGTGTCGATAGTTTAATTTATTTTTTCCCTCAGATTAGGTCATTTGCAGTGGTGTGCTGTAATATGAACTATTTTGGTGGGTGTATGATGAAATTTGTTTGGCTTTGAAAAATATTGCGTCATCTGTGATTGCATCTGTTTATTTTATCACGCCCAGACACTATTGTCTCGACTTTCGATTTGTTTGTCCTACGGCCATTGAACTGAAGTTGGACCTTACTCAAGGAAGCGTACAAAAAATTGTAACATTGCACGAACGTGTTTGGCAAGAAGGTTTCAGTTTAAGTAAATCAAAGTGTTATAAGACCATTCTTCCAAAATCTCTTGATTTAAATCAAACTGAAAATCTGTCATCAACCTGAAAGGAACGACTTCGTTAAATGGACATGAAATACTAACATATGCAATGGGTCATTTGCATTGGAAAAATACGGTTGTAAAAAATTCACAATTATTCGTTTTTTTTTTTAATTAATACATATACATACATATATATATATATATATATATATATATTATATATATATATTTATTATATTAAAATAACATGTTATGAACATTTGTCAATTTAAAGTAAAATCTGAACTCTTAATGTAAAGGTTTTTATTTTGTGTGTTGACTCAACTCATCAAATATCTATAAAACAAGGATTCGTTGACCAACATTTCATGCATATGACAAACAATCGCCTCTGAATACATCTTTCTTTTGCATTTCCCAACTCCCCATCGATAGTGCTTTTAAACGATTTTTTTTCTTTTGCACGGACAGTTTCATGTATTTGCGGCTTTTTCTACTTCAGCGTTGATGAGCCTACGAAAGCAAATGTTTATAAGAATTTATAAATTATTTTATCAGCGAAGCCAACATTATACTGACATTTAATGTTAACTAGCGTATATACATGCAAAAAAAATCGATATTTGCATTCGTCACAAGGGGGAAATTTTAAATTTGCTTTGGCACTTTACATTCTTTTGGCTCATTCGTTTGCTTAAACTCAACGTTGATTCTGATTCCGCAGAACTGGGTTTGGGTGTGAAAAAGCATTTGTTATTAACATTCTTTTTTCATTCGGTTTTCAAAGTTACGAGTCCTTTTTTTTTAAACCTGATCATTTTTGTGTTCATTTGTTTTAGTTCTTTTTTTCGTAACAGATTTAATGTTTAGTATAGAGCTTCCCAAAAAAAATTCGCAGTGTGAGATAGGCAAAAATAAGGCATGTAGCAACATCAGCACAACAAAGGCACAATTTAAAGGCAAGGAAGGGCAAAATATTTTTAATTCAAGTGATAGTGATTGCTGTATGAGTCGTACGATTTTTGAATCAAGCACGGGCAACGCCGGGCCATACTGCTAGTTTTAATAGAATTTATTTGCGATCTCCGAAACTTTTTGTTTCTTCATCCAACTAGTGATTCCAAAAAATCTAAATGAAAATGTATTTATTATATTCTGTCTTCTTAAATGGATTAAAATTCTTTTATTGTTCTCATGCCTTATTGCAGTTAGGTTAGTCAAGATATTTTCTCACCCTTGATAACAGACAGAAAGATTTTTGTGAATCAGGGGGGTCATTTGTGGGAAAACTTTTTAACACTCTATAATGATTTTTGAAATATTTAGTGGACTTGAAAACCATTTTAAAGATGTTGAAATCTGTTTACAACGAAGATGATTATAAAATCCCTCAAAGTTTTTTTTTTTAAAAAAAATTTTAGGTGAAACGTTTTTACAAGAATTATTTTAGTGTCGAGATCTTTCTTCATCAGCACGTCTCAATTTTAAAATGAAACAGCAAATCACACCTTTATCAATCTACTAATCTACCCACTCAACTAATAGATCAAGATTTTATCGAATGTAAAATTATGTAAGGAGAACAAAATTGTTTTCATCCTCGTGAGTATAATCAATTCTCCAAAATGAAACTAGAATCTTTTAATTGGCTGATGCTAACCTCCAGGAAAATGACTCATTGCATTTAATTAACCTAACATTTCCAACTGATAAAATTGATTGGGAAAGTATTTATAAGTGTATATAATTGAAATATGGTTCACTATGTCCAAGTATTTAGACAATTTTCTAAACAGAATAAGTCGACCATTCGTCTTTGCTTTGAATATTGCTACCATATCTGGTTTCACGCTGTTTAAATATTTGAATGTCATGAAAAAATCTGAAGGAGAATATTTAATATTATTGGTCTAAATAGGATTATCGTATTCAATCATTTGCCACACCAACCACCAAGAACATATATTATATGTAATTTACGATAAATGCTTTCATGGTAATTGTAAAAATTAACTTTTCTATGCTATATTTATGGGACGAATTTGCTCAAATACTAAATTGGAATCGATTTTCAGTTTAAATGGCCAGCCATAAAAATTAAGTACTATGATAATAGTTTCTTCAAATAAATAATGTATACCAAAAAACTATATATATATGAATATATATATATATATATATATAAATATATATATTGGCAAAACCTAGAAGTGCCAGACAAACCTAAGCGGATCGTTAAATTAAACCGCCTGAAATCCGCCATTCACAAAAAAACTGTTTTTGTCTGGCTCTCTAGGTTTATTAAGGTCTCTTTCTATTTACCATATTGAGCACTTTATTTAGTTATGGAGAAACTCAAGATGAGTTTTATTTCTTTGGGCTTTGGACTTGAATGCTAAAAATACATAAAATTGGTTCTTTTCTTTCACACCTTTTCTTCCTATTTTTGGTATTGGTTTGATTATTACAAATTGACAAAACGAAAGGTTTCAGACATGTAATTTATTATACTTATAAAAGTCCAACTGATTACTTCAAAAGAGATATATATATACATTGATATATAGCCAGACGTGTTATATATATTAATTTTAGTTTAATTAGTTAAAGAATTAATGTTTTAATTAAAATG
This sequence comes from Acanthosepion pharaonis, assembly GCA_903632075.3. NCBI lineage: Eukaryota > Metazoa > Mollusca > Cephalopoda > Sepiida > Sepiidae > Acanthosepion > Acanthosepion pharaonis. The sequence goes on from CAHIKZ030002634.1 coordinate 274,507, forward strand.
TATGACATATTTTAAAAAGATGTAAAAAATAAGAGCTCAAATGTAAAGATAAACAACATAAAAAATCAAAGATTAATGAAAATCGATTTCAAGGCACAAGGTGGAAATCTGAAAGAATTTTTTTCGGGTTTAAAAATGGAGATTAAAGCCCTTGAAAAAAGTTAAAATAAGCCGGTTAACAGGTGGACAACGTTGTCCTGTTATTGTATAATTAATAATTTACATATATATATTATATATTAAAATATAAATAAATATATATATATAGTCGAATTTTTGCTCTTTAATATAATAGTGTATTTTAAAAAATATAATTTAAAATTACACACAGAAGATGTGGGTTTAAAAAATAACATATTTTAGTGTTTCTTGATTGATTTTTAATTCTACTAAACTTGTCTTTTTTCGACTTAATAGTCTCAACTCCAGACTAAACAAATCACGTTAGACAAATATCAGAAGATTAAGAGCAATTTATTAAACTTAATCATTTTTCGAAAACACAATAAAAAAGTGTCTTTGATGAAAGAAACAGCCCCAACAAAACCTGTTTCATCAGATGAAATCCAAACTATACGATAGTGCAGGCCATATCTATCCTAAGAAAGACCCTGAGAGTAAACATTGCCTAGTTCCGAATAGTTCTTGAATCAAGGGAGTTTGAAATGAAACGTGATTTAAATGAAACAGGTTCGAATATCTCAGAAAGAAATTAATTCAAATTTCTTTTATTGTTTTCTTATACAGATATATATTTTCACATATTCTTTAAAAAAAAAAAAACCCTAGTGACTTTGTGGTTGATATTAACTATCTAAGAAACGAAATAATTCTTTGGGAAATTTTTCAATTCTGTTATAAATGGTAGGTTATACACAAAAATAAGGGGAAAGATATATTGGGTGGGACAAAAACGAGGATTCGAAGTTGTATAAAACTTTTCTTAGAAAAATTATGCTGGATAATTTTAATTTCATGCATTGTTTTTAAAGGAAGTTTAGAACTGGGAAACCAATTTAAAAAATTTCCTAAACATGTAGTTTTCTTTTTCTCAGGCGAACAATAATTTTTTTTTCAAAGGTAAAGAATTTTGGCTTCATCTGTAACCATTGATTCAAGACGAAATGAGTTTAGATTCGGTTTGTGTCGTTGGTGGGTAAAATTGAAAGAAGAGATTCGTGTATCTGAGTCCGATTCCCTCTAAGAAGACTTTGTCCAGACGACACATTAAAATGGCTGAGTTCGAACATCCCAATGTCTGCCCCAGTTACCTTGTGATCCAGGTATTGGTTTTCGCTGAATTAGTGATAATAAGTTTGGATAGAACAGGTTGAACGGACACAAAAGTTATCCTAAATTACTTAAAAAGATAGAATTAGAAAAACTGAGTATTAGTTATCTGCCATGATCTCCTTGTCTCTATTTATAGCATGATTTTTTGGATGTTTGAAAAATTGAAGTAAAATTAATTTATGATCCACATTGCTAAGATTTGACCATTTTCAAAACATATACCCCAAAATATCAATTTTAGATGGGAAAACTCTAATTACTTTTTCCAGCAAAATTGAGGAGAACTAAAACAATTTTAAATTCAAAGTCAATGTTTGCACATATAAAAAGGATATATGGATGCCCATTTTGAGCTACAACAGTTTTACATTGTAGACAACATTCTCCTAGACCGGTAAATACCTGGCTATAAAATCCAGTTTCTCCTACTATTTTAAAAAGGAGTAAAATATAGTAAAAAAAATCCTGTTCCTGAGAGAATGGGGGGGGATAACTTGAGTGAAACCAAAAAAGGCTGGAAGGAAGAATACTTTGGAACATAGGTGTCTCAGATATAAAAACAAATACCGTTTTGGATTAATACTTTTCCTTCTCCTAGATCGGTTTGTCACCCAAGGCAATAAAACCCAACATTGAAAAACTATTCACAGTTTAACCAGGTGGATTAAAGACGTTCCCCAGGTATTAGACGATAGCCTACCTATGTAGAAAACTGTCGTGGATCAGAATAAGGTTTAAGATTTGACAAGAAGGAAAATGAAATCCGTTAACTGTAATATAGAAAAACGTTTATATACTTTTCCAAAATTTCAGATCAATTCAAAGATAAATTAAAAAAAGCTTTAGAGAAGCCATGATCATCCAAAATAAGGGAACATTTAAATTGGTTTTGTTTTTTTGGTACAGTATAAGGACGTATAGGAATTTGCTAAATTTTAATGCAAGTGATTAGATGTTGACCAACTGGAAATAAAACAAAATAGATCTATCATAGCATATATATATAGGCCTAGAAATGGAAAAACTCTACAATAGAATGAAGAAGAGGAGAAACAGTGAGCAACTTACTCAAAGACGGTAAATTAATGGACGCACCGAGGAATATTTTGAAGAAATGTCAAAACAGATAAAGAATTTCTAAATAGACAAGCGCCCCAATCGCCTTCATCATGAAGTTTTGAATTCATAGTTTTGTTTGGGAATCTCCAGCCACTAAATAAATAGAGCCAGAGATGTGATGTAATTGTTAGTGAGCTAGTTTCGCGAATATTTGCTACTGAAAGGAATGTGTGATCGTATATACTGGTTTGTGTATATAACTGTGTTTATGTAAGTTAATATATGTCCCAATGCGTATACACCTTTATTTTCTTTTTTATTTGTTTTGCTATTATTCTTTCTTTTTTAGTTATATATATATAATATAATCCGCCATTTTGTGATTGACAGACTATATACAAATGTTTCATATATAATGATACATATTCTTATACATTAATTAATTCTGTTTTTAGTTTTCCTTTCTTCTGCTTTTCTATTTTCTCATATTTTTCTTTTCCTGTCTGTCATTCGTCATCTTATTGATTCGTTTATTTATATTGTTTTGAGCATTGTATGATATTTCTGACGACATTCTTTCGTGTTTGTTTGTCTTTTTTTTTTTTTTCCTTTTTCTTTTCCCGGCGCATTCTTTTTAGCCGGCCGTGAATCGCATTCCAGAAGAACAATGCATTTTCCGTCTGTTTTTATTAGTGAGACTTCCGTTATTGTATCTCTTATCATCCTTCTTATTAATAGGACGATCGACGTTGAGCGTAGCTATTATAACGAACATCGTTCGATGAATCCATCATAAAGTATTATTGCCGTATAATTTTATTTATTATTACTTATCGTTCAGTTAGCATTATTGAAAAGGCGTATGACGGACGTCCTGGGAAAGTAACAGAAAGAAAGAAAGAAAATATCTACCAACATCCTCTGAACAAGCTAGAAATCTATAAAGTTTTGGTCTAGACATTCGATGTTTGAGTCGGTTCCCAATAGCAGTTACATTTTCTCGTACCCTAAACCTTGTGGAATTATTCAGTTTAAATTTCTTCTCTTCATCATCATCATCAAACACCATCACCACCAGGTCGACAAACTGAAAATCCGGAAATTGATCAGGACCACCATCTTCTGCAATTCTGATTCTTCTTCTTCAAATTACGAAGAGAAGTTCTTTTAGAATGATATGCCAAATTGTTTTATCTTATAAATTTTCCTTTTTGTTTTTTTGTTTAGTAGAATCGGAGGAATAATGTCAGAAACCTGATGTCAAGAATAACGCAAGGTTTTAAATACATTCTGTAATGGCACGTTCTGGGCATTAAAATGGCTATTCTTAACCCTTTTTAACTGGGGCAAGAATTTTGATGTTTTTTTGCCTTCTATCGGCATGGCGGATATGCTAACCTCAAAAATTGCATTAATTGCTAGGTCTTTTGAAACAGAAAATTGGTTCTCTTCATTGCTAGACAATTTTTTTCACCAGAATCTTAAATGTCTATGGTTACCCATTTCGCCCATGCATTGAATATTGCAGTAACATCTGGTCTGCTGTTTTGCTATGTCTTTATAAATTCTTAATAAAATCAAAAGAACAATACGCAATTTTATCGGACCTGACCTGGCATCTCGACTTCAGTCATTTTCTCATCGCTATAGGTTCCCTGTGTCCTTTCTATAAATATTTTAATGTTGATTATTTTGATGAAGTTCTGGAACGTGAAAATCTTTTCCGGGTTCTTCTTTTCTGGTCATCTTTGATTTTTAAACATTTAAATGCAATGTGAGTCTTTATTTTGTATCTTCTTATTTCCTGTCTTTTTTATTGTTCTGTCTCTTAAATCCAGTTAAGTATCTTTTTTGAAATCCAGAATTCCGACACGACAACTTAGTCCTTTCATTTACTTGTTTGGGTTGAATTTATTTAAAAAAAAAGAAGTTGAAAATATGCTGTTCAGTGAAAATTAACATATACATTATTTGTATCTTTACATTTGATGACACACTTTGGAGTAGATGAGCTATTCCTTTAAATGTTCGTTTTTTTAAAAAAATCTCTTGTAAGCAGGGTCAACGAGGGATCATGCCTTATAAAGCATGTTTAGATGTTATCCTTTTCCAGTTGAATAGGAAAAAACTCTATTTTCTCATGTTTAATTATTAGAAATGAAGTGATTATGGTGGTTTGAATATAGAACGCCAATCAGTTATGTGCCATCTTGATAGTAAAACCCAGGCGATCATGTATCTTTCAATACTTTCCTTTTATTGTTTTTCCAGTGATTTCTTTCTGCGGTAATTCATTTCCATACAAGGCTATAGAACCTGGTTGTCCTGCTAGGACCTTCAATGAGGATCGATACCTTTCCCAAAAGTAATAGCATGTAAATGAATTGCCAGACACTTGAATGGCTCTAGATTCCCCAATGAGCCGCTATCCATTACTCCACGATCCCATTACTGAATCAAGTAGACCATGTGACCATAGAGGAAACGCATGAGTAATGTACGAACGATTATTGATCGTTATTACTATTCTATCCATTTCTATTACTATGGGGACATTGTATTTGGAGTCTATCCTCTATTTTTATTCAGACCATACTTTTCTCTATTCAGATCACTATAAGACGATGACTATTCTATTGAGTATTATCGAGCAAGCACTATTAGTGCAAGTGATATTCGAAAGCGTCTGACACCAGTATTGTTCAACGGCGTACTATAGTTGTATCTGCGATTACAAAGTCTCTCCTACAACGAGCATTACGAAAGTGATAATGAGTATTCGTTGACATCACAAAAGTGACAACGAGTGTTCGTTGTTTATCAAAATTTAATAAAACATTATATTTGGCAATGGGCATTTGCCATATCAAAGAGAAAATGGCGTCTAAATCATCAATATCAGGATTATAATACGTGGTTTACTTTTCGAGCGAGTATTATCGAGAACTAACTAATCCAAAAGTGTTATTCGAAGGCGTCTGACACCAACATTGTTCAACGGCGTTACTATAGTTGTATCTGTGATTACAAAGTCTCTACTACAACGAGCATTACAAAGTGGCAAAGAGTATTCGTTGACATCACAAAAATTCCTTAAAAATTTGCATCTTACAATGTCATCTTCACGGATGGGAGTATATTTTTAATCAGAATCGTTGTTAAATCAAAGGCTTCATTTTATATAACCGGCTTTTATGAATGGTAAAATATCAGAGAATGCTGACAAAAATGTCCTTCGAACTAATTCAAGATGATGGTCAAATCATTTGTGGTTGACTTTTAACATAAATGATGAATATAAAGTTCTATATTAATTGCTAATATTATTTCATGTTTTTATGTTGAACTCCGACACTTAGATATTCGACTATGGGTGCTATAATTGGCAACAAGCCCATGGAATTATTGAATTAAGTCACAATTGTTTCTTGATTTTCAGAGCTATTTTCAGTTGAAGCGCTGTCATCTGAACACTGGACAAGCTCATATAGATTATTTTTGGTGTCTTGTTTTAGGCTTTATCAGAATTTGGGTACAGACAGGCAACTAGAGATTTAAGATACTATCTTTTGCAAATATATTTTCGATTTATTTTTTCTTCCCAGTATTTCTGCCTGGCTTTAGAAATTTCTATCTGCGACTTCTTATCAATTTCTTCTATCAAGCTAATTTTAGGAACGCCTCACGCTGTATTCTGTGTTTATCAGGGCGATTTATCTCAAACGCTTGTCAGTCTATCCCTGAAATTTCATCCTTATCGTTCTCGGTTATGATTTGGTGAATGTAATAGTTTGTTTTCTCTGAAATTCAGGTCCACCGGTGACTCAGTATATCATGGTGTAATGTTTTTCTAAAGATGGCAGCTCAGTTCCTCAGGAACCGAAAGCCTGACACCAGCATGAATCATTGATTATAGTCATTAAAGGCTTGATCAGAGGGATTTTCATTACATTTTGAAGGGCCGAATACAGAGTCCTTTGCATTACGTGCACTAAACAACCCTTCGATTTTGGTCTTGAATTCAAAAGTTGTAGCTTCTTCCAGACCAAAGGTTTTTCAAGGTTATAGAAGAGTTTAATGTGTTCTTACTTACCAATAGCTTGTGGACCGTGAAGATTCACTTTTCGTAAGGGTATTAGAAAGAAAGTGAATGTAATGGATTCGTTCAAATCGAACTCGGCTCTCGATTCCTCAATCCGAGCCATTAGCTTTTACTTCCATTATGGCTTGTATTGAACACACACACACACACACACACACACACATATATATATATATATATATATATATATATATATATATATATATATATATATATGGGAATATGATAGTATAATATTCCATAAATTTTGGTCTCCTAGTGAAGATAGAGATAAAGGTATAATTTTATAAAGTTAGTAATAATTTACAATTCAAGCATAATTGATGTGTTACATTTTATCATCCAGGAAAACTTGAAATATATATAAACATGCTCAGTTGGTTCAATATTAGGCAAAAATGCAGTTTGACGCTGAGGAAGATAATTAGAAATGTTCGCACGTGTGCAATTTTTAACGTATTTTCTTTCACTATCGCACACATATAAACACACATATATATGTGTGTGTGTTTGTATTGATTTGTGTTCAGTAAAATAAAAGATCAGCGTAAAAGCAGGCTTACCAGATGATTATTCATAAGAGAATTAAAATATGAAAAACACGAAAGGAAAATTATAAAGCGATATAAAAAAAAAGTCTTGCTTTTACGCATAATGCAAAAAATAAAAATAAATATCATATGCAATTTTGACAAAAATGGAAAAAGTCCATTTCTTTTAGGAATAAATTCAGAAATAGAAACGATAGAAGAGAAAGAAAGAAAGAAAAAAGAAAGAAAGAAAGAAAGAAGTAAAGAGAAAGGAAATTAGTTTAAAAAAGAAAGTAAGAGAAATAATAAGCAAGAAATTTTTAAGGAAAGTTGTTCTTTTAACTTTGAGAGAAAGAAAGGGATTAATAATTGCAAAGAAAAAAAGAAGAAAGAATTCAAGAAAAGAAAGATTTGCCTCAAAGAAAAAAAAAAAAAGGAAGAAAATTAGAGGTAAAAAAACGTAGAAGCAAAAAATAAAGTGAAAAGAAAAAAAGCTATGAGAACAAGAAAGAAAGAAGAAGAATATCAAAGACGGGAAGAAAGATAGAAGAAGAAGAAGAAGAAGAAGAAGAAGAAGAAGAAGAAGAAGAAGAAATTGTGTCAAAGAAAGAAAAATTGAAACAAAGAAATTAAATAAAATAAATGAAAGATGAAAATAAGAAATGTTATGCATTAGAGATTAAATATAAAGGAAGAAAATAAAGAAATAGAAAGGAAGGAAATAAGGAAAAAAAGAAAGAAGGAAAAGGGAAGAAGAAAGAGGACATTAAATTAATGTTAACAGTGAAAAGAAAAGCAAAGCAGCAATTCAAAGAAAGAAAAAAGAAAATTATAAATAAGGTTTGAAGCAAAAGGGGAAATGGAGAAAAGAAAAATGAATAAATGAATAAGACGAATGGAGAAGAAAAAGAGAAAAAACAAAACAAAAGAAATGTGCCTTTTAAAAACGCATTACTCATTTTCTGAAAAAGAGGTAAATTCTGAAAAGAAAGAAAAAGGAATAAAGAGAAAAAAAGAGAAAATGAGGAAAAAAAAGACTAGACGTAAAAATAATAATTTAATTTGTGGAAATTATCTAATTTGGTCATTTTCTATCTATGTATCTATCTCTTTTCTGTTAGGATCTATCTATATTATCTATCTATCTATGTATCTATCTGTCACAAATCTGTACATAATCTATTTCTATTTCAAATCTTTTATTAAAAAGCTGTTTTATCTATCTATATCTATTTAAAATTCTATTATTATGAGAGATTTTCATACGATCTAAATCATTTATCTAGATGAAAAAGTTTAAGAAAATCTATCTATTTATCTATCTATCGGTTCTTTTATTTTAAATCATTTTATCTAAAAATCTATCTATCTATGTCTGTTCATACGTATCTATAAATATCTATCTATCTTATCTATCTATCTAATTATCTATTTATTTATCTGTAAATATCTTTTAAAATCTATCAAAACAGAAAATCTTTTAAAATATTAGGTTGAATCTATCAATCTTTCTATTTATCTAGGTTTATTAAAGATATTTATCTAAAATCAATCTATCTAAGTTATTTCTGTTTATACGTATCTATATCTATCTATCTATCCTTTAAATCTATCTATCTATCTAAGTCTGTAATTAACATTATTTATTATCTATTAATCTAAATATTTATCTATCTATCTATCTATCTATGTCTGTTCATACGTATCTATCTATCTGATAATCTGTCACAATCTGTTCATATCTTGATATTTGTTCTTTATCTATCTATTACAAGTTAATTAAAATCTCTGTCTATCTATCTATCCAAAAAGAAAATGCTATTAGATCTATCTATTTATCTATCTATCTACCATGGAAATGTCTCATTCAACCCATGCAAACATGTCCAAATAGATGAAGACCATTATAATCTATCGGACCAACTTGTTATCATCCAGTGAAATTTAATGATTCAACAGAATTAAATTTTTTCATTATTCTCCCTTTAAATCGTTGCCTATCATTTCAGACCGTTTTATAACCTACATTTTTAAAAAATTGCCTCCAATAAATCAGTCAGAAGGGTGGCCCCTATAAATAATATTTTGATACACCACCTCCGCGTTTATTTATTCATTTAGTTGACAATTTATTTATTTACTTTTCATTTAGTTGTTTGTGTTTGTTTTAATAAAAAATATTTAATGTATATGCTTATAATATAAAAAAGTAATAGACGTTATGGGAAAACATGTTTGTGGTCGGAGAAAAGCCGCCAAAATATCAGCTCTTTGAAAGAATGCGTAAAATGAATTTACAATGAATTTTGTAAATTTGAAAAAGTAGTCAATCCAATTAGAACTTTTTATTGTTGAACGAATGAGGTTTAAATAAATAAAAAAAATAAGTTTTTATTTAGTGGAGAGTTATTGACATCGATTTAAAGGCTTTGACGAAAAATGTGGGAATTGACGAATCGATAAAGACAAATTTATACGGTTTTATTTATATTAAATATTATATAACTATAAAAAAGAATAAAAGAAATTGGATTAAAAAAAATTAAAAAAAAATTTTTTTGACAGAAAAGTTTTCATTTTTTTCCAGAAAAACCTGTTTATAGTAGATTTTGTTTGAATGAATCAATAAAATAATGAATTTTAAAGAGAATTTGTTGAAAATTTCATAGATATTGTTAAAAAGACGGATTTTAAACCCCATGAATGAAAGACATAAGTTAATTCAAAAGATATTTCAAAGAAAATGAAAGAAAGAAAATGAAGAAAGAATTTGGACGTTACTTGACTGAATGTCTAAAAATTCACTTCAAAAAGGAGATCACTATGGAAATCGAAATTTAAGTGGTAAAAAACCTGGTCTAAACTTGGTGAAATCAGGGGCAAGCTTATCTCGCTAATCATTACTACTGAAAATTTTCAATCATTGTAAGATTCCCATTGCTTTCGTTACCTTGTGGATCTAAAATCTACAATTTTTTTTTTACAAGAATCCATTAAATTTGGAATGTAAAAAATAGAACAAAAAAATTTGGTGAACTAATGAAAATTCGCTGAAAAACCGAAAAAGAAAAAATTTTAAGAACTTCAAAACAAATCTGAAAGAAAGATGAAAAAAGAAAGAAAGAATGGAAAAAGAAAAAGATTCATTCAAAAAAGAAAGATCCGAAAAAAAATTCTAAAGACAAGATTCAAGTAAGAAGGAAATCGACTGCATGAGGGAAAAGGGACGGAGAATATCTTTCCAAAAAAAAAAAAGAAATAAACTGAAATGAAAAAAGAAACAGACTGAATGAAAGAAAGCAAGAACGAAAGTTAAATGAATATTTACCAAAAGAAATTCTTAAAAACCCATTATGTAGTTAACGTCCGAATATTAAATTTTCTTTCCTTCCATTAATGAAAACATTGTCTATATATTTAAATCTTATAGCATTTTTTAAATGAAGAATTCCTATGACAATAAATTGTACTCTTAGAATTGACATTCTTCGAAAATTTTCCTCATTGAAAAATTCCAATTGAGAATGTTAAAAATATTTTTCTAAAATGTTGGTATGTTCACACTATTTTACACGGGTCCATATCTAGAGATAACAGAAAATATTTTTTTTTTAAATATATATATATTGTATATATTATCCATTTTTGGGAGAATTAGAATTTTTCTAGACGAATTTGAAAATCTTAACGATCAGGAGACCTGAGATTTTTACCAATGAAGATCTAGTAAATTATTCTGGTTGGAAAAGAAAACCTGTATTTAAAAATATTGTTAAATACTCCAAGTCTTTTCTTTCTATTGGTCTTTGAAGAAACATGAAACCACTTAATTTAAAGGCAAAAAAATTTGTGACAATTGGGAAAATGAGAAAATTGAGCTATTTATGTTTGAAATTGATCAAAATTCCTTATTTTATTGCCGCAAATCGCATTAATATGGCTTAACAATTTTTTGGGCATTTGAAATTGAAAAATTGAATTTTAATAACCATATCAAATTAAACTTCAGCAAAATTATTAATAATATGTATAAATAAATAACCAGACTTCCTCGAGGAGACAAGGAGAAGAGTGAAAAGAATAAACTCAATATGGGGAATTTATTAAAAGAAATCCTATGACTAAAGGAAAATGATTTCCAAAAGTTATGTAAATGTTCTGGACTTGGAACAAGGGAAATAAACTTTATCAGTCCAACAATTAAAGAAGAAAAAACATACAAAACGTTAGTCCCATTCTACCAAACAATATGGCTTCCTTGGAATTCGTATCAATTGAAGTGAGGTAATTCACAAGGCTGGATTACGATTTCTTTCCTTATTTTGATAGAATATTTTTTTTTTTTCTAATAAAAAATCAAGATCGTAAAAAAATATAAACAATGCTTAAGGATTTTTTTATATAGTATAAATATTTTCGTTTGCATAGCCCATGGTTGGTAATGACTATTATTTCTTCATCTACTTGTTCGATATAACACCACACCTTCAAGAACACAGTTCCTGCTTTTAATAGTAGTCTACTCATTAATATATATATAAAATTATCTGTAGTTCTTCATTTTGCTTTTTTTAATCACTTCCTATTTTGACAATCATCTAGATCCGGGTTATATTTACCATTCAAGTTTAGACATTGGTAATTCTGAGGATCTTATGACCATCTGTTTAATTTTGCTCATTTATTGGTAGAGACGTGCCATTTTGTCTATAAGTTTATGCCATGCAAAATGAAACCTTGGGAAAACATTATTTTTTAAAACAAAAATTCATCAATCTTCTGTTAACAAAAGACTGTAAAATGACAATCAATTTTTAAGGAAAATGCTTCCTGAAAAAACTAACATTGATAAAATTTCAACATTATTTTAAAAAAAAAAAAATTTATTTTGTCCAGTATTAACATTCATATGCCTGTTGTATCTGTAAATAACATTTTGTAAAAAAATATTTAATTCCAATCATTAGATAAATTTGTCGCTAAACAAGGCATCCAACCAACCATCTCCCTGATGTTTACCCCTATATCCCCTAGAATTTTCATTAAATTTCAATTTACTTTTTTCATTTTAACATTGGATTCTATAATTTTTCTGACAAGTTTCTAAAATATTTAAAATTTTTTTGTTTCTTATTTGTTCTGTTAATGACAGGTTTTATCATTCCTGGGAAGAATTACATATGAGGCAATTTTCTCGGGTAGATCCTCTTCATCTGTGAGGAAATTTTATTTATCATTTACTAGTTACAAAAAATTTGATCCTATACAGAAAAATTTTGTTTTTGTTTTTAAATGAATTGTTACAGTGTCAAAACATTCTGATTAGTTTTAAAAAATCAATCATTAATGGCAAGGATTTCAGATTGAGATAAATTATTTTCCATTAATGAATTTTCCAATTTTAAAATCGTCCTGGGTAAGACATTAAACTTACATCCACGTCTTGGGTAAGACGATAAACTACATCCAAGCAGCAAGGCCTCTGATCAGGAGGTTTTGAGGAGCATGGAACCACCTCTTAATTGTTGGTGTTCCCAGGTCCAGAAACCCGGGGGGTAGCACCTGTTTAGGGTCCCAGCTATATAGGAACCAGCATCAAAAAAATAGTTAAAAATTACCAGCAATACTTTTTTAAAAAATTATTTACCAAAAATACATTTTTGAGGAAAAAATATTACCAGAAACAGATTTTTTGACAAAACAAAATATTACTAGCAAAAAAAATTGTCGGCATTAAATGACCCATTGAGGTTGATATGCCGTAAAACAAAATAAACCAAACCAAACCATGACCCAATACACAGATTTAGCTAAACTGATTGATTTTCATCATTATTTTCAATCTAATGCCAGATTATGCTCACCAACGTACAAGATCCAAATACACCAAATAAAATAGAATAAATTATAAATCGGGTTGTATATAATTGAGTAGAATTTGGCTTACAGGCAATAATGAAAAAAAAAGAGAAGAAGTTGGGAAAAAAAGTTGATATAAATTGACCATTATATGAGTTCAATACCTGTCTAACACAATGGATGAATAAAAACTTACCTGGAACTGCTTGTTTAAATAATGAATCTGGAAGAGACACGGCATTGGAAAAAAGTTTGATATGGTCTGTGGGAGAAATAATGTGCTAGTCAAAATTCCAACAGATGAAAGTGGGCAATTGTATACGAATATTGTAATTTTAACTAAATTTTAATGAACGGTTTTCAATAAAAATGAAAATTTGTCTTTAAAACAAAAGAGACTTAATATTTAGAAGTGAGAATGTTTATTAAAGGTCGTCACCACAGCAAAGGCCATTATTGGCCATTTAACGTGTCGTTGTTATTGTGAAATTGATGATTGGTCTATTTTACGATATTCAAAAACCTTGTAAACAAGGTTAGAAAACAAAAGTGTTTATTCAATAATATCACTAAATTCAGAGACGACATCGATGCATTTTTAAAATTTACTGGATGTCCGAATCGATACAAAAATAGTTTTGAATGGTATTGTCAGATCCAAGAAATGAATAAAAAAAGTGTTTTGATAAAGCAAATGATTGAACCAATTTTGCGACAATCAAATTTTTACGCATAAACAATGAAACTTGACCTTGTCCTGTCAGAAGATATTTGACGCATCAAATAGTCCGATTGAAATGCCCAGATCCAGTTGGAAATAATGTCAAATAAGACGTGTAATATATTTTGGGGATTTATGATTAAAAAATTTTTCTTAAAATTCTTCAAACCCTTCTTCTTCTTCTTCTTCTTCTTTTTTCTTTTCCCTTCTTCTTTTTTTCTTCTTCTTCTTCTTCTTCTTATTTTGTTAAATTTTCTTTTTTTATTTATGCCGTTGGTTCTTTTCTTCTTGGAAAATCTAATTCTTTCCCTTCTATTTTAATTCTGTGTAAGTTTCTTAATCTTTTAGTATTTTTGTTTTTTTCTTCTTTTCTTCAAAATTTTCTTCTGCTTTTTATATATATTCTTCTTCTTTGGTGTCATCATAGCAATATATCTTTAGGCATCGGTTACCCACAGTTTATTGTTCTTGCAGCTCTTGGGTGTAAATTTTGTTTTGACCCCTATTCTCCTAAGACCACGTTCTTTCATCCATTTAACAAGTCCCATAATAGGTCATTTTGATACAGCTTATATATGTCTCTCTTTTTTCTATGTGTCTTGTGAGTAAAACTCTCAATTCCCTTTCCTCATTATTTACCAATTAGAAATTTCACATTGCCTTCTATAATATTATGATTTAATATTTCTCAAACACCATTTTAGTACAAAAGATCTACATTCGTTGCTTACTCTTCTCGGTATCAATTTAATTTAGATATTAGAAAAACGTTGTTCAAAAGACATTAGTAGAAAAAATTTAAAAAAATATGGTTAAAAAAATAAAACCTGCTCTGTTGGATGGAATCAATATTTTTAGGGGAATTTTCTTTACCAAGAACTTATTAAAAGTTCGTTTCCATATCAGTTCCTGATTTAAGAAATGGGGTTCTAGGCACCAAACAAATTTCAACGGATTTAAATCAGTATGTCTGTCTTCTTCAAACTGAAAAGAAATAGATTGCGGGAAAAACGATGTTATGCCTTTGAAGGGCATTTTCGTTTTCGGGAAATGACATTTTTTTTTATATGGATATATTTTTTTTTCTTTTTTGACACGTTTATTGATATTCCACTTTTTTACTCTCTTGTGAGATATCTTTTTCAAATAAAGGGATGTTTGTAAATAATTTATAAATTTTAAAAGCAAAATTAAAATCGTTAACAATTTTTTAGTCCAATTTCAGAAAAGTAATGAACCCATATTTTAGAAATAATTCTGAATATTTTATGATTTACGAGGTTTTTAAAAACTGTTTGAAATTTTTTTGGACAATAAAGGAAAAAAAGAAGTTGAAATTATGATCCCTCTTTTGTTTAGAAAATAGAATTGCAGTTTTCGTCTTTATGGTGGAAGACCTAATTAAGTATTTAATCCATCGTTCTCTTCATGGTTCTTAAATGAAATTTAGAAGGTGGAAGCCAGAGCTATGAATGTTCTTCCAATTTTGAAAATATAATTGTTTTTCCTATATTCATTGAACATAGAAAAGACGCAAAGTGGAAAAATGATGACAAAACGATTTTTAACCTCTTCTCTTTTAGCTGAATAATTCAAAGTTCTTTAAAGGAATGATTTTTGAAAATGGTGTCAAGATGGCTAAACTGTCTCATCTGAAAATTTAAAAAAATCAATCTTTCGTAAATGCAAAAGAATATTAAATATTTTGTGGGATGGAAATTATCATGCTAAAACGATTTGGACAAAAGAAGAAAAAAGATATATAGAATATATATATATATATATAAATATATATATATATATATATATAGATCCAAGAGAAAGAGAGCATTTTGATAGACCAACAGTAAAAAAAAGGTTTAAAGAACTATATTTGATCTTGTAAGAAAACAAAATTATTTATCTGCTTAGTTCGGTTTTGGCTTTTAAGAAAGAAAAAAAGAAATTGAAAGAAAGAAAGAAAATAATTCAAAAATGAATCAGAAAGTAAATCTGTATAGAAAACTATGGAAACGAAAAAACATGATTTTTAAAATTTGGTAAGAAAAAAGAAATCATTAAGAATTGAAAAAGAAAATTCCGTGAAAGAAAAAATTAAAAAAAAAAGAAAGAAAGAAATGATAAGATTTTTCTTGAATTTTTTCTTTGCAACAAGAAAAAAAAAAGAGTAAAAAAAATTGAATGGTTAATCGAGAATAAGGAAAAAGTATGATATTTTCTTCTTTTTAAAATTTCATTGAAATTAAAAAAAAGATCCCAAGAAATCACAATTCTTTTTTCAGCACTAGGTATTCAAAAATATTTTTTTCATCTTTTCGATTTTTATTCTTCAAGACAAAACAGCACTCTGTCAGTGACAACGTGAGGCTTTAGTGAATTTTGGTTAATGAAATTGGGTTCTCTAAAATAACCATTAAATTGTTCTTTTGAGGGGGAACCCAATGCGTGTATCAGCTTTTAGTAACGCATTTTCTTCTTAGTTGTGTTTGTAACCTTGAATTTGGTTACTGAATGGAATAATCAAACGAAGGTTGGTAATGAACAATAATACTTAGGACAAGAACAACACATATAAGATTCGCCAGAAGCGCGTAGAAGTAGTCAACTGCTAGAAGTGAGTCAAGTGAATTCAACCACAATGAATCTCCAACTGCAGGATATCTACCAACCGCCCACGCGGTCAGATGTGGCACAAGGCCGAATTTAATGTGGGTTATCCGAGCCCGTAGGCTCGGCCAAAAAATTCCCCGTAGACCCCGTATAAAACGGGGTCAGGTAGATGTTTCGAGACGAGACTCTGCCCTTCGACATAGTTTTCGTCTGGGGATCCTCTCTGCCCGGAGGCAGAGAGTTTGACCAGCACAGCTGGAGACAAATCTCCAACTGCAGACCAACATACAGTATTTACTACTGTATTTATGTGAATGGGGACATAGCCATTATCGTCCATAGGTATGCTACAACACATTCTAAAATGAATAATTAATTCCATCACAGTCATTTTATGAATTTTGTGGAGTCATTTTATCATCATGGATTTCTTTAATTTTCAAGGAGTTAGATAATTATAATTTACCTGACATTTTATAAGACAAAATGATGTTAAATTGAATGACGACAAAACTTATTATTAGTGGATGTATTATAGTTTATTTGAAATTTTTCCCACGTTGAAATTCCTTTTTTGAATTTGTTGGTTATTTCATTACTGAATAAAGTTCTCTATTGTAACCAAAGGGAAGGTTGAATAGAATAATCAAACGAAGGTTGACAATAAACGATAACAGTTTCCACAAGAACAACAAGGTCCAGACCAATTTCACCGGCGCGTAAGAAGTATTCATCTGCTATAGGTAAGTCAATTGAATTCCACAACCTCTCCAACTGCAAACCAACATACAGTATTTACTCCTGTATTTATGTGAATGGGGGACATACCAAATATCGTCCGTAGGTAGCCTACAAGAGTTATCTAGGATGAATAATTAATGACAGTCATTTTAATTTTTTACAGTATTTTAGATGTCATCATGGAATCTTTTAACTTTCAGTTAGATAATTATAAATACCTGACATTTTATAAAGTAAATGATGTTATAAGAATGAATTATCTTTAATGAAAATTTTTAAATTGGTTTGTCAAAGTTTAAATTTATTATGGAAAAAAATTGAATTTTTCAACAGTTCAATTTATTTATATAATTTATGCAAGGTCTTGTATGGAAAACGTATATGTATTGATATGGTTCAATAAATTTTGTAAAAAAAATTTTATATTTGAAATATTGGTTTATATGCTGTAAACCTTAACAAATGTAAGTGAAAATGTAAAAGAAGAGTTTGACAGAATGAACTTCATATACAGAGATGAATATTTAACTCAGTTTTTTTTTCAGATTTTTAGTCCATAATGTTTGGACTCAAACTTGAAACACGTTAAAAGATGTTACTGTATCGTGATGTTTTTTGCAGAATGGGGTCGACATTTCAGCCATTTAAAAACTTATATATTACATAGGAAGTTGCAAATGGGAATTTTTCAGTTTATTTTGAGACATTTGTGATTTGCTAATATATCTTTTTCAATTATATAACTTTCTCCAGATGACATCCGTGATAATTTCTTTTACTAATCTCCTCTAAAGTTTAAAACCATTAAAAAGTATTTGATCCAAGCCATGATCGAAAATAAATCCCACATTGAACACATTTTGTCATCACAAATGCCATCTTAGAAAACATATTTCAATAATAATTTTTTCTATTATGATACTAAACCAGCCATTTTTTAAGAGAATGCCAAGCACACCTGATACAACAAAAACTATTGAATCCCTGCTGGTTTTAAAAAGTAATTGACATGTATTAACATTTTAAGGAATATTCAGTAGCCATCTTGGACACCATATTGAAAATGAAAGCATTATGTTACTAAACACTTGGTGCTGAACAAATGACTATTTTAAAACCTTGCTGAGGATGATTATTAAATGAATAACTTTTCTTTAAACTTTTGTCTGTAAAGCATCTTGAAAATCGTAGTTTTTCTAATTATTTTGAGGCAAATATTTTATATGTTACCAAACAAATACTACAATAAAAACCACCGAGAAACATCATTTAGAAAATGAACCCGGGTGTAATTAACACTTTAAGAATTTAGTGACCATATGGAACAAAAATATTAAAAAAAAACAAGAGAAATTTTTAATTTCATTCTTTTTTATATATTAAGATAAACAAATGAAAAAAAAAAAAAAATTCGAGATGAATTTATTTCCGGTTTCGGACCATTTTTAGAGTTCTCAGACTTTTGAATAACCGAGTTAATTGAATCCCATTCTGGTGAAAAGGTTTTCGGAAATTGAAATTAGAATTGATTTTGTTTTGAGTTTTCAGTGACAATTTCCCCGTCAGTTGCCTTGAATTTTTCATATTTTGTTTCTGTTTAGCAACCAAAAGATCACCAGAATTTTCGGCAGTAAATTTGGTAAAGGAAAAGAGAAGAGATAAAATAAAAAAACAATAATAAAAAGAGAGATAAAGTAAAAATGAATGATATGGGGAGGGATGAACCAATCTGTGATGATGATGAATAAGACTATTGTTGATGATGGGAAAATTGAATCATTTAAATTTTCCATATGCTTTTCAATACATCCTTCTTCAGAGTTATAAATATTTCTTATTGAATCATGCCTTACATCCATTAAAAAAGTTGTTTTTCCTTCCCTTAATAATCGCGTTACAACAGCAACCGACTTGTCTCCTAATCTTATAAAACATGACATGGTGTGGGATTTCATCTGTTTGTTTTTTTTTGTTAGATTTAAGCTTATTTCTTAGTAAAACAATTACGAAGTTTTGTGTAGGTCGATCCATCATTTTTGGAAAAGTTTAAATACGGCCTTCATCTTAAGAAAAGGAACGCTTTAAAAATTTTACAGTCATTCTTATTGAAAAAAATGGTTAGCAAATTGTCTTTCTAGTTACAAAGGGCTTGAATAGTGAGTTCGATCCTCACTAAATTCGTGAACCAATTTCAACTGTATATGTGCTCTGTTTGCAAAAATTTGATGTTAAGACATCTTTAAGTTGGTAGATTGTTAGTGTATTTTTTTTCATTGTTGACAATGACCATAGATGAGATGGATTTCGAACCATTCAAAAGGGTGCCTCAGGAAAATTCAATTTTGAACCCCTAAAATGTTTTCCCTCAACATTGATTTCTCTTTCCTAGATAACCATGCATTCTATATAGTTTCAATTAGCAGTTAGTCAATTTCATCTCATATTTGTTTGTATTATCATGAAGGAATTAAAGTAAAATAAGGTTTAAGATTATTGTACCAACACAAAGGGCCGAATTTCAGTTCAGAATGTTTTAATGCTTAGTGATCTATTTTTTAAATTGCCATATATTTACTTTGAAACATTTAGTAAGTTATCCACTTCTAAATAGAAACATGAACTAGAACAAATTACTTTTCAATATCACAAATTAATATTTTTATTCTTTTTATTAATTAATAATCTTACTAATCTACAAAAAATTATTATTTTAATTATTTTTTTTTAACATTATCATGCTAATTTGGTGCATCATTAAATAATAATATAGCTTTTTTGTTAAAGAGACAAACACAAATAATAAAAGATAGGAACAATTTTATATTTAATTTTATTTAAAATAAGTTTACTTACAGTTTATATCAATGTCTCTAAAATAATATCATTTTAAAATGATTCATTGATGCGTGAAATAGAGGGGCATATATCTGTTACAAATGATTCCCCAAAACATCATAATCCGGCCCTACAATAGAACGGTCAATTCTTAAAAAACAAGATTGATTTTGCTTTAAAAAATGACAAAAACGTTCGAAAAAAATACACCACAAGAATCAATTGTACTGTATAGGTAACCTTTTTATATTTGTAAAACGATATTAGAATAATGGAAGAGTAATGATGGTGTTGATTATTCATAACAATTATTAATGGATAGCGGCTTTTTTAATTGAAGAGCCGAGTTCAGGTCTCAAACTATTATAATTCTGATAACATACTAATGCCATTGGGTAAAGGTAAGAATCTTCCCCTATTAGGTATGGGTAACTGACATTCTATAACATATTCCGTAATTACATTAATTTTCAACAGTCCATTTAGAAAGAGAAAAGTACCTTGTATTTTATATCTTTAGGCAAAGGTTAGAAAATTTAATTTCAAAATTTTTTTTTGTATTTGTTTGTCATCTAGAAGAAACAACTGAGCCCCTTGAGATGTCAATAAAAGATAATGGATCATCCGAGGCTTCCAACCAAAAATGGTTCAAAGAAAGAAAGATGTCTACATTTTTGAGATTTCGATTTAAAGGTCCTTGTCTTTGATTCGCATTTTTAAGTGATTTTTCAGAACGGCATTTGAGATTATTAAAATATTGCCAGATCAATAAGGAGGCATTTTTTTGCCTTGTACCGGATAGAAAATAAAATTAGATAGAAAATGTATCTGTATTGTAATTATGTAAGAATAAAAGGGATGTAAAGGTCAAGGATCTCCTTTCTCGCCGGACTTATGTAACCAATACAGTGAGATTATTCTGAGAGAATTAGAATTCCTACCAGGATTCATTATTATTATTATTATTTCTTATTCTTTGAACGACACAGTTGTCTATCCATTTACAGAAATTTGACAAAAATCCTATGGAAATTAGTAAAGAAAAATGAAAAGAAAATATTAAATATCAAGAAATAACACGGAGATTTTAAGGTTGTCTGAAAAAGTTTTAGCCCAAAAAAAACTACAAATAAAGAGACGACAATTTTCAAGCATAAAGAAAAAGTTTAATTTATTGAAATGTATTGTCTTAAGAGGGAATGGAAATACAGGAATCCCTACATTGAAAGTAAGGGAAACTTTTTCCAAAAAATCTAAACAAAGTATTAAGTAAGAGAAATATTTTTTTATGAAACAAAGAAACTAGTACTGAAGATTTCTGCAACTTCAAGCCCCTTGTATTTTGAAAGCTTTTTTAAGACAATCAAAGGTACATTAAGGATGCTGGGACATTATTATTGAACATGTTTATAACAGCAATGTTTTATTATTGGAAACAAAAACTATCCATTGTTAAGACTCAGAAACAGACATTTGAAATTTCTTCAAAAATTTAGAGGTGTAAAATGTAACACACACAAACATTCAGAAATCAAAGGACAAAAGAAAAAGTAAAAACGAGTTTATTAATTGGTTGGCTGAACAGGAAATAGGAAATATAAAAAAAGATTCTTTAATCTTCAAAACAATAAAAGAATAAGAATAGAAGACATGTATAAGAATTTATGAATAAGAATAGAAGATTTAGAAAATAATAGAAATATTCTTGAATAAGAATAGAAGAATAAAATATAGAATTAGAAGAATAAGAATAGATTTAAACTGGGCAACGAAGTTTTATTATTTTTATCGAAAAGTGGAAGAAAATAGGCCATTATTTGTCGGTGTGCCAAAAATTGGTTAAATCAATTGAAATAAAATTCCTTAAGGCAAGGAAAGAATTGGACGAGAATTCAATTAATGTAAAGTATATTTTTAACGAAACAGAAAAAGAAAAATTGGTCTGAATACAAACACTAATTATTTATATTTTTCGGATTATTTTGTGGTGGTGTTCATAATTAAACAAATACATGAACTTTATTATTTTATTATGATTAAAAATCTTTTAAAAATTTTTTTATTATTTATTTTTTTTCTTTTTTCTTCTTTTATGCATTATTATTTTTTTTATTTTATCCATTAAATTATTATTATCTCTTTATAATTTCTTAAATTCTTCTTATTATTATTATTGTTATTATTTCCTTTACAAAATTTATTTTTCTCCTTAATTTCTTCTATTTCCTCCTTCTTATTATTGTTGTTATTATTATTATTATTATTATTATTATTATTATTATTATTATTATTATCTCTTTTCCCTTTCTTGAATTCTTCTTCTTTTTCTTCTTCTTCTTCTTCTTCTTCGTCTTATTATTATTAATATTATTGTTTTCTATTTTTTCTTTTTCTATTTCTTCAATTTCTTCTTCTACTTCTGCTTATTATAATCTCCTTTCCCTTTTTTAATTTCTTCTTCTTCATATTATTATTATTATTATTATTTATTTTTCTATCTCTTCTTTTTCTTCTTCTTCTTCTTCTTCTTCTTATTATTATTATTATTATTATTATTATTATTATTATTTCCTTTTATTTCTTTTTCCTTTTCTTCTATTTCTTCTTCTTCTTCTTCTTATTATTATTATTTCTTTTCCGTTCTTAATTTCTTCTTTTTTTTTTCCTTCTTCTTCTTCTTCTTCTTCTTCTTCTTCTTATTATTATTATTATTATTATTATTATTATTATTATTATTATAAACACAATAAAAATCCATTATTGTAAATTACAATTTTAATTTAATTCATGTCTGCCGGTCTTTTTTCCAAATGTGTTCCTTTTTACCATTGTAAATTATATGTCTTGCTGTTTTTACAGAACCTAAAATCGACTTTTGCTCATGTCTCGCGGTGATTTCGTTCTTTGTCTTCCTTCTTTCTCTGTTTTATTTTTTTTGCTCTTCTACCTCCCTTTGTGGATTCACATGACATCTTCAATGTCTACCCGTCTACAAGCAGGAGGGCGTGGCTCAGAGCCTTAGCAAGTCAGTGCTGGGCATGTGCACTTCATTTCTCAAATGATATTTCTAAGTTTGATGTCGGGGTATTCATTATTCTGTAAGGAGATAGGCATGCGTGTTCGCTTTGAACCACTTTCCCTGCATACATATAGTATAGATATTCACCAACATTAGCCTAGACATAAATTTTCGCCTACATTATGAGGGTAATTTGAACTAATCAATGTTTTCTTTAATTACAATAAATGGGTAAGCATAAATATCAAACGAAAAAAAGTGCCTATATGATTCGAGGTTAGTTTAGTTTAAGAGATTCCTTAATTAATGTCTGTTGTAATAGTAATTTGCTAGACATAGCTTTCTTTGGCACAAGGCTAAATATTTTGTTCAGTTTTGTTTACGAAGGATAGAATTAGACAAAAACAGGTCGCCTATAAGAATATATGTGCATATATGTAAAGAGTGTTTCATTGAGACGGATTATATATAAGCGTGTTTCATTAAGTCAGCAGTAAATAAGTTAGTGTTATTTGTGAAAATTTTTTTCTCTATTGGATCATGTTATCTGGTAATTTTTAATTTTTTGTGAAAATAGGTCCAAGTTATTTTAAATTTTCCCATCGAATTCGACGTTTTAGATCCAAACAGATCATTCTAGAAAAATTCCAGCCATTTACCATGGGATTTGATTATATTTTGAAGGTTTTTTCTTCATATGTTTTCTCAATAAAGATTTTTGAAATGTTTTTTTAGCAAAATCCGCAGGTTTTGATTTCAGTTTTTCTTCTATAATCTGTCTTGCTATTTTACCCATGACTCTAATTAATGAAAACAATATTCATACCTCTTTCAAAAATTAAACCAAAGGGGAATGCAATAGATTCGACTGAATTCGAACTCTGCTCTCCGATTTCATTTCAAATAAATTTTCCTTACTCCATCTCATGAATATCATTTTATTGATATTTATATATATATATATATATATATATATATATATATATATATATATATATATATATATATATATATATATTTATATATATATATATATATATATAATATATATATTTATTATATATATATATATATATATATAAAGATATATATATAATATTTAAATATATATATTATGTAATATATATATTTAACATTATAAAAATATATATATATTATATATATATATATATATATATAATAAGGAAAACATATATATATATATCAAACGAAAAATGCGAATCTGATTCGATGTTAGTTTAGTTTAAGGAAGAGAAAAATAATTAATATAAACAGTAATTATATATATATATATATATATATATATATTAATATTAGGATTGGTTGGAAAAGATTCCAGAAGACGAATTGAAGGGATTCCTGGAAGTTCATATATCAAAAGATACAAAAATTGTTAATACAAGTACAGCCATACAGTTTCATTCAAACCCAATTAATCGATGTAATTTTTTTTATTTTTATTTTTTGTCAGTGGAAAGTGTCATGATGCCATTTTTAACCTTAGATCTCTAGGCGGGACCCGTAAAGAAATGTGTACACGCCAAAAATCAAGGGAAATAGTCTACTACTAATAATAATTCCTATAGTAATAATTTAGGAAAATTATTTTTTTTTTTTTATTATTATTATTATTATTATTATTATTATTATTATTATTATTCTGAATATTCATATTGACAAAATTACATACATTGATATATCAACAGCCTTTATGTTATTTCAAAAAGATCTTCGGACTGACAATTCAATTTACAGGTTTTCGTCATTTTACAGTTCAAAAAAATGATTAATAAGTTCTTTGCTAAATATTTCTCCATTATATATATGTGATCGCTTTTGAACTCTGTTCCGGTTTCTTGCTTTCAGCCAGCTTTGATCTTCAAAACTTTAAATGCAATGTCTATCGTTATCTTCTGTCTTCTTAATTCTTGTTCTTTTATTGATCTACTCCTTAATAGTTTTTTTTTTTCTCGTTTCTCACGCACAAAGTAACCCCTGACATGAGAGTGACTTTTATTGCCTTGAATTTGTGGTGAATGATTCATCAAAAAATGAAATAAATATATGGTAATTTACTACAATATTGGACTTCATTTCTAATTCATTCAAAGCTTTTAATTTTTATGGTAAAAAAAACATATCTGGTCCAAGAACTTTTAATTATTGGCAGTTTTTATCTGAACACGATATTCAACTTACAAAAGGGCCTATTTATTTTGCTGACTAAAATCTTAGCCCATCTGGTCAAATGTTCCTGCTATATATTTAGAGATTCTTGATAAAATCCAAATAAGAATATGCAATGTTATTGGTACTGACCTGGTATCTCGGCTTCAATTATCCTCCCACCTTCATAACGTAGCTTCCCTGTAACTTTTCTAGAAAGACTTTCATGGTAATTCTTATGTCGAACTTTTCGATATGGTACCTACACTTAATAATATACATATACCGAATATAAGTGCAGTGCTAGATTGGTACTGAGTTCTCGTCATTTTACAATTGGAATGGTTAGATATATCCGCAAGTTCTATGCTAACAGTTTCTTCTTGTTGAAACTTGACTAATGCATGGAATAATAATACAACACAAAATGTACTTAGAACAAAATGTATTGAAACAAGAAAGTGTACACAATATATAGTCTGTTGTATATTCTTGGGAAAACCGTTCCTGGATAATGTGTTGACTTAGTCGCAGTCGGACAGAGTCTCTGGATTGAATCTCTTGATTCCACCCCTCGTCTTCCCGGTACCAACCATATTTATATGGTCGGTACTCCACTATGCAAATTAGGTGGATCCTACCACAACACTTCTCTCGCTTGTGAAACTTTCTTCCGGTTTCTTGCTTTCCAATCAAGTATTATCTTTGAAACTTTAAATGTAATGTCAGTCATCATCTTCTGGCTGCATAATTTATGTTCTTTTATTGTTCTCTCTCCTTAATAGTTTTTTTTCTCGTATTCTCCCACACTAAGTAACGCCTGGCATTTTAGTGGCTTTAGTGCCTTGCTTTGTATGAAATGATTAAAAAAAAGAATAGAGTATGGTAGTTTACTACAGTATTTTAATTATTGACATTTATCTGGACATCAAGTTTGAAATGGCTTATAATTTTACTGACTAAATTACTAGCCCAAAATATTTCTCCACCTCTTCTTGATGTAGTCTGAGTGGTGTTGGTTGACTGTAAAAATGAAAGATGTAATCTGTAACCAACTTTTTGGGTCCGTCTAAGGTAAATCTTCATTAATCACTAAAATTTCTTGTTTTAGTGAAAAATTGTTTTCAAAGAATGGTTTCATAAATTTTAACCGACAGTCGTACAATCTGCTCAGTCAATGAATGCCAAATGTTTCTTTATAAGGAAGAAGCTAATATTATCATTAACATCATCTTGTTACCCATGTACCCATGCACACAAATTCGATAATGAGGCTACTCGCTTTTCTCGCTTTCAATACGTCGTCTGTGTGTTAAAGTCACTAAGCCCTCTTTCTACCTCATGCCTTCCGGAAATGTTAACTGTCTCTTTCTGTAGATTTGGTTCTTATTTTACTTAAAACTTTCTCGGTGCTAGTATGATCTCTACATTTTTTAAAATCATTTCATACCAAGCAAGCCACTTGGATGCAAGGGATATTACTAGGTGTTAGAGAATATGAGAATAGCTACTATTAAGAAGAGAGGAAAAAAAAGAACAAGAATTAAGAAGACAGAAGATAACGATTGACATTGCATTTAAACTTTTGAAGATCAAAGTTAACTGGGAATGAAGAAACCGAAAGAGAGATTCTAAAGTGAGAAATGCGATAGAAGAAACTGTTAACATAGAACTTACGGTTGCATCTCGTTATTTAAAGTGCAAAGAGATGAGACCTTGCCGTTAAATTAGTACTGCGCTTAAATTCATAAAATCTAGGTACCATAGCGGAAAGTTCATCAAAACGAATACCATGAAAGTATGTATAAAAAAGGCATTATGAAGCTACATTACAGTGATGGGAAAAGAATTGAAGCCGAGATGACAAATCAGGACCAATAACATTGCAGATTATTTTTGGTTTTCATCAAGAATCTCTAAATATAAAGCAGGAGCACCAGACCAGAAGTGGCAGCAATATTCAAAGCAAAGGCGAATGGTAGACTTATAAATATATAAGACAGATGTCCATTGTAAAAGACATTTACCGCATTGCAAATATTGACAAAGACCTATGATGATATACGTCATTCGTCCTTGCCAAAATGATGAAATCTTTTGTAAGCGTCCTTCAAAATAGTCTTAACTCAACACCAAACAGGCTTCCTACAATGGACAGACTTATTCAGTAATAACTTTCTCTTATTCGTTAAACATAAGCTTTGGACATTTTTGCATTGTCTGCGGTTGAGCCAAATATCTTCTGTATATAACTATATATGAGACGAGAGATATATGAAAAAAATATATCGATGATAAAATGAAGAGAAGGTTTATATTAAAGATCAATATTTTGCCGAATTTTATCAACTTCAGTATTTATGTAAAAAAAAACAAAAAAAAACAATATGTCAAAATATATGAAGTGATTGCTTTACAATGAAACACTTAGATTTTAGAAGTATTTTACCGAATATTTTTAGTACGCACTGTTTTCATTGATATTTTCATTTCATCCGTCATGTAAGTGATCGGTACTCTCATTAATTTTCATTTTTTAATTTTCCAATCGATTTTTATTCATACAAATTCCCCATTAATGTTGATTTGTCCCGGAATCTGCGCATATTTTAATATTTTTAATCAGTTCACACCAAGCAAGGCGATAATGCCACTAAGACGCAAGGAGGGGGTGAATATTGAGTGTGAAGGAGAATGAGAAGAGTCTAGAAAAAACCGGGAACCAAATTTCGAAAAAGAAAACGGAAATCTAGTCTGAAACAAGAAACGGAGGATAAACCTTCTACTTCAGTTCAAAAGATCGTAAAAGAGTGTGAACTTGATAATAGGCGAACCTATCTACTCTATCATATGGCAATTTAAGCTCCCTACTCCCATTATATGACTATTTATAGAAAGAATTACGAAAAACTTTTTAAAAAAGTATTTAATGGCTAATCTGGTAACGAGAATTCAAAACGAATTTCGTTACAAAGTTTGAAAAAGTTAAAAGACCATTTTGATTTGGAAATCAAAATTTATCTTGCTTTCATATAATACAAATCAAACAGACGCCATATTGTATGGCGTCAAAGTTATTTTTTTAAATTTTTTTTATTTTCCCATTGTTCAATATATAAAAATTTAATAAATTCGTAAAAATAGATGTAAATAAATTTCAAGGTTTTAAGATCCCCGTTTCATTCAATTTTGTAAGTTAAATTCGATTTGAAGGTTAAATAAAATGCTGTGACATTCGGAAGATGGTACTATAGTCATCTGCTAAAACAAGCAAATCACAATTTGAGAAACTCGTTGAAACATTATAAAGCAAGTGAAATGTTAAAAATAGATTGTTTTGGAAAAACAAAAAAACAAAAAATCAAACTATACACTAAATGGCGCTTAAAATATTTTAGATATAAAAACATTAAAACATTATAAAAATCTTCACTTGTGCGAATTTACAAAAACGTGTCATCTGAACATTATATGTTGATCGGCTATCACAGCGTATACAAGGCATTTGGATTCTTGTCCAATGCTCAGAAATAAAACAGTGGGGTTGGTTTATATTTGCATCTGCTTATACACGAGTATATTCTAGTAACTCCAATGAGCTTACGTCTTAAATTCAGAAATGGAATGGGGCGCTATAATAAACGCGTTAAAAATATTCAGTATTTAATCATGTACAATGCGATTTGGTATATAAATAAAAAGAAGAATGCATTTTGTATTTATATATAATTGTATCCCCATTCGACTTGGTACAGAAGGCGTGAAGCGATTGACTATTTTCGCAACGCTTCGTCTTAACGCGAAAATGCTTTTAGTCGCCAGTGTAGTAATTTTGGATACCAATGGACACTTAAGTGGTGGTAAAGAAAAGTGGATCTCTGCCTCGAAAGATTATCTACGTACCGTGCAGGAGAATTAAAATCACGTTCCAAATGGATCGAGCCAACAAAAGCAGTCGAGTCATTTATGATAGAGTAAGCATCGTATATAGACACTACTTACCCACGGACAACACTCTCTTTCATTCTTACTTCCATTCGCTCCCATTCTATTCAATATCTATCTATCTATAGATAGATCTATCTACCTAGATCATATCTATCTATCTATCTATCTATCTATCTATCGATAGATAGATAGATAGATAGATAGATAGATAGATAGATAGATAGATAGATAGATAGATATGAAAGGCTATTCATATCTATCTATCTATCTATCTATCTATCTATCTATCTATCTATCTATGAAATGCTATTAATATCTAACACTCAATCTATCTATGGAAGGCTATTAATATCTATCTATCTATCTATCTATCTATCTATCTATTTATCTATCTATCTATGAAAGGTTATTAAAATCTATCTATCTATCTATCTATCTATGAAAGGCTATTAATATCTATCTATCTATCTAATATGAAAGGCTATATCTATCTATCTATCTATCTATGAAAGGCTATTAATATCTATCTATCTATCTATCTATCTATCTATCTATCTCTCTATGAAAGGTTATTAATATCTATCTATCTATCTATCTATCTATCTATCTATCTATCTATCTATGAAAGGCTATTAATATCTATCACTCTATCTATCTATGGAAGGCTATTAATATCTTTCTATCTATCTATCTATCTATCTATCTATCTATCTATCTATGAAAGGCTATTAATATCTATCTATCTATCTATCTATCTATGAAAGGCTATTAATATCTATCTATCTATCTATTATGAAAGGCTATATCTATCTATCTATCTATCTATCTATAAAAGGCTATTAATATCTATCTATCTATGAAAGGCTAATAATATCTATCTATCTATCTATCTATCTATCTATCTATCTATCTATCTATCTATCTATCTATCTAAAAAAATGGGTTATCAGCCACTCATGCTACCTTGGTTTCAAACTTTAAGTATCTTCAGTGCGTTATAGGTTAATAAATTGTTTGAACTATAACGCCTGACAATACCAAAAGGTTGAAACCAAGCTAGCGTGATTGGCTGCTCTCATTTTTTTTTTTTAATTTAAAAGCTCTGCATGCGAAAATTTTCTTTTCTTTATACGTGTATTGAGCACTTTAATAAAACTGTTTCCTGGTCTAATTCAACTCTGACCAATAACAGTTTTATAATTATATATATATATAAAAGTTGAAAAAAAGGCAAAATACTGTATTGTGCCTATTATTCATCTAAAACCTCACTTTATCTGCAGTTGAAAACCGATCACACGCGTAATTATGTTATTAATCATCCCTATATATATATATATATATATATATATATATATATATATATATATATATATATATACATCGACTGTTGTGTTATTGCAAAATATGCACCAACCTCTGCCAATCCATACTTTGTAAATGTTTACGGCTTTTAGAAACAGTGACCTGCACTTGTCACGAGTTTGAAAATAACTCCCAGAATCCTCTTTCGCTATTCCCCATCGCTCTCTCGCTCTCTCTCTCTCACACTCTCTCTCTCTTTCTCTCTCTCTATATATATCTTTCTTTCTCTCTCCCACCAAGTCTATGTGAACGAAAACGATTCTTCAACAAAAAGGTACTCTGAATCATGCTGGCTCTGTCCTTTAAAATAAAGAAAATCATTGTTTACTTCGTTATTGTGACTGATATTGTCATTCGTCGTAGCCGACTGAGCAATGAACATCGGCTGTACCTCGTGACAGTTCTGGGAAACAATTAAATCTCCCACGCACACTGTCGGTGAATAGAGCACAAGTTACAACTAAATTGGCAACCACTTTTCTCAAAAACTGAAAAACTATTCACAAAATCACTCGATTTTATTTATCCGTTCTGGTTTAGTATCTTGCAACAATTTCTTTCGTTCTTTTTTTTAAAAATTTTGTTTCATAAAATAATAAATTAAATTCCAAAATTCCCTAGTATGCACTTTTTTTTTATTAGTACAAGAAATAACAATGTTACAATAGCTGATTATAATAACCATAGCAATGATGTTTCTTCTGCGAAATACTTTGAAGTTAGAAATATATTTTAACACATTTAATACCAGTCTCTTTTCCTGTTATATTTCTGTAAATTCAACTGAATTTTTTTTCAGTTTCATGAAAAGAATCTATATACCGATTTTTTTCTTTGTTCGTTTTTAAATGAAATTCAATATTTTTACATGATTCTAGAAATGAATTTCTCATCTATAATAGCAGTTTGCGATACAAGGAAATTGATATAAATTATTCCAGTATAAAATTATTATCGTTATTATATTAATAACTTAATATTAAGTTCTACAGGTTAGACAATGCACATGGCTCCAAAGAAAAATGCTTATCTTGTATAATCAAGATATTTTGTTATTTTTATAAATAAGCGAACATTACTTTTCCTGTTTTAAATTTTTAATCATTATATATAAATAGGGAGGCAAGGTAGATTAATGGATATCAGCGCGGACTGAGGTAAATCAGAAAGCCGAGTTCGAATTCCAGTCGAATCCATTACATTCACTTACGTGCTAATACCCTTGGGAAAGGTATGAATCCTCTTCTTCTTCCTGCAGCTATGGGTACGAAGTGTTCCTTTTTAATGAAAGTTAATACTTTTAGTGATTTTTTTTTTGTACTTTGGCAAACAAGGTACATGGTTCAAGAAATGCATTTGTCATTGTGATATAAGGACATTGATATAAATTATTCCAGAATAAAATAATTCTCTTAAGCAGCTATATTCACTGCATGTTAGACAATACACATAGCTCCAAGGAAAACTGTTTATCATGTATACTCAAGTTATTTTGTTATTTTTATAAATAAGCGAAGATTATTTTTCCTGTTTTAAGTTTTTAATTTTTAATCATTTCATGTAAGTAATATTTATATGAGTCTTATGACAAGAAAAATAATTATGTTTCTATTAAAATGCTCTTTTTTAAATCATTTCACCCCAAGCAAGGCGGGAGTGCCACTAGCACGCAAGGGGTTAAAGAGAATGAGAGCAAGATTAAACAGGAGTGTTTAAGAAAAGGATATAGAGAAGGACGGTGATCAGAAGATGTCGATTGACATTATGTTTGAATATTAGAAGATTATAACTATCAGGGAAGCAAGTAAGAGGAAGTGAGTTTCACTGTCGGAAAGTGTAAGAGAAGAAGCTGTTGGAGTAGAAGAGGCGGTTATATTTAACTGTTTCGACAGTGAAAGAGTGGGACCGAGATGCCAACCTAGTACCACGCTTAAATTCATGAGTTGGGGTACCAGTGAAAGTAGCTCGTCAGAGCAGTTGCCATGAAAATATTTATAGAAAAGACAGAGGGAAGCCACAGCACGTCTGTGAGAAAGGAACCGTAGACGAGATGCCAGGTCAGGACCTATTACATTGCATATTCGTTTCTGGATTTTGTCGAGGACCTCGAGATGAACAGCGGGGGCACTTGACCATATATGGTAGCAGTATTCAATGCGAGAAAGATTGATTATCACAAACGTTCTACAGAACTCCAGCACCTTTTTTCATTTATTACATTATTGAAGTTTTGGTTGATTTAAAATAATGAACTTTTCAAGGCAAATTTCTCCCTGAGTCGCCTGGAGAAAGTTCTTTGCCTTTAAGTTGCAGTAAACCTGATCTTCTTCTGTGTGCCGTGTCCCTTCAGGACGTAGGCGATCATTGCTCTCCACAACCTCCTATTCCTTGTAGCTGTTAATAACGCTTTGTCCATTCGTCAAGCTTTCAACCACCTCATTCCGCTATCCGTTCATGCAAACTCATCAGGTAGATTCTCCCAACTTTAATTTGTGTCCCTTCTGATTTTGAGATCTCTTGTGAGTCTCAAATTCTCTTAGTGCTTCTTGTTGCCAAGTGATTTCAGCTGTCTCTTTCTGAATTTGGGTATATGTGTCCCAATTGTTTCCATTTTCCTTAACACTTTTTAGTTACTTGCCCACTCTCTCCGTAGAATCCTCAATATCCTTCTGTAGAACCACATTTCTGTTGCCTCCATTTCTCTCTTCATTTGAGAGGAGATTATCTCACATTCACTGCCACTCAGAAGGATTGATATTACATAGAATTCAGCGTTCTTTTATTTGTTTCTCTTGCTTTAAGTCTCCTCTTCACCTGTGAAGAAATTGTCCAGCATTTTCTGCCATATAGAACGATTAACATTACAAGTATAGTTCAACACTTTTTCTTTGCTTGTATCGAAATTTTCCTGCCTCTTGATACTTTGCTTAGATTTGGAAGACACCTTTTGTTATTCCAATATACAGTTTGATTTTGATGTCGTATTTTCCATCTTCTGAAAAACACATTTCCTCATAAAATTAAACTTCTATGCTCCAATCCGTTGTTAGTATCATGTTTTTTTTTCATATTGCTAGCACCTATACATTCTATTTTCTTACAGTTGAACATTAGTCCTTTCCTCTTGCTCTCCTTTAATACCTTATAGTTTTCCTTCTGTGTATCTTATATTCTTAATAGAACGCCCACCAATAATAATTCATGTATTCATATGTTTCCCAAGGTTTTTGCACATAAGTGAATACAGTGTAACCCTTATATAAGAGACCCGGATATAAGAGAAACCCGGATATAAGAGAGATTTTCCCTGGTTCCAAATTAGAGCCTGTGTTAATGTATATAAAATAGACCAAACCCGGATATAAGAAAAACCTGGATATAAGAGACTTCTTCTCCGGTCCCGACAACTCTCTTATATCCGGGTTACACTGTATATTGAAATCAATTTGAATTCAAACATATTCATTCGATGTCTCTTTCCTAGCCACTATCCATTACATTACCTGCACATCCATTTATTATTATTATTATTATTATTATTGGCGTTTTGTTCTTGCCATTATTGAACAATCGAAGCACAGAGTTATTCAATTTATCTAGGCCACGTTTCCATATGCTTAATCGAGCGGTGATGTTTACGCCTACAACAATAAAGAATGGGGACTCAGAAAGAAGAAAGGGCAATAGGCTATTGTTTATTGTTTCAAACAAAATCTGGTTAATTCTAATAACTCGTCAACTGAAGACAACATAAAAGAAAAGGTGTGAGAAAAAGAATAAATGAAGTCCAGGTTGAAACAAAGAAGCCTTGAAACCAGAATTAAAAAAAAAAAAAAAATATTGTTATACATTTCGAATTTCAGTTCACTCAATGTAACGAACTGTTGCAAATATTGAAGGTTTACCCTAGTGGCTTTTCTCTCAGTTTCACATTGTTCCTCCCTTCATGTCTTTCCATTAATCTCTACCTCCCCGTATTTCTACACTCATTTTCCTATTCTCTCCATCTTCTACACACACACATACATATATATATATATTCAGCCACGGAATATGTGAGCGAGCGGCGCTAAGTTGAGTCTGATTTGGAATCTCTTCGTTACCGAGACCCATTTGGTACAGTTGGTATGTTGTTCGCTTGACAACCCAACTGTCAGGGTTTCGATACTCGGTGGTGGATGCGCACTGCTGATGAGTCCCAATTATAGGACGAAATAGTGCTTCCTCTAATCCTGTTGAGGTTTCTATCAGAATTAATTAAATATATATATATATATATATATATATTCTAGATGCTTTTATATTCAGAACCTTAATATCGGAATCTGTCTATATTTCTGAGATGATGTATTATGTAAACTATTTAAATCATTCGGACTATTGTCCTCATCTTTGTCGCCATATTTATTATGTTTCGGCCGTTGTACGCTCCGGTGGTTGGAATGTCGAACTGAACGCTTTATTTCGCTCACTGGTGTAGACTGATCTAGTTCCACGTGCCATGTTTAATGGATGTCCGTTATCAGTTATCTCCTTTTAATTTCCCTCTGAAAGTTCTCCACTGCCTTAACCGGGTATTGAACTCACACTCATTGGGTCCTGTACTGGATCTAACTAACGACTTTATCCACTGTGCCATGTGTCATGGGCACGTGGAACTAGAACAGTCTAAGCGAAATAAAGGGTTCAGTTCGACATTCCAACCACCTGAAAAAGGCCGGAGCGTATAACGATCGAAATGCTGTAATAAATATGGCAACAAGAATGTGGACAATAGTGCGAATAATGTAAATAATACTCACTTTCGGAGTTTTGCAGACGCACACTTTTTTAATCGTTCTGTCCACTGGGGGGGATGGCTTTCGGCCTTGTGCCATAAGTAATCTACGCTTACTAAATTCTTTGAGGCACTGTAATGGTTAGCATGGTTGTCTAGTTAG
Source organism: Acanthosepion pharaonis (assembly GCA_903632075.3). Classification (NCBI taxonomy): domain Eukaryota; kingdom Metazoa; phylum Mollusca; class Cephalopoda; order Sepiida; family Sepiidae; genus Acanthosepion; species Acanthosepion pharaonis. Next base: position 309,695 of record CAHIKZ030002634.1, read on the forward strand.
ATCAATACCAATTACAATTTTTATCATTTTTCTTAATTTTACGCTAAGTTTAACATAATTTATACTCCAATTTGCATGCTCCTCTTATTGGGGTTAGGTTATTGTTTGTGCACGCAGACGTGTGTGCTATCTATTTGGACATAGCAATAAACACTGTATCGAGATTATCGGTTTCACGCCTCAAGCGATCATCACGCCATTTTCATACTCATTTAGTGGCCTTTATATATAGGCCAATGTGGATTTAAAAGAAACTGAGGAAAGGAGAGACAGCCATTTGGAATTTTTTTTTTTCCTCTAGGGATATTTCTTTAGGATTATTTATAGTCATAGATATCTTCTATTTTCCAGTGACCTAGATATATAACCCGCTAAAGGAATAGTGTCCCATGGGCTAAAAATGAGCTGAGATTTGACACTAGCAATGACAATGCAGAATTGATTCATATGGCCCCAGAGATTGTATCTTTAAATAGTATATCTCTGTTATTGAGTGGGTATCCACATGCAGCAAATGTTAGCAACACACACACACACACACACACACACACACACACACACACACACACACACACACACACATATATATATATATATATATATATATATATATATATATATATATATATATATATATATTATAATGATACAATATAGTAATCCTTATGGAATTTCCAGGAGGATATAGATTCAGGAAGAGTTTTATGTCAAAACATATATATATATACGTAAGGAGGTACTCTGGATTAATATATATGAAAATATATAGAAAATAGTAAGGAACTGGTTAGGTAAATAATCCAAAGTTCCTTAGTATTTTAGTTATTATTTTTATAAAATAGTGCTCGATACAAAAGTAGGGCATAAATATAATTATTTATTTAAAAATATGATTCCTAAACGCTACATGAGAAGTCTCATGTTTCAAAACAAGAGCCTAAAACTTCAATTAAATTTATTTAAATTAAATTGGGTTAAAATAAGCTCTGTTCCATCTTCAAGCGAAATTTTTTTGGAACCTAAATATATATATATGTAAGGAGGCACTCTGGATTATATATATATATATATATATATATATATATATATATATATATAAATGTAAATCTATTTAGACTCTGTGGGTGAAAAAAACTGGATAGCAAAATTTTCAAACAAATTGGCATCCGAGGAAAAAATTTTTGAAAAACATGCAAATACCAGAAACCTTTTAACAGGCCGAAAGAAATTGTCCAGTACCTTAAATTTCTGGTACAAAGAAGAGAAAAAAAAAACTACAGCCAGTAATAAGTTAAAACGATGAGTGTTCAATACCCTGATGATTCTATTTGGTAAAACTTAGGTAGGTAGTACCTGGCTCATTAACATTTATCATATATATATATATGTGTGTGTGTGTGTGTGTGTGTGTGTGTGTGTGTGTGTGTGTGACAGAAAATGCCTTGGGATATCTGAGAGTAATTAGTAATAATCATAATTTAATTTAAATTAGATAACTTACTCCGCCAATGTTAAAAATCCGGGAGTATGTCTGAACCCTGGTTGTTTATTTGTTTGGTCGATGACTAAGGCGTTTGGTCTTGATAGATTTTAAATCAAGCTTCGTAACATATATATATATATATATATATATATATATATATATATATTATATATATATATATAGCCTTTATTTTAGGATATATTGAGATTCCTCCATACTTCCGGATGAAATGTGTTAATACACATGCAAACATGATTGCATTTATGGAGCATTTTCACGTGTTGATTTAATATCCTAAAATACAAAATTTAGTTCTACTATTGTATTCAGCTCTCTCTTAGTTGAATATTACAAACGTTTGAATTGGATTCAATTCATTCTCATTTCTTTATATATATATATATATATATATATATATATATATATATATATATATATATATAAATTAATATAAATTTATATATATATATATATATATATATATATTTATAAATTAATATGAATTTATATATATATATATATATATATATATATATATAAATTTCATATTAATTTCATCCCAATCAAGGCAATAAAGCCACTAGGACGCAAGTGGGTTACTGAGTGTTAGAGAGTATGAGAAAAATACTATTAAGGAGTGCTGACATTAATAAAACAAGAATTAAGAAAACAAAGGATAACTTTTGACGTGATATTTAAATTTTGGAAGATCAAAACTGACTTGGAAGCAAAAGGCCAGAAAGGATTTTCACAAGCGGGAAGTGTGATAGAAGAAACTGTTAACATAGAACTTACGGTAACATATAGCCATTTCATTTTTAAAGTGATGAGACCTTGGCGCTAAACTAGTACTGCGCTTTAATTCATAGAATAACGGAAAGTTTATCAGGACAGTTAACATAAAATATTTATAGAAAAGACAGAGGGAAGCTACGTTACGCCTGTCATCGGGAAAGAGACAAAGACCAAGATGCCAGGTCAGGACCAATCGTAATTTATTCTTTGAATTCTATCAAGAATCTTTAAATGTATAGTAGGAGCACCAGACCATATGTGGCAACAATATTCAAATCACTGACGATTTTTAGACTTATTCTGGCGATAAAAAATTTCTAGCATGACACAACCAATTTTCTTAACAACAGGTTTGGTTTACTATTTACATTGCTCACAGTATCATCTTCTTTGTTGCCATATTTATTATGTGATAAATATGGCAACAGAGACGTGGATGATAGTCCGAGCAATGTAAATAGTGTACATAATACCTCATCTCAGAAATATAGACAGGTTTGGTTTGGTTTGATTTGTTTTGTGTACGGCATATTCACCTCAATGCCGACAATATTTTTATTTCAAAAAATATATTGTTGGTAAAAAATTTTTTCAAAAATGTATTTCTGGTAAATTTTTTTCCCCAAAGTATTGCTGGTATGAAAACCTATTTTTATACTTTGATAGTGTTTTAACCACTTTTTTGGGCGGAAGCGGGAAGTAGTTTATCGTCATACCCAGGATGGCTTAGCAACAGACCTAGCAATGAAATGAATATAATTTTACACTTCATATCAGCGGAAAATGTTAGCCCGAGAAAACTGTACGAGTCACTGACCTGGAGGTTAGCATCAGCCATACCGAAAAGGCCAAAATGGGTTTCTCGTATATATATATATATATATATATATATATATATATATATATATGTGTGTGTGTGTGTGTGTGTGTGTGTGTGCGCGCGCGTTCGCTCGCGATCGTGTGTGAGTACATAAATGAACGCGCCTATTTGAATGTATGTTTCCGTCCTCGTGTTTGTCAACTGAAAGCTTTGTCCTTAAAATTTGGATCCCTTCATAACAAACAGAATTTAGTTCTTTCTTCGCGTCTTTTGCGATGTGGAACGATTCATTCGCTCTTTTATTCGCTCATTCATTCGTTTATTCATTCGTTTATTCTGTAATTCATTTCGTCTTTTAAACGTTATTTTGCTTGTTTTCATACACCGATTCCTTCCTTTTCCGTTTTATTCTTTCCAATTTCGGAGGATTTTTTTCTTTCTTCTTATTCTTGTTCTCTCCTGCCCGCCATTTGCGATATTTTTAGTTTTAATTTGAGAAGCCTTTTGTTGCATTGTAGAATAGCGTTTCTTTCAATCTCCATTGCTGGTTTGAGATTTTTTTTCTTTCTTTTTCGAATTCTTCCTTTGTCACCCTTTCTTTACATTTTGATTTTCTACTATCTTTAGTTCCTTTCTTTTTTCTTTCTTTCTTTCTATCGATATCACAAGTTTTTCATTAATTTCCAATCCCTTTCTTTTGTTCTATTATGGCCATTACTATTGCATATTTTTTCTTTCATTCATTATCAAAATCTTTTGTTACTTATTTATTTATTCCATTAGTTCTTTCTTCCTTTCTTTCTTTCTTTCTTTATTTATTTATTTGTTTAATATATTCTTTTTTTTATTTCTTTGTTCTTTCTTGCTTTCTTTTTCCTTTCTTTCATTTTTTCTTTTTCCTTCCTTTCCCTTTCTATTTCATAAATTCTGCCTCTTCCTTTCTCTCTTAAATTCTTTAGCTATTCTATATATTCTTTTTCTTTCTTTTATATTTTTCTATTTAAGATATTCTTTTTGATTTCTTTCTTCCCTTCTTTCTTTCTTTCTTTTTCTATTGAATATATTCTTTTTCTTTCTTTCTTTCTTTCTTTCTTTCTTTCTTTCTTTCTTTCTTCCATTCTTTCTTTCCTTCTTTCTTTCTTTATTCTATTTCATAAATTCTTTGTTTTCTTTTACTTTCTTTCTTGTTGTACATCTTTTTCGGAACATCTTTATTTATTAACTATTCTTTCTCTATTTCTGTTCATCTATCTATCTCACTCTTCAAATCTATCTATCTTACTCTTCACGTCTATCTATCTATCTCACTCTTCACATCTATCTATCTTTATCTTCACGTCTATCTATCTATCTATCTATCTATCTATCTATCTATCTATCCATCTATCTATCTATCTATCTCACTGTTCACATCTATCTATCTTACTCTTCACGTGTATCTATCTATATATCTATCTCACTCTTCACATCTATCTATCTTACACTTCACGTCTATCTATCTATCTATCTATCTATCTATCTATCTCACTGTTCACATCTATCTATCTTACTCTTCACGTGTATCTATCTATATATCTATCTCACTCTTCACATCTATCTATCTTACACTTCACGTCTATCTATCTATCTATCTATCTATCTATCTATCTATCTATCTATCTATCTATCTCACTCTTCACATCTATCTATCTTACTCTTCACGTGTATCTATCTTTCTATCTATTTTTCTTTTCTTTTTTGTCAATTCTTATTATTATCTCCTCTCTTCCCCTTTTTTTTTTCTCCTTCGCTTTCCATCTTTCCCACGACGCTTACAAGAAGTTTTATTCCCAATCCATTCAAACCCATTACTTCCTAAAGTGCCAGTTCGATAGATTTTTTCTTCTTTTTCTTCCTTCCTTGTGTCTTTTCTTCATCAGTTCCATTCATCTCCTTCCTCTTCGTTCATTCCATTTAAAACAAAAACAAAAAAAGAAGAAAAATAGAAAATTCACTTAAAAAACCGACTCAACAAAATCAAACGATACCAAAACTATGACGGCATCAAAAGCGACAACAGTATCAACTTCCTCCGCACGTTCGTCTGCTTCCTTTCGCGTTCCTTCTCATTCGTTTGCTATTCCACTCCGAACAAAATTATTATCAGCATTCTTTAAAAGAGGGATCATCATCATCGTCATCATCATCGTCATCGTCGTCATCATTCCGATCCTTTTAATCATTATCAACTCTATCGTTATTAACCTGATCGTCTTCAATATAATTAGCGGCGCAATTAACACCGTTTTTAAAGAGAGTCTCGTCAGCTCCATAACTTCCGTCGTCCTTCCTCTGACTTAGCAGAATTACCATCGCCATTTTCAGTTATCAACGTTGCCTGCACGGGGAATTCTCGAAGCATCTTGGAACTTCAATAAGAGAACATGAAATAAATCGCACAAGAAAATTATCCTTCATATTTATTCTTTCAAGCGTTGCTTTTGCGTCTTCAGATACGAATTAACGTGATAAAATAGCATAATTCTTAATTCTTAAAATGGCAACGAAGCAGTATTACGTAAAATACTCATCTTCTTCTTCTTCTTCTTCTTCTCGGCTAATTCCTTCTTCTTCTTCCCCTCCTTATTCTTGTCCGCCTCATCCGCCTTCTTTTTTCTTCTTAAAAATTCATTCCTTCTTCAGCTCTTTTTCCTCTCCTCCTAATCCTACTACTTTTCTTCTTCTTCTCTTCTTCTTCTTCTTCTTCTTCTTCTTCTTCTATCCATCCTTTTTTCCTGCTCGTCTCCTTCTTCTTGGCCTAGTCCTTCTTTTTCTCCTCCTCCTCCTTTTTCGCCTCTGCCTTCTTCTTCTTCTTCTTCTTCTTCTTCTTCTTCTTCTTCTTCTTCTTCTTCTTCTTCTTCTTTCCATCCTTTTTTCCTGTTCGTCTCCTTCTTCTTGGCCTAGTCCTTCTTCTTCTTCATCTCCTCCTCCTTTTCCCCCTCTGCCTTCTTCTTCTTCTTCTTCTTCTCACCGAGCAATGTTGTTAAAGGCCTAAGAGTACCTCAGGGCAGATAGTTGCTGAGTGTATTGTAAGAGAAGGAGGAAGTAAGAATCGCGTATTATGCAGAGGTCTAGCATATATACCATTTGACCCTGACCTTGAAGAGAGCAAGATTCTAGTTGTCAGGGAAGCATCATCTCGGGAGCTTTTTCCACAAAGTAGCAGTTCTGGGGATGAAGCTCATTACTCCTTATTTCTTAGTTTATTTTTTTATTTTATTTATTTTTTTAAAACTTTTCACCCCAAGCAAGGCGGGAAGCCATTAGGACGCAAGGGGTTACAGAAGATTTGGAGCAAGATCAGATAGAGGAAAGCATGAGAAGAAGGATAGTGGATAGATCAAGGCAACTGGAGATGTCGATTGACATTACATTTAAATAGTCGGAGATTATAGCTTTCAGGGAAACTGGAATAGGGAAGGGAGTTCCACAGGCGATAGGTGCGAGACATGAAGCTATTGGAGTAGAAGAGACGGCTACATTTAGTAGTTTCGACAGTGAAAGGGTGAGAGCGGGATGCCAGCCTCGTAGGGCGCTTGAATTTATGAAGTCTGGGAACCAGCGAATGCGGCTCATCGGAGCAATTACCATGAAAGTATTTGTAAAAAAGACAGAGAGAGGCGACGGTGCATCTGTGAGAGAGCGACTGTAGACGAGATGCCAGAACAGGGCCAATTACATTGCATATCCGCCTCTGGAGCTTATCAAGAACCCCGAGGCAAACAGAAGGGGCTCCAGACCATATATGGCAGCAATACTCCATGCAAGGGCGAATTGTTAAAGAATTATCATTTTAAAACTAATTTATTCGATTTGTTGTATTTATCTTAGATTTGTACAATCACAATGTTTCAGTCATTGCACTCTGCCAGAGAATTACCAAATACGATGGACATGTTTTTTTTTTATAATCATTTTCATGGCAGTATCTGTCTATATTTCTGAGATGAGGTATTATGTACACTATATACATTATTCGGACAACTGTCCTCATCTTTGTCTCCATATTTATTACAACGTTTCGGCTGTTGTACTCTCCGGCCTTCTTCAGGTGGTTGGAATGTGGAATTGAACCCTTTATTTCGCTCACTGGGGTAGACTGTTCTAGTTCCACGTGCCATGCCTAATGGATGTCATTTATTAGTTATCTCCTGTTAATTCCCCTCTTCAGGTTCTCCACTGCTTTAACCGGGTATTGAACTTACAAATGGTTGCTGAGACATTAGGTTTATAATACCCAGAAATTCATACACAGATGTCCTCAAGGACACATGGCACAGTGGAAGAAAGCGTTGGTTAGATCCAGTGACGGGACCCAAAGAGTGTGAGTTTAATCCCTGGTTAAGGCAGTGGATAACTTGGAGAGGGGAATTAACAGGAGATAACTGACATCCATTAGACATGGCATTTAGCTACAGAGGAAGCGACTGGTTTGTAAAGTTAAGTTACTGTTTTTAAACTACAAATTTCCGATGATTTTCCACGAGCGTTCATGTCTGCTCGAAGCGTATCTTAACGTAAACAAATGACACAATATATTATGAAATGGACCATGTCCGACAATTATTTTGATATAATTTTTGTTTATATGTTAATTTTATAGATACAAATATTTAAGTAAATGCTTTGTTTATAATAAACCGCATTATTTTGTATTTTCTGATGCAAAAACGTGTTGTCTCTTGAGATCTATGTTTGAGACCTGGGGGCAAATCGTACTACACAAAGTAAAGGTAAAATATAATAATAATAATAATAATAATAATAAATATACAGAATCGATTGAGCATATTGTGTCACGTTGCACATTGTTAGCATGATAGAGTGAGGGCTTATCTGCACTGGAAATTTACGAAAAGGAAACTGCAAGAAACTGGTATGAACCTCACCTAGATCCGCTTACAGAGATAGGATCTATAACAATTTTATGGGACTTTAAAACACACACACACACACACACACACAGAGAGAGAGAGAGAGAGAGAACAATCAAATCATCGTGATCAAAGACTACAAGAACAGAATCTGTTTTCTTATTGACATGGTTTTTCATGCCGATTCTATTTTATTTTTGAAGATCTTCAAAAAGAAATCTATCAAAATAGAAGGATCTTAAAGTGGAAATCACAAAGATGTGGTCCATGCGGATATCAATAATCCCAGTTGTAGTTGGAGCACTCGGATTGAGGGAAAAAGTTTCCGATAGACTCATTGAAGGGATTCCTGGAAGCCCAGGCCTTAAAAATTGTAATTGTACTCACAAGTACAGCTCACATATTACAAAAAGTTTTATGCATGATCTTAGGTTTTTTTTTTGGGGGGGGGGGTTCTTTCCTCAAAAATGGCGAAAATGTCATGAGGCCATTTCTGATCTTAGGTCTCTGGTTGGGAGCCGGAAAGAAATGAGTATGCACCAAAAATCAAAGGAATAATAATAATAATAATAATAATAATTTTACGCGAGCACCTTTTTCCGACTGATTGGTCTCACACTGTCCGCTGACTTGAGATGGAGAAATAACATTGAATCAATAGCTTCATCCACCGCAAAGAAATTTGGTTCCCTGTGTCGCGCCAAAAAGTTTTTCTCGCCCGAGTGCATATATGGTCTGGTGCACCTGATGTTCGCCTTAAGGTCCTCAACAATATCCAAAGACGTATATGCAATGTGGTTGGTCCTGATCTGGCATCTCGTCGAAAGTCGCTTTCTCACAAACGTGCCGTCGCTCCCACTCTGACTTTTCTACAAATACTTTTACGGTAAATGCTCCTACGAGCTGCTTTCGCTAGTTCCCAGACTGCATGAATTTAAGCGTGTTACTAGGCTGACATCACAGTTCCACCCTTTCACTGTCGAAACGGTTACATGTGGCCATCTCTTCTACTCCAATAGCTTTACGTATCGCACCTCCCATCTGTGAAGTTCCCTTTTCCTGTTTCCCTGATAGCTATAATCTCCAGCTATTCAAATGTAATGTCAATCGGCATCTCCATTTGCCTTGATCTATCCACTGTCTTCTCTTCATCCTTTTCTCTATCACGCCTCTTTACTTTCGCTCCCACTCTGTAACCCCTTGCGTACTAGTGGCATCCAGCCTTGCTTTGGGTGAAATGCTTAAAAAAGATAATAATCTGAAATCCGTTTTGAAAAGAAAGAATCATATAGATTTTGAAGGAAAAGTATTTCATTTTGTTTGCACAGAAGGGCCAAGATTACTGTCCAAAATAATAAAAGAAATTATCACAGGAAAGATGTGATACTAGGAGCAGTAAGAAGTCTTTATAAATGTTATTATATAAGAACAGAATTATCAGGAAGAGAAAGAAGTAAGAGGAGACGGAAGAAGGGGAGAGGATAAATAATAGATAAGGAAAGAAAAGATGGAAGAATTAGTATTGGAAAAAAAAATTAAAGACCAAAGAAAGAAATTGGAAAAGAAAAAAGATATGAGAAATAGAAAGAAAACGAAAGGTAAGAAAAAAGAGAGAAAGAAAATAGGGAAAGATAAAGAAAGGATGGAAAGGGTAAAAGAAATAATTTAGAGAAAGAAAGAAATAAAGAAAGAAGCAAGGAAGGAAGAAAGAATACAAGAGAATAAAGAGAAATAGAACCAGAAAGGAGGAAAAAAAACAAAAAGTAAGGTAGACAATAAAAAATCTATCTATCTATCTATCTATCTATCTATCTATCTCAGTCTGTTCATATCTATCTATCTATCTATCTCAGTCTGTTCATATCTATCTATCTATCTATCTATCTATCTATCTATCTATCTATCTATCTATCTATCTATCTCAGTCTGTTCATATCTGTCTCAGGCTGTTTCTATCTATCTATCTATCTATCTATCTATCTATCTATCTATCTATCTCAGTCTGTTCATATCTGTCTCAGACTGTTTCTATCTATCTATCTATCTATCTATCTATCTATCTATCTATCTATCTATCTATCTATCTCAGTCTGTTCATATCTGTCTCAGGCTGTTTCCATCTATCTATCTATCTATCTATCTATCTATCTATCTATCTATCTATCTATCTCAGTCTGTTCATATCTGTCTCAGTCTGTTTCTATCTATCTATCTATCTATCTATCTATCTATCTATCTATCTATCTATCTATCTATCTCAGTCTGTTCATCTGTATGTAAATATCTACCAGTGTCTGTTAATATCTATCTCATTCTCTTCATATCTATCTATCTATCTATCTATCTATCTATCTATCTATCTGAATCTGTTCCTATCTATCTATTTCTTCTCACTTTTCTCAACATCATAATCTCAATATCTGAGGAAATATCATCATCATCAACAACAACAACAACAACAAGCTCACTCTTCCTCCTTATTTGTCTCCGCTTACCACTCTACCGTTTCCCCTCCTACCTCTCATGAAACTTTTCCTCCGCCTTCTCTTTATACTTAAACCACATTCTTCCAACCTCGTCACCCGTTTTAAAGTGTAGCCTCGTTGGAATTACTCTTTGTAGTCTCACCCTCTCTTCTGCCTTCTCGCGATCAAATTCAGCCTTCAATTCACCCTCTTTGATACCAGTCTAATAATCATGAAAACGGCATAAAATTTTGATTTCCTCAAACACGTCAAGATTAACTATAACCAAACCAGAGTTGCGTACACATGTTTATGTGAACTGCAGCGCACTCAAATACAAATTCGTTATCTAGTGCCGAGTTTAAATTTTAACAGATAAATTCGTGAAATTATTTATTTATATATTTATTTATGCCAGCCACCATTGTTCATTCCACTATAGAATTACTCTATGTTACTGTCTATCTCAGTCTCATATGTATGCCTGTTTGTATGTATGTATGTATGTATGTATGTATGTATTTATCTATCTATCTATCTATCTATCTATCTATCTATCTATCTATCTATCCACAGTCTATTCATTTCTAACTGTCTATCTACAACATGTACATATATTTAGAATATTCTGTATATATATATATATATGTGTGTGTGTGTATATGTATGTCTGTGTATGTGTCTGTGCGTATCTGTAATTTGGTATGTGGATAATCTGTATAATATTGTGTTTATATATATATATATATATATATATATATATATATATATATATATATATATATATATATATACATATATATATATATATATATATATATATATGTATGTATGTATATACATACGTGAATGTGAATTCATTCACATTCATTCACATATATACATGTACAGATATATATGTGAATATATATGTACGTATTAATGCCGATGTGTATAAGTTGAACACCTGTAAAATTAATGCATCATAGATAATTTCTATTCAATTTAGATTTGATTCGTTTATCTTCTGATTTAGGCGAGCGCGTGTTCTTACCTGCCCGTCGATTGCTTCTGTTTTAGCAAATTTCCAGGCGCGTCTATCTCCTTCACTACTGGTGCATCTGCGCATGCGCGTACGACTACATTTAATTTTCATATCTTTCTGTAATTATTCCTGTTATTAGAGATCTTCTTTGAGCAATAATTCTTAATGCAGCCATACACATCTAAATAATAGTAAGAAAAAGAAAACGAAGAAAAAGAAAGCGAACAACAACAACAACGAGAATGTCAATCGTATAAAACGAATGTAGAAAGCTGTCACAAAAGGAATGCAAAAAAGGGGCAGGCATGAACTGGTTTGGGAAAGGTTCCACTGGGACTTGAACCAACATTTGCGATTCGCTATTCACATCGAAGGAATAAAGACAAATCGACATCTTTCGCAGAATATAAAAATATAAAATTCTCTGGATTTGTGAAAATCAAGCGGCAAAATCTGCCCTTACCACAGCAGTCTGGATATAGTCAAACTGAATTTGAGAAACTATCAGATTATGGGGTACATTGCTCCATAGATTAATCAGGGAGTAATTGTAAAACCCGATGGATTTTCTTCTTAAAAGCAGTTTATTTTTGGCTGATAATACAATGTTTAAATATATTACGTTATTGCAATTTCTATTCGCTGTTGGCGTATGATTTGCAGTAGAATGGAAAAACAATATATTTTAAGTTTAAGCTCGATGCAATTTAAGAAGCCAAATGGGATGAAAATATTGAATAATCACCTTGATATCGAAACACACATTTGTGTAAAATAAAAATAAAAAACAATTTAATATAGCAACACTTCATTTTGATGTTTCTTTTGCCTACAATTCACAGGCCAAAACTGAAAAGAATATGTTTTGCCATCACACACATCTAGATAACCGTTCACATGAAAAATACTGAAAAATGTTGATACTATTTATTTATTTATTTACTTACTTATTCTTATTGCCACTGTGCAATTTGTAATGCACAATGAAATTGGACAGCAATACCCACGGTTATCAACGCATACACACACAAACACACACGCACAAATCACGATCGAATTAAGAATAGTAAAAACGTTTAAATACGTTGAAAATTATCAGCATTCGATATCGTTCATTTTACTCAGGGCCCAAGGATAAAAGCTGTTGGAAATAAAACGTCGTCCACAGGATAACAGTTCAATCAATTGGTACTCGGGTTGTTGCTAAATTTCATTATTCTTTTTGCTCTGCTGCGACACCGAGAAGCCGGTTATTTTCTGGAAAAAAAAAAACAAACATATAAAGGGTGTTTCAATAAGAGGGATTATATATAAGGGTGCTTCATTAAGACGGATCAAAGTTAGCGGTAAATAAATCAGTGTTATTGGGGAAAAATTATTTATTTCTCTATTGGATCATGTTATTTAAATCATGGCAATTAAGTGTGAAAAATAATATCACCCAAATATCCGCCAAATCTAAAAAAGAAAAGAAAAAAACTCATTAGGCACTTAAACTTAATTCATATTTAAAATCGGACCAAGCTATTGGAACACTATAACCCAAGGTGGGGGGAGTATAGCTCTCTTCTCCGCTACCAGATCTAGTGAAAATGTATCTAAAAATACAATCTATTTTAAAAATCAGACCATTTGAGGCACAACTTGTTTGTTTGACGAGAAATTAGCCTAATTTAATTTTTGCAGACCAAAGTTAAGTGACATAGCTACATTTGCTTTGAATTTTAGTTGAAAACAAATTTTGCATTAATCTTCCTCACTGTTAGTAACCTTCCTTTTGCTCGTCCTTTCGCGCATGCGCAAATCCGTACAACTAAGTCGATTACGTTCGCATCAGCATCTTCCTTTGTTACGTCGCTCTTCAGCATTTTCTAGAACAGAGATAAAAGCTGACAAATCAACAGCACCTTGTGCAAGTTTAGCATAATATTGCCACACATGAAGATACTAGATGAACCAGTCATTAATAGACCACGTGGAACACTTGTCAAGCGTCTTGCCAAAAAAAATGAAAAAAGACGATGACCAGAGCATTACGTAACTGGAGAGATAGTACGGAGATATACGCCTACTTGAACTCCAGGGAAAATCTATCAGTTATTATTGAGCTAAAATCCTTATGCCGAGGATCTGGCGAAGCAAACGGCCTACAGATTCAAAATGAGATATTAAAAAGAAATGGCCCGACATTCAATGGAAACAGAACAGTGCGGGCTTTGAATTTTAGAGCTGCTTGGAACAATGCCAAAAGACCAGAAGCAAGAATACCGAGGAAGGTCCTACATATCTGAGGAATTCTCATGTTGTTTAATCACCATCCTAACTGTGTGCCCCATACTTTCGGCCTTTTACCATGTCTAAGCTACGCTTGGAAAGTCACTATATAAAGTTCAAGTAATATTTTATTTAACAATATGTATTTTAAAATGTGTAGAGCTAATATATGAATGCACGGGTAGCCTAACAGCTATCGGCGCTCTGGGTGGAATCAGTGAGTCGTGTTCACATATCAGTCTAGTTTGCTGTGTTCACTTTCGTACTAATGCCCTTGGAAAAGGTATCAACCAATCTCTTCTTCCCTAGGCTATGTCTTATATATCAGCGTAGATACTTTTCTCGCTTTATGTGTCAGACAGACTAAGAGAAGGTCTACTTCTTTTTTTATACGTACCATATCGCTTCAGAACGTGGGCGATCATGGCCCTGCACAACATCCTACCCATTGAAACTTTTGGTAATTTATTGTTTTTCCATTCCTCTGTCAATGTGAAGCATTTCACTTTTTCCAATATATCACGGCAAACCAGAGAATTAAAAAAATAAAATAAATTAAATGAATCTATAGAAAGGTACAATCGCCGACGCTCATTTAAAGTTTTGAGGATTTTAGCTGACAGGTAAGCAAGAAGACGGAAGAAAATTCCACAAACGAAAATTGCCAGAGAATAAACTATTAGCATAAGAATTGCAGCTTGATCTACCAATTTCAAGAGTTAATTAATCCGAGCTGGTTGCTAATCCAGCACAGCGCTGAAATTATTGAAGTCGAGGTAGCAAAAAGGGGGATTATGTTGAACAGAAAAAAGTATGCTTTTCTCATTATAAGTCTTCTGACTTAATGATATGCTTAAATATATATCCATAAAGGCGGCACGGTGGAGTAATGGATAGCGGCTCGGACTGAGGAATCAGAGAACCGAGTTCGAATTCCAGTCGAATCCAATACATTTACTTACGTTCTAATACCCGTGGGAAAGGTATGAATCCTCTTCAGTCATATATCGAAAGATACATGATCGCCTGAGCACATAATTGACTGATATATACATAGGGATGCTGAAAAATAACGACCAAAAATGATTTAAAATATAAACAGTTTTCAGTTTAATCTATGGTCATATTTGGTCATATTGTGTTGACTGGACTATTTTTGCTTTTATTTTTAATCGTTTCATTGCAAGAAATGCCACTAAGACACAAGGAATTAATAGGAGTCCAATAAAAGGAGAGACCTTTATTGAGGAGAAAGGACAATAAAAGAACAGGGGTCAGAAAAAAAACAAAAAACAATCTATGGTGACTGTGGTTACATTTATATTTATTAAGGTGGCAAGAAATCAAGAAACCGGAAGAAAGTTCCACCGGTGAGAAGTTTGAGACAAGGAACTATTAGAATAGAACTTGCGGTTACATCTAGCTAGTTCAACAGTAAAATGGTGAGATCTAGTAGCGAATGCTGTTGTATGGTTAACTTCACGCCTTCAAGATACCAAGGAGGAGAGCTCATTAGAATAATAGCCGTGAAAATATATATAGAAATGAGAGAGGAGAGCCACATTATGGTGTTGGAGAAGAGACTGAAGTCGAGATGCCAGATCAGGACCGATAACATTACAGACACTTCTTGGGATCTTGTCGAGGATCTCGAGCCGGAGCGCCAAATCAGATGTGGCCGTAATATTCAATGCCGGAAAGAATTATACCTATGTTATATTCAGCACCCAGATTCCAAAGTTTCTTAGACATTCGGTCCAATCATCCGTAGGTATCAGCATATATATATATATTTGTCAGCAATATATATATATTTATATATATATGTGTGTGTGTGTGTGTGTGTAGTCATCCACAGACAGATTGTTTCGCTGTTTCACAGCTCATCAATGTGGCTAAATATTCGATTGCTTCAAGCTGGGATCGAAACCGACTGTTTCGGCAACAGTCGGAGATTTTCACCCTAAGTCATCGGCTCACGGTTGAAAGAAACTCGAAATTTTACGTACTTACTCAGTGAAAAAGAAAAAAATATATATATAAAGTACAGGGTTGGAATAGATGAAATAAAATTACAAAAACACTATATTTAAAAAAAAAAGTTCAATACAAAGTAGAGCTAGTGTTATTTATTCAACAAATTTGACATAAGCATGTTATAACATCACTACAAAAATAGTCATTTTGTTTCAACATTTCCGGTGTCTTGTCACCATCACTAGATATGACAGCAGACATGTTGAAAAAATTTATATTTTTGTAGTGATGTTGTAGCATGCTTATGTTATAATTTCTGAATAAATATTATATATATATATATATATATATATATATATATAAAATATATATATATATATATATATATATATATATATATATATATATATATATATATATATTATTATTATTTTCTTAGGGGTACAAAATTTTAGTCATACTCATTCTGTGTTACACTTAAAGGTATTGAAACGATCTATGTCAGGTCCTGTCAGCCTTCCCTCTGTAAACAGAGGGAATGTCTGTTAGGGCTTGACATGATTTCAGTCTGATTTTTCCACCTTTATTTCGTCACATGCTTCCTATGTTTCATAATTTATATTGTAATATTTAGTCATCCCTCGATTTCAGCTCTGTTGAGTGGGGGCGAAACCGGTCGGCTGGTATTTTTTTTTTTATCATGATGGGTAAAGCTCGTCTTGCCGTTTTTATTTCCATAATATATATGTACATACATACATACATACATACATACATACATTACATACATACATTAACATGAATGTGAACAGGAAAAAAAAATAATAATAATAATAATAATTATTATTATTATTATTATTATTATTATTATTTCTGCTATGGACACACTACCTACCAAGTCTGCGGAAAGACCTAAGGCAGGTCGTGGTGTGTTGTTATGGCCACATTTCATGTTAATTTTTTTTTTTTTTTTTTTTATCTCCGATTCCTTTGATTTCTGGTGTATATTCATTTCTTTCCGGTTTCCGACCAGCGACCTAAGGTCAGAAATGGCATTTCTACTGAGCATTTTTTAACACCTCCCAAAAACAAATCTAAAATCACTCACATTATACATAGATAAAGCCCTTCGTAAGGTGTGGTCTGTATTTGCGAGAACATTTTTTTTGTTTTTGTATTTCTTTAAGGCAAGGTCTACCAGAAATCTCTTGAAGGAGTCTATTGGAATCTTTTCCAATCAACCCGAGGGCTTTAACTACAACTGTAATTGTTGATGTCCTCACGTGACACATTTTTGAGATTTCGATTCCAAGATCCTTGTATTTTGATCGTTCTGTTAAATTACAGTCTGCCGGACTACAATATCAATAAGAAAACACATTCACTTTATTATTATTATTATGATTATTATTATTATGATTATTATTATTAGTAGTAGTAGTAGTAGCAGTAGTAGTATTTAGTAATAGTTATGATTTCACACAAGTAATGCTCTTTGAATTTCAGTGGAGATAGAATGACATCATGTTCCCTTGACTACTCCATCTCTTCTCTTTCGTATTCTCGTTGATTTTAATAATGTGACCGCATTGTGTAATACGAGGGCCTCTTTTACATTGAGACCAAGTGACAACACATCGCTTTAAAGAATCCCTACATACAGTGCCGGTGCAAGGGTCTCGTGCCCTTCCCACACAAACTACGAATGTATGATATAGCACTCCCCGCTCTTCAACATCTTGAGCTAGCATTCTTATAAAATGGAAAATAAATGCAATGTATCTAAATAGAAAAATTAGAGATATGTCATAATAGATCATTAAGTAAATCAAAAATGTTTTGTGTCATTTTATAAGATCAACTGGAAATTTTTCTTGTTAAAAGTTTATTAATTTAACACATTCAACATCATGGAAAAAAATAGGGAATTTTGTATAGTGTTTTTTTTTTCTAGACAGTATGCGTAAAACAAATTCCCGTATTTGAACGAGAAAAAGAAAGGACCCAATCAGGCTTCTAGGTAGTACGCGCCGGCCTTGGCTATATTTATATTTTGTATATGATGTAAAATATTCTCAATACCCCGTTGAATATATTAATAACCACATTTTACTATCATATGTATCTTTCCATTGTTCCTCTGTCCTTACAATTTCATATAAATGCTTCATAATTCCTCTGGTTTTTTACAGCATCTACCTAGGCTATAACTGTGATCTTCGGTTAAGTTTATTATTATTATTATTATTATTTTTATTTTCTTTGATTTCTGGCGTTTACACATTTCTTTCCGGGTCCCGCCCAGGGACCTAAGGTTAGAAATGGCGTCATGACACTTTCCAGTGACAAAAAAAAAAAAATTAAATTACATAGATAAAGCCCTTCGTAAGGTGTGGGCTGTACTTGTCAGAAATATTTTTTGTATCTCCTTGAGGCATGGACTTCCAGGAATCCCTTCAATTAGTCTACTGGAATCTTTTCCAACCAGTCCTAGGGCTCCAACTACAACAGTGTTCCGATATGCCACATTTTTGAGATTTCTTTTTCAAGGTCCCTGTATTTTTATTATTATTATTATTATTTTCCTTTGATCTCTGTTGTATACGCATTTTCTTCCGGATCCCAACTAGAGACCTAAGGTCAGAAATGCCTTCATGACATTTTCCAACGTAAACAAACAAACAAAAAAAATTCGCTCACACAAATTTTATATTTGATAATTCTCTTCGTAATGTGTGTTGTTGTACATGTGAGTACAATTTTTGGTATTTTCTTTAAGGTATGGGCTACAAAAAACCCTTCAATTAATCTTTTCCTATCAGTCTGAGGACTTAACTACAACTGGAATTATTGATGTCCTCATGTGCCATATTTGTTTTAGATTTCCTCTTTAAGATTCTTGTATTTTGATAGTTTATTTCATGGTCACACTACCTACAAAGTCTGCGGGAAGACCTAAGGCATGTCGTGGTGTGTTGTTATGGCTACATCTCTTGTTTTATTTTTCTAAATCCCATAAAATCACTAGCGTTACATGGACAAAGTCCTTCTTAGTGTGTGGTCTTTACTTATCGTAACAATTTTTGTATTTCTCTTAAGCTGGGGTTTCCAAGGATTTTTTTTTCAATGTGTTGTTGTGTTCCTTTTTTATCATTCCAAGAGCACCTACTATGTCTGGTAATATTATTTTCAATTTCCACAATTTTCCAGGTCTTTATACTTCGATTATTATTATTATTATTATTATTATTATTATTATTGGATGAGGGAGAGCGACACACCAGGAAATTATCGCAGGGAGTTAAACGTCCAATATCTCCATTGTGATATTCAGTTTAGTAAGGGCATAAAGGGGACATGCACCACAGCCAACTTAAAGACGACTTACCCAATTTAATGAGACGGTCTAATATTTAGGATTTTCTCGTGTATCTTGAGGTGACTCTCAAGTTGACTTGGCTGCCTTATCCTTCAAAGTATGGTTCACGATTCGCTCTAGCCGTTTGGATGGTGGAGTTTAACTAAAAAAAAAAAGAAGAGAAACAGAATCAAGATGTCATTCTATTTGGTATTCTTGTTAGTTTTAATAACTCTGTCAGTTAGCTAAAAATAAAATTCAAATCTGCAATTTTCCCAATTTTTTTAAATTTTTTTTTGCCAAAGATCTTTGAGACAGTTCGAAGCGCACCAGTAAAAAATGAGAACAGTTGTCATGATATAAATATTGAATTAATAATCAGAAAAAGGCTTTCGCGCCAGTAGTGTCTGAGCGTTTCGCCGACGAGAGAAAGTCTCCCCCGTATTCCAAGCATTTTTAATAATGATTTTGTTTACCTTGTTTTATAATTGTTGTTGCTTTCTATATATCATTATCGGCTTTGAGATAACCAATCACATCGTTACCAACATTAATATTAATGCTATAGTTATTGCTACCACCACCATTACCAAAAAGTGTCTTCCATTTTGTTGTAGTAAATTTAGCTTTTCTTTCTCTTTTTTAATCATCAGTATCGGCATCAGCATCAGCATCGTCATATACTACTGCTACAACTACTACTACTACTACTAATAATAATAATAAAAATGATAATAATAATAATAACTATTATTTTCATTATAAACGCAATTTTTCTAAAAAAAAAAGTTCCTTTGTTGTACTTTTAGTTGCTGCTGATAATGACGTGTTTGAGATTTTATATCACATGATAGTTCAAATTTCTATATTTTTCTTTCTTTTTCTTTTTTTGTTTGTTTCGCAGGATGCGAGAAATATGAAGTCGGCGTGATGATGTGGTCGGATTGGCGTACGCTTTGAAATACAACACTTTCTTCACCCGGGAAAAGAAAGAAAGAAAAAAAAATAGATGAAGAAAAAAAAATAATTAAAATCTTTAAAAAAAAAAAGAAAAAGAAAAATAAAAAAGAAAGAAATGAAAGAAAGAGATTATAAAATAAATCGAAAGAAAAAAAAGAACGAGAAGTGAAAAAAAAAGCTAAAAACAAATGAATAAGAGACATGTGTGGTGAAAAGGTGGAAACGAAGTGGCAGCAAAATGAATATTTTACTCGACGAAGGAAAATCAAGATGAAACAAGACATTCTAGAGAAAAAAGGTATGACATTATTACTTCAGTTTTTAATATATAAGAATTGTGTAACTGATTAGTAGAAAAATATTACTGAGGGTTTTCTGTTTGAATGCATGTAAAGTACTAACCTTTAGATATATATGTGCATATATATATATATATATATATATATATATATATATATATATATATATATATATATAATTATTTTTAAGTATGTTATAAAATCACTACAAAAATAGCCATTTTGTTTCAACACACTCTGAGTCTTATCAAGTGATGATGTTGGTTATTGGAATTCATTCCATATATACCAATTATATACTTAGTATATATATATATATATATATAAATATATATATATATATATATATATATATATATATATATATATATATATATATATATATATATATGAAAAAAAATATGGAAAAACAAGCAAAAATCCTTATATAATTGCATATAAAGATTTTTGTTTGTTTTTTCCGTATATTTTTCTTCATACAATTGGATCTATATCCATATATTAATATATATATATATATATATATATATATATATATATATATATATATATATATATATATATATATATATATATATATATATATAGTATATATATATATATATTAAATTAGTATATATATATATATATATATATATATATATATATATATATATATTCATGTACGTTTCATTAAAAAACTGTTGTCTATTTTATGTCATTTTTTTTCGTAACGTCTGATAAGTTTAATAACATTATCGTTGAACGAAGAAAGAAATTCACAATATTGATCCATATTTTTTTATTTAATGAAACGTGTATGAATGAAAAGATGCTGCCTAAAACAAACAATATATATATATATATATATATATATATATATATATATATATATATATATATATATATATATATATATATATATATATATATATATATATATATATATTTTCTTTAAACATATATAAATATATATATCAGTGTGTTGTTTTGAAATATATATATAAATAGGCACGTATATACATACCTTGAAAATTGCTAAAAATGTGAATGAAGGCGTTTGGAACAATGAATATTATGGAAAATTCATCTTCTTCCACCAAACGGAAAAACGTAAGAAAGTAAGAACAGTCGAGTAAGAACTAAATATAAAAATTAATTAATTAAATTTTCCTTGTATCCTATATTTAATGAGAGATGTTTCAAAGAAAAGATGATGCCCAAATATACATTAATATATATATATATATATATGTATATATATATCAAGTCGAAATTGAATTCATACCTAAACTCAATGTTTAGGCGCATATATATTTACATGCGCTCTATCCCTGAGACTTTAATCCATACATATACATATATATATATATATATATATATATATATATATATATATATACAGTTATACATCTAGATATGTAATGTATATAAAGAGAGATACAGAGAGAGAGAGACGTTTTTCTAAATGCCAATATGTATATATATTGACCATGGCTTTATTAATTTATATATATATATATATATATATATATATATATATATATATATATATATATATATATATATATATATATATGAGGTCAAGCAGATCAGTTCCAGGAACCAACAGCCCGACAACAGCACATGAGATTTTATTATAGTGATGAAGGTTTCGTGCAGGACCATCCACACTTTTTGAAGAGCCGGTTACAGAGAACTGGTGCACTAAGTGCCACAAGGTCCCCAAACAACCGTCCGCAGGTTTTGAATTCAGTCTTGTCCTTCTCCTAGACCAGTTGCCATCCAAGGCTATAGAACCCAGTCTGTCCTGCTATTTACCCATAGCTGGAGAGAGAAGAAGAGGATTCACACCTTTCCCAAGGGTATTAGCACGTAAGTGAATGTAATGGATTCGACTGGAATTCGAACTTGGCTTTCCGATTCCTCAATCCAAGTTGCTAACCATTAAAAGATAAGAAAAAATATAGTGCTGGGTATTTCTGGAGGCTGGAGTAACGGTTTTCAGGAAAGCAGTTTTGCAATCAAAATTCTTAATATTTAGAAACAGAAGATTAATACTAAACAAAATCAAATTAAATATTTAAAAAAGAACTACCAACCGACTTTACGTTCCGTAAATATTAAATTGCATCTCAAGTGTTAGATAAAACAGTTTTCAATTAATAAAAATGATTTATCTAACCTTTTTAATGTTTCTAATGTTTTCAGCTCTATGTTTTAATTTGTTTATCATAAAACACATACATATTCCACATTTTCAAACAAATATATATATATATATATATATATAATAAAAATGCTTAAACACTAATATTAAACCATGAAATATTAGTGTTTAAGCCTTTTTATTATATCCTTACTCTATCCTAGACATTCTGGGATTCTTTCTCTTGGAATTTTTATTCAAAAAATATACATGTATGGGTATTTATATATTTTTATATATATGTATATTTAATACTAATATTATATATATATATATATATATATATATATATATATATATATATATATATATATATATATATATATATATAGTACAGGTAATGAATCTGTTGGTATATATTATATTAAAACTGATCCCTAAAAGAGCTTAGTATTTATTATAACCGAACATATATATTACATAAGAGGGAAAATAAAATTATACTTTTGAGTATAGACAATTTCAACCAACATCTGTACGTTAGCTTTATTTTGGGGGTTGAATTGAGCCATACTATTCGGGCGTGTAACAAATTATCTGTACGAATATAATTGGATTCACACGTACGTACACACGCTCACATGCTCGTACACACACACTCAGACACATACACACATACACACACCTGTATGTATGTATGCATGTATAATAATTTACGAAGCGTAGGTTTGATGTGGCATCAGGCCAAACCTCTGAGCGCACTCAGTGAGGTTCGAAATCACTGTTCAGACGTAATTAGTATGTATGTATGTATGTATGTATGTATGTATGTATGTATGTATGGCCGAGGCCGAGTGGCTAGAACGTTCACATACTGACCATGAGACCCGGGTTCGAATCTCACCATGGTCGACTTGTCAGGAAAGAGACTTCCTGATGTTATCGGGTTGGAGGAGCAATCCCACTTTGCGGTACCTTTGAAAAGTGCCTGAAAACCATACCACTGTTTGACCAAAGCCTTGTGATTGAAATTGTGTAGACGGAACCCTTGCTGGGACGAAGACGCAAGTCCTCGTAGCCGAGGGCTTGTGCGTGCGTGCTGGACTTGTCCAAATTGTTGATCACGCTAGATAACACGCTCTTTCCCAGTAACTGTAACTAAAGTCTGCTCAGCATAGTTGCAGTATAAACCACAGGTTGGCTCTTTGGGTTTTGAACTGACAAAAATATGCCTGAGCAAGTGTCTGCAATAGGGATTGGCTAGCCGCCCTGGTAGAGGGGTATCCTCGAATACTAGTGGTCAGCTATACTATACTATATGTATGTATGTATGTATGTACGTATGCGCATAAATTTATATAACTTATTAGATTTTCTACAACCTGTAAAGTTCCAGCAAGTAGTGTTTAATATTCGGTTTGGTTTGGTTTGTTTTACGGTATTTAATGCCGACATTTTTTTTATTGTTGGTAATATTTTAAAAAAAAAATGGTTCGGGTAATAATTTTTTTCAAAAAATATTGATGGTAATAATGCATTGTTGGTAATATTTTTCTTAAAAAATTATTGCTGGTAATAATTTTTAAAAAATGTATTTCTGATAATATTTTTCTAATAAAGTCTTGCTGGTAATAATGTATTGCTGGTAATATTTTTCTTCAAAATTTATTGCTGGTGATAATTTAAAAAAAAAAGTATTTCTGATAATAATTTTTTCCCCAAACCGTATTGCTTGTAATAATGTATTGCTGGTAATAATTTTTTCTTCAAAATATATTGCTGGCAATATTTAAAAAAAAAAAGTATTTCTAATAATATTTTTATCCAAAATGTATTGCTGGTAATAATGTATTGCTGGTAAACAATTTTTAAAAAAGTATTGCTGATAATATTTTTTTTCAAAAAAGTATTGCTCGTAATAATTTTTTCTTCAAAAGTTTATTACTGGTAATATTCTTTTACAAAAATGGATTGCTCGTATTAAAACCTATTTTTACACGTTTTGATCCCAGTTTGAAGGTTAACTATTTGCCCATAGCTGGGACCCTAACAGGTGCTACCACCCCGGGTCAGGGTGGACCTGGGAACAACAGCCATTAAGAGGTGATTCCAAGCTCCTCAAGACCTCCTCATCAGTGGCTTTGCTGTTGGATTATTTTATCGTTTTAACCGGGACGCTGCACGGTCTTCATCGTGTAAACTCACTGCTCACGAATCGCAAATAAATATTCCCTTCCGCCTATTTTGTAAATTTTGACAGTTTTCCCGCCCGGGTAAAACTTATTATTATCCGACAGCTTACTAATTTGGGAATATATTTGGTAGAAATATATTTAAGTTATAACGCAGCCAAGGCTTCATGGAAACAATTTCAGTTTTGTTAAATGCATTTTAAGACATGGCTAGACGTATTTGTTTCAAATCTTTGGGGTTGTGTTAAAGTATAAAAGACATCATTTCATATCCACATATCCATTTACCGACTACGCCATGTATAATAATTTTCTCTTACTTAAAGTAGAAAACAACTACTTTTTGGGCCAGTTTAAAAAATTACCAGGGGCTACTTTAAACTTTTGAATTGTAGGGTAAGTTTTATTTTTGTTTTCAGTTTCTTTAAAACTCAAATATTCGGACCATAGAATCCTCATCATCCTTCTGTAGAACTATATTTCTGTTGCTTCAAGTGTTTTCTTAAATAAATCTATAAAATCTAGTATTATTTCTCTGTTTGTTTTCAATAAACCATAGATGCTACCACAAATGGTTAACTTTTCAAGTTCCAGAACTCCGTCTATCTGTTGCCTTAG
>CAHIKZ030002634.1:345000-350000 GCA_903632075.3 Acanthosepion pharaonis
AAGAAAGAATGTCGATGTAATAGAATCTGTCAGGAGAAAAAAAGAACTAATGAAATTTGTACGTGAAATAAAAACAGTCTAAAAGAAATAAACAAGAAGAAAGAATTTAATGGAAGGAAGAAAAATATTGAAAATGATGGAATGAAAAGAAAATGTAAAGATAAATATGCAAATAAAATGAATAAAGAGAAAATATAGGGGGAGGGAAGGAAACACAATATTAAGAAGGCAAAAATGGAGAAATTGAAGAAGTATAATATTTAAGAAAGAAAGATATAAAAGTAAGGGAGAGAAAAATATTAAGAAAAAAAGCAATAAAGAAAGAAAGAAAGAAAGAAAGAGAGAGAGAGAGAGAAAAAAAAAGAAAGAAGGAAAGAAAGGCATTCCCATAAAAAGGAAATAAAATACTGAAAAAGAAAGAACAGGGTATAGAATTAAATAAATAAATAAATAAATAAATAAAGAAAGAAATAAAGAAAGAAAGAACGAAAGAAAGAAATGTAATATTAACATAAAAAGTCCTTTAAAAAGCATTGGCAAAAAGCAAAGAAAAATGCCAAAAAAATTTACTAAGAACAAAATCCTTGTAAAAAAAAATCGAAAATGAAAGAAAAGAAGAAAGAAAGAAAAAAGTAAGCAAGAAGGAAAATATATTAAAAATGAAAGAAATAAAAATAAATAAAAAAAGAAAGAAAGAAAATTGTGACACAAAAAGCCTATTACAAAGCATTGTCGAAAGCAAAGAAAGTTAAAAATAATAAATTAGTGAGAAAAACAATCCTTGCAAAAGAATTGTTCAAAAACAGTGACAAAATTCAAAGAAAGAAAAACGGAAGAAAGAAAGCGAAAAAAGAAGGAAAAAAAAATAACGAAAGAAAAATAAGAAAAAATATTGAAAAGAAAAAAAAAAGTTTGCAAAACGAAAACCAAATGAAATACGAAAACAGAAAATGTAATGAAAGACGCGGGCGACGAGAGATGGACGGGATAAAGATCTCGTTGGATGTAGGTTGTTATCAATTAAGATTGTTCAGAAAGACCTAATGTAATAGAAAGTTGGAATCTGATGGATGAGGAAAAATGGATGCTACTTCTGTGGCAGCCTAAGCCGACTCTAACACCTGATATCTGTGGGTGATAACCTGGTACTTCCGGTGTCTGCTACGTCCTTACGGCCACCATTTTCTTTCTTTTCCTTTGAGCGACAATAATAATAATAATAATAATAATAATAATAATAATAATAATAATAATAATAATAAATATCGTGTGTTCTATAAAAGTTACCTTAAAGAAAGAAAAGAATGAATCGGGTGGACAAGAAATGTTATCTATAATGTTAGATTTATTTATTATGTATGTATTTTATTGCATAGCTATCAATCCATATGATTATACGTATATATACATATATATATATATATATATATATATATATATATATATATTTTTTCAAATAATTCGCACAAAGACAATATTTTGATATTAAGAATTTTAAGCTGATTTAATATGAGTTCATGGCAATGCATGTACGCTATTTTAATGATTACGCCCTTAGAATATATATATATATATATATATATATATATATATATATATATATATATATATATATATATATATATATATATATATAATTTATTCATAGACGTAATTTTTAAATGGATACTCATATAGGAGTAGATGCTCTGTTTTAATTTATTTATTAAAATATATATTTATTTATTTACCGGCCTTTACTTGAAAAATTAACGTTTAAATAAATTAAAAAAATATGTGTGTGTGTGTGTTTGTAGTTGTTTGTGTGTCTATGTGTCTGCGTGTGTGTTTGTGATACATTTATACATAATATATTGCTTACATAAATTCTAATTGAACGAAACGAAACAAGAAAAATAATTTAAATATCCAACTGGTTTTCATACATTCTATCTTACATACTTTGCCCCTGATATTTAAAACTGGTCATATATATATATATATATATATATATATATATATATATATATATATATATATATATTATGCTAATATACTTTTATGCGAATATCTATATCTACTTATTCTGATATATAGCCTTATATGTGTATGTATGTCAAAGTGCCGCTCCACGATAAATCTAATATATATTGCTTGAAACACACACACACGCACGTGTATATATATATATATATATATATATATATATATATATATATATGTGTGTGTGTGTATATATATATATGTGTGTGTGTATATATATATATATATATATATATATATATATATATATATATATGTGTGTGTGTATATATATATATATATATATATATATATATATATATATATATATATATATATATATATATATATATGCACCTGTATGTATTTATTTTATTTGTACTTTAATGTCTATATCTATTGGTGTGTGTCTATGTATGTGCATTTCTTATGTGTGTCTATGTATGTGCATTTCTTATGTGTGTCTATGTATGTGCATTTCTTATGTGTGTCTATGTATGTGCGTATAAGCATGCGTTTGCCGACAGGATTCCAGATGCTGGATTGACAATACGCAAAGCGAAAGTGGGTTGACCAGATTCCAAAATAACAACGCAAGTTCTTGCAAGCTGTAACGCCGGGGTAGAAGTCTGAGGATAGTTTTTGGGAGAGAAAGGGAGAGAGAAAGAGAGAGACTGTCGGCGCATGTGAGTGATAGAGAGAGAGAGAGAGTGGGGGGGAGCTAGCAGGCAAATGGTGGATTGAAGAAGGAGGAGAAAATTGAGGCAAGTGATGGATTGAAGTAAGAAGGAGTAGAGAAAGATAGAGAGACAGATAGATGGAGAGAGGTGGGTAGAACTGGGAAATATGAAAGAGTAGTGGCAGCAGGAAAGAGGATACGAAGAGGTAACACATGACCCAACTGATGAAGTGAAGGAGGGTGGCTGCTGCTGATAATGATATTGACAATGATGATGATGATGACGAAGGTGGGAGGGTTTTATAGATGGGTAAAGTATGAGCTGGATCTGTGAATACTTCTACTACCACTACTACTGCTAATAATAATATTAATAATAATTATGAGAAGAAAAAGATGATGATGATGATGGGTAGGCTTTGATGGTGATGATAGAGAAAGATAGGAAGATGAAGACGAAAATGACAGATTCTATAAGAGAGTATGTTAAAAAGAAAAAGTGAACAGATAATACGACTACAAATAATAATAATAATAATAATAATAATAATAATAACTATAATAATAACCGGGTATAATATAGCACCCCTTTTCCTGTGATACATATTCCTGGCATACATTTATATGATTGGGTGTCATGATGGATGTATTGGGTTTCATATATTTGCACCCCAATGTCATTTTTTGGTGTGATGTTCTTTCATTCAACAAGAACAACAAGAACAACAACAATAATAATAATAATAATAATAATAATAATAATAATAATAATAATAAGAAGAAGAAGAAGAAGAAGAAGAAGAAGAAAACAACAAAAACATATTCAGGAATAATTGGATCCTTTCCGACGATAGAATACATCTAGAATGCTGGGATGTATACTAGGGTAGTGAAAAGACTTGCTGTCACTTGACCTGCTGGATCTGAAAACTCTACGAATAGATAATAGTACGATTTCCACTAGTAGTCATCTACATGTATAACACCTAATGAGCAGCCACACACACACACACACATACACATATATTGTGTATCTGTATAACATTTTTATAGCATGCACATTTACTACACTGATCCTCAGCAGAGAGGGTCGCGGAGCTCGACTTTGATTGTAATAAGGACTTAGAGCTGCACTAATTCTAGGCGAAGATCCATACTTTAATAGTATCGCCATTTCTTATAGACACGAGTCGAATTATTGTTGTTGTTGTTAATATTAATAATAATAATAATAATATGTAATTCATGTGCCTGCTATATCTACGTAATATTAATAACCATCTCACGCAATCTCAGGCCGTAATAATAACAATGATTTCCTAGTGGTGGTAGCAATATTAGGCCTTTAATTTCCTAAAAGGAATGAAATGAAAAGAAGTGTAAAGATGTGTCAATCGCAAAATGAAGAGAAAGAAAATTTAGAGGTTAATCGAAGAAATAATGGATGAAACCAACAGAGGACGAAAATGTAATGGCGCGAATAGATAGATAGATAGATAGATAGATAGATAGATAGATAGATAGATAGATAGATATGAACAGACTGAGATAGATAGATAGATAGATATGATAGATAGATAGATAGATAGATAGATATGAACAGACTGAGATAGATAGATAGATAGATAGATAGGGATAGATAAATAGATAGATAGATAGATAGATAGATATGAACAGATTGCTATAGGCCCATCGAACTAAACACATTTATATATAAATTAATAAAACAAAATAAAATGTTCAATTTCCGTATTATTTTCTAGAGAGAAATATATATATTTATATAAATTTTGTAGATAACGTATTAGAAGGTAGGCATATGAATTTTGTGTTATTGATGTTAGACGGGCTATCTTCGCTGTTTTGTTTTTGGAACATATATTGGGAGATAGGCACATTAAAAGACTGCGATAGATAGATAGATAGATAGATAGATAGATAGATATTGATATTGATATAAATAAATTTGATGTATAGGCAGAGCTAGATAAAGTTAAAAAAAGTAAATTAGTAGAGTGCTCTTTTGTTTTGATGACTAGCACATTTGCATTCGTACAGTTGACTGAGTCTGACTCAGTATCCCTCTAGCCTTATGTCAATCTAAACTAAGCTTATGTATTTGAGACTTTTAATAGTTAACAATGCTACCTAATCAGTGCAATGATTGTGATTCTTACGAATGGTCCTAAACCCATGGCCTTGTGCCTGACTATTCTAAATTTATAAAATACCGCTAAAAGAAAGAAAAGTGTAGCCACACATCTGGTCTTATAATTCTTTCTTTCTTCTTTTGTTTCTTTAGTTTCTTTACTTTCTTTCT
>CAHIKZ030002634.1:355000-356941 GCA_903632075.3 Acanthosepion pharaonis
AGAATCTTTCATCTATCTATCTAGATAGAGAGATAAATGGATAGATAGATAACTGGCTTAATCTAATCGAATTTAATCTAACATTTTCCTTTTCTTTCGTTGTCTCTTTTTCTTTCTCTCTCTCTCTGATTCCCTATATATATATATATATATATATATATATATATATATATATATATATATATATATATATATATATATATAATATGTGCGGAAAATTTCTTGAGTCAGGCGACTTTTAAAAATCTGGCCACATATCAGACTTTGGGGACGAGTTTTTTTTCTTAGGCAGGTGGGAATATTTCAGAATATCATCCTTTTATACATACATTAACAAACATATGCACAGAAAGACACATACTCAGAGGCGTATATATATATATATATATATATATATATATATATATATATATATATATATATATATATATATATATATATATATATATATATATATATATAAAAAAGTTATAAAAGTTATATATATTCTCTATTCTATGCATACATATATACTCTCTATTATTTGCATACATATATATATATATATATATATATATATATATATATATATATATGTATCCATCTATGTATGTCTCTCCTTTTGTCTCTCTTTATCTATCTATCTATCTATCTATCTATCTATCTATCTATCTATATATATATATATATATATATATATATATATATATATATATATATATATATATATTTATGAAAGCTTAATCATATATAGTCTCTATTCTAATGCATATACTTTTCCCGAAAGAAAATCTTCTAAATTGAAGACAACTGCTTAATTATACATCTACCCAAGTTGTACATATATCTATCCATCTATATATCTATTTTTCTAGATCTATGCTTATCAATTAATCTATCTTTCTTGTTTCATTTTCGTAAGATTATTTTTTAAAAAATATGTTTATTTCATCTGCATTCTTCAATGCATATTTTTCACAATCGTTTTATTGCCATCTCGTTCATTTCATTATTACACACTTTCTCTTTCAGAATATGCAGTAATGTTGACTTTATCGCAGAAGCGGCATTTTAAGCAGATGGGCTCCGTTCAAACAACCCGAGCAAACCATTAATTCTTTTTAAAAAAAAAAAAAAAATTTCTTCTTTTTTCTTGATTTTTTTCCACGAGGCTTTTAAAGAAATCTTCCTTTTATTTTTTTCTGCATATACATGCATGCATGTACTACACATACATACAAACAATATATATATATATATATATATATATATATATATATATATATATATATATATATATATGTGTGGGTGTGTGTGATTTGTTGTTTTTTTTCACCTTCACTAATTCATTTAACATTATTACATTAGTTCCAAGGCATTACTTAGTTGGGTAAGGAAGGTGTTAGCTTTAACATCCCACACACATGCTTACATGCACACAAATATACACACATACTTAAATACACATATATATATATACACACATACTCAATTAATATATTTAAATATCTAGAGTTAAACACATTAACACAAACAAATGTAAAGCTTTTCTATTAAACTTTCTATTTAAATATATATATATATATATATATATATATATATATATATATATATATATATATATATATATATATATATATATATATTAAAATATACGCGCATTCATATACACTCACTTATTCAGTCGGATCCTCCAGCTCGACGTCACTGTCCTGATTTTACAGTTTCTTTCTTGTTTTTCTCTTTCTTTCTTTCTTTCTTTCTTTCTTTCTTTTTTCTTTCTTTCTTTCTTGCCATCTTTATTGTTTTCTTTCTACAATGCTTGTTCTGGTAGATTTAAAAATGCATTTTTTCAAAACTACGGTAATATTCGCTTTTCCTCTCTGTAAATCCTTCTCAACCACACCCAACTCTTTTTTTTCTTTCCTCTTCTCTCAACCCCTCTTTTTTCTTCGTTTTTTT
>CAHIKZ030002635.1:0-47500 GCA_903632075.3 Acanthosepion pharaonis
TATTACTTAAACGTTGGTTTTAGTGGATACCCATATTTGCGTAGATGTTCCGTTTTTTTTTAAAAACAGGATATTTATTTTCGTCTATTTTCCTGAATATTCGAGAAATCTATTTTCTGTCTCCCTGAAACATGTACTTTTTATTATCCTTTTTCCACCCCCATATATATATATATATATATATATATATATATATATATATATATATATATATATGTGTGTGTGTGTGTGTGTTTTAAGGCCTTATTATTATTTAAAACAACAGGCATTTTTAATTTGATGATCGACTTTTCCAAATAATCCCTCTCAAACAAGGACGAAATTCCGTAGGAAATTGTCCGAACTTCACTTCGGAACGAAAGTATAAGAAATATAATACAATTCTTATGTCTTCATCAGGGTAGGAATTGACAATTTGCGATTACGCCCTCTGGTGAGTAACTACTTTAAAATAATAGCTGAATATTATAATAGAATATTAAAGTGTAGGATTATTAATTGCGATGCTGATGTTAAAAGTGTTATGGGCGGTATATATATATATATATATATATATATATATATATATATATATATATATATACATATATCACTGTCTTGTCCGTATATTGCTTAATATGTTGTAATTGACATCTTTGATAATGGCTTAAATAAGCCGAAAGCTTAGATTGTATTAAAAAAATATGGATCAATATTGTGAATTTCTTTCTTCGTTCAGCGATAATGTTATTAAACTTATCAGATGTTACGAAAAAAATTTACATAAAAAAATAGACAACACTTGTCTATATTATTTAATGAAACGTGTATGAATGAAAAGATGCTGCCTAAATACACACAATATATATATATATATATATATATATATATATATATATACCACAGAATTTATATATTGTTTTTGTTTTGTTTTTTTAAATACGAAGTTCATTCTTTAAAAGGAACGTTTTTCATTCAACAATTTTTCAGAAAGATTCGATGGAATGATTATTTTTTGTTTGTTTAGGGATTTGTTCCAACGAATCTTTCTGAAAAATTGTTGGAATTAAGGAAAACAGTTATGTCAAACATACCCAAAACACAATTCTTGGAAACATGTGCAGCAACATTCGAATGTACTCGGAGAAAAAAATATAATATATAATAAAAATAAAATGAACTTTGGTAAATTTACCGATTACATCAAACAACTAATTCGGAAATTTGAAAAAAGTTAATAAAATATTTTATAGACAGAACATGTCGATATTACTCTGCATAACGTGTTTGAAAGAATTCATGTTACCGAAATGCACCTTACTTAAATTGTATATATATATATATATATATATATATATATATATATGAAAAAAAATATACAGAAAAAACAAATAAAAAATCTTAATATGTTTTTTTTTTTTTTTTTATATTTTTTTATACTGTCGGATCTATATCCACATATTTTTACATATATATATATATATATATATATATATATATATATATATATATATATATATATATATATATATATGTAGATAAATAGATAGATAGATAGATAGATAGATAGATAGATAGATAGATAGATAGATAGATAGATAGATATGAGGTGAGAGGAAGAAAGAGAGAGTGAGTGTGAAGCGATGGCTCCTATTTGCATAAATTTTGGTTGAATGTAAATGAGGCTTAAGAAAAAAACGTATAGAATTGTTGCGCCTTTTGTAAGACATGAAATGAACCAAACAGAAATCTTCAGCAGTGTATATATTGGATATAAAAAGCTGCGCATTGTTATTTGAGACAATGGTGGTGTTCGTGGAGGTAAATACGTCATCGTTACGTCACTGTTTTCATTCAGAATGAGGTCAGATATTTCTGGTTCGTTTATCATGGATGCAATTAAAAGAAAAATGAATGCATGAAATAATGACAAGAAACAGTGAATATAAAGGAAGAAATGGAATAATAAGAATTAAAACAGTCCGAGGGAATAAAATTTCAAATTTCAGCAAAAAAAAAAAGAAAAGAAATATTGAATAAATTAAAAAGAAAGAAAGAAAGGAAGAAAGTTTGAAAAAAATGAAACAAAGAAAGCATGAAAAAAGAAAAGAGAAATATTAATAGAAGAAAGATTAAAGGAAGATGAAAGAAAGAAAGAATGAAAAGGGTAATATGAAAAATAATAAAACCGAAGAAAAGAAATAAAAAAGAAAGAAAGAAAGAAAAAAGAGAGATAGCAAATGGAATTAATATAAGATATTCAAATAAATGGAAAATATTAGAAAAATAGTAATCAAAGAAAGAAGATTCTGGAAATAAATAAATAAATAAATAATGAGGGAGAAAAAAGATTAAAAAAAAAATGGGCTTAGTAAAGAGTTCTAAAAATTTGTCTCTTTGATCAAATAAATTATATATATATATATATATATATATATATATATATATATGTGTGTGTGTGTGTGTTGTGTGTGTGTGTGTGTGTTTGCACAATTTGAACAGAATCAATGATACGAAAATTGAAAATGAATGTAAAAAGAAAGACAAAATTAAAAAAAGAAATCTTTGAAAAAATAATTCAGATTAAGAAAAAGAAAGAAAAGTACAATATGAGAAGAAAGAAAGAAAGAAAGAAAGAAAGGGATATATGAAAAAATGACTCAGATTAAGAAAGACAGAAAAAAGAAAGAAAGAAAAAAGAAAAAAAAGAGGCAATATGAAAAAATAATAAAAGAAAGAGAGAACGGAAAGAACGAAAAAAAAAGAAAATATGAAAATATAATTTAGAATAAGATAAAAAGAGAGAAGGAAAGAAATGAAAAGAGAAAATATTAATATAAAAAAAGAAAAGAATGAAAAAACAAAAAGAAAGAAAGTAAAAGATGAAGAAAGAAAAAGAAAGAAAAAGCGCAATATGAAAGAATAATAAGAGAATGAAAGAATGAAGGAATTAACGAAGCAAATACGAACAAATAATTCAGATTAAAAAAAAAGAAAGAAAGTAAATGGAAATATGAAAATACTTTAAATAAATAAATGTAATATGAAAACCAATTCAATTTTTTTAAAAAAGAAAAAAGAAAATCAAAGTGAAGTAAAGAGGATTAAGAGAAAAGGTAAGAAAGAAAAGGAGAGAGCGAGAGTGTGAAATAAAGGAAAATAGAAAATAAGATGAATTAAGAAAGAAAAACGAGGAAAAGAAAGAAAAAAAGAAAGAAAGAAAGAAAGAAAGAAAGAAAGAAAGAAAGAAAAAAGAAGATTTCCTTTTAAATGTAAATATGAAAAATAATTCGAATTAAAAAAGAAAGAATTGTAAAATCAGAACAATAAAAAGGTGTAAAGAAATAAAACGCCAAGAAGGCTGAAGATTCCACAAATAACAGTAATAAATAACGAGGGAGGGAAACAGAGGAAAAAGAATATGAGCTGGGTAAGTGGCTTCTAAAAATTTGTCGCCTTGATCAAGTAAATCTTTACCGAAATATATATATATATATATATATATATATATATATATATATATATATATATATATTGTGTGTGTGTGGAAATATATATATATATATTTTTGTCATGTCATATATATATATATATATATATATATATATATATATATATATATATATACTCACACAGATTTTCGAACAGAATCAATGATACGAAAATTGAAAATATAAAAGTGTCGATAAAAATAAACGATTGTCTAATGAAAAAAAATCGCGCGTAATAAAATCCGAAATAGACATCGACGAAGAAAGACAGGGTAATAATCAATTTCAATCTAATTATCATTTGCCAAAAATAGTCATCTATTTCTTTCCTACCCCGACTCCATTTTCGCTTTCGACAAACCGACAGTCGCCATTTTGTTCTGAGTCCGGCCTAGCGAAATAAAATAATTGCATTTTTGCGAGGTATTAACATGGCGCTGTTTTTTACATTTATTTTTTATCCAGAGAAACTGGAACAAATTAATTTGCGCGGTAGATAATTGTATATGGATGTTTCATACACAAAATATATTCGTGAGAAGAATGTTTGTATAGATATGCACACGTCTGGACAAAAATAAACAACCATAGGACTAATATTTTAAATATGTACATGAAGCAACGTCGCGGCAGTGAGGGTTTCCTCCATCTTTCATTTTCATAGATTCCCTTAGATCTGGGCGCAGATTTGTGCAAACCGCTGACTAATTGTCTTATACAGCAACATGATTATGTCATGTGTGATAATACAAGTAGGATTTATTTAAAAAATACAGCAAAACATTAATTCCCTCTAATGATTACATCTTTAACGAGAATGATTTATTAAACAAATACATCAAAACATTTATTCCCTGTAATGATTACATTTTTAACGAGAAGGATTTATTAAATAAATACATCAAAATATTTATTCCATCTAATCATTACATCTTTAACGAGAAGGATTTATTAAACAAATACATTAAAATGTCTATTCTCTCTAATCATTACATCTTTAACGAGAAGGATTTATTAAACAAATACATCAAAATGTTTATTCCCTCTAATCATTACATCTTTAACGAGAAGGTTTTATTAAACAAATACGTCAAAACATTTATTCGCTGTAATGATTACACCCTTAACAAGAAGGATTTATTAAACAAATCTATCAAAACATTTATTCCCTGTAATGATTACATCTTTAACAAGAAGGATTTATTAAATACATACATCAAAACATGCATTCCTTCTAATGATTACATCTATAAAGAAAAGGGTTTATTAAATAAACACGTCAAAATATGAATTCTTTCTCATGCTATAACGAGTGTGATTTATTAAGCGTATATGTCAAAATTTCCTGAAACCTGTTTTATTGTCCCTTCTCGTCATTAAAGCCTCATTTTTTTAAATAATATTTCTCGTTTAATAAATAAACAGAGCGTCTACTCAAATAATGGGTATCCACTAAAAATAATGTTTAAGTAATAAAATCTGTCAAATTAAAAAAGGAAAAAAAAGAAAATCAAAGTGAAGTAAAGAGAAATATAAGAAAGAAAGAAAGAAAGAAAGAAAGAAAGAAAGAAAGGAAGAAAGGGATAGAGTGAGAGTGTGAAGTAAAGGGAAATAGAAAATAAAAAGAATTAAGAAATAAAGAAAGAAAGAAAAAATAAAGAAAGAAAGAAGGGAGGAAGTTAATGTAAATATGAAAAATAATACAAATTAAAAAAAGACTTGTAAAATCAGAAAAATAAAAAAAAATTGTAAAGAAATAAAACAAGAAGGATTATGTATAATTATCTCTGTAAATGAATTTACTAAATAAAATAATTGAATGCAATCAAGGAAATGATTGTTAGTGGTGAGAAATGAAGAGAGCATTAATAACAGAATACGGCGATTATCTCTATATATAAAACAGAGGATGTCTGTCTGCCTGTCTGTGTGATACCTTTTCACTCGAGATCCGTCCAATCGATTTTAACCAAACTTGGCACATACATTGTTCTTATCATAAAAAATCGATAATGTTTTTTTTTAAATCGATAAAGCCAATTAAAAATCGATAAATTCAACTTTTTCCTCCGATTTCGTTCAGACTCGGTATGTACGTTACTTAGATCATGGCGAGCTCAAAGATACCTCATTTTTATTGCTACGCCAGTGCATTTAGCGAAAACTCGCGAAAAGCGAAAAATCGATTTTTAACACAAATCGATTTCAACACAAATTTCAAATAAAAAAATCCCTCAATTGTCAAACAATCTAATACAAACTTCATTCAATTGTAGCCATCAATAAGTTGATTTTTAACAGTCATTTAACTTGATAATTGAGTCCACCCATAAAAGTAAAAACACGCGCAAATAGCGAAAAATGGCGTTTTTTACTGGTTTCTTTCTTATTTTTCGTTGATCTTTCAACCAATTTTCATCAAACTTAACAAATGCTTTATAAATTTATCCTCTTTTACATCCCTCGTAGCACACTGACGAATTGAATTTCAAAAACTCCAAAATAATTGTTGTCTGAAGTGTGTCTGTTTTAACCCTTTATTTTCTTGGCTAATTTCGATTGAATAAATACTGACTACTTCTGTTATATCAGTAACTGCATTAATTCAAAATGTTTTTTTTTTTAATGAAAGTAATTTAAAGTAATTGAAGATAGACTCTGTTATGTCCAAACATGATGCTGACTTTGCTCAATTCTAATTGAACGCTTTTTCTGATCGACCTTTTTATATATTTATAATGAGTATGACTTTTTAAACAAATGTGTCAGAACATTCTATCCTTCTTATTTTTAAATTTATGCCCAATAGGGTTTACCAAAAAAAACTTTCCCAATTGTCATTCCCTTTTAAAGTCATGTATTTAACTGAATCTCAAATTCGGTTGCGCAAGCCAGAAATTAAAACCATAAATTATTTTTAATAGAGTTGTATTGAAATTCAGGAGGAAACTTGATTGTTAGTTGTAAGGAATTCAAGCGGGCATTACAGACGCAATAAGGTGATTATGTCCTCAATGTCAATACGCCAATACGTTACGAATATTTTTTTTCTATGGAAATAACTTGCAAATTAGTTTTCAATGAAGTTGTATGGAATATGAGGAAGAAAAGGATTGTTAAAGGTTTGCAAGTAATGGTAATATTAGCCGTTTCCTTATAATTGAAACATTTGGCATTCATTGATCAAGCAGCCAGTACGGTTTTCCGTTGAAATTTTATCAAATTTTTCTCTC
Organism: Acanthosepion pharaonis; assembly: GCA_903632075.3. Taxonomy (NCBI): domain Eukaryota; kingdom Metazoa; phylum Mollusca; class Cephalopoda; order Sepiida; family Sepiidae; genus Acanthosepion; species Acanthosepion pharaonis. The sequence continues at coordinate 6,704 of CAHIKZ030002635.1, forward strand.
AAAACAATTTCTTTTATGAAAACAGGTTTCTCCAGTTCAGTAGCTGTAACTTTTTTTTTTTTTTTAAGTATTGATGTGGGCTTCCTTTCTATCCTTCGATCTAAAGTGATGAGGTATTTTAACATTTTGTTTATGTCATCATTTTTTTCTTCGAATTACATGTGAGTTGTTGCTGCTATTATTCATTTCTGTTATTTCGTCCGGTTTTTTTTCGTCTGTGATTCTGTAGCTAGATCCAGTCCACAATGTTCAAAGAGAGATGATCTTTGCTAAGACCCTCGGGCTTCACTGGCTCAAAGATATTTTTTTTTTGTAACCATTGATCTTACAAAGCGGTTTTAGACAGCTGACAGTTTATATAGTTCTAAACAGGTTTGGCGCCATGCATGCCATGCATAGGAAAATCTCGATCTCACGAGGCTATATAAAGCAATCATTATTGATAGAATAAATCTATTACATGTTCAATATAAATGAATTGCAAATATTAGTTTAATGTATAATTATTTCTGTAAATGAATTTACTAATTAAAATAAGTGAATGTAATTAAGAAAATGATTTCACACATTATGTAATGGACAAAGTCCGACAATTATTTTAAGGCATTTTTATGTTTATACATTCTTTTCATACATACAAATATTAAAGAAAATTCTCTCTTTATAATAAACAGTATTAAACATTTACCGGCGTGAAGACGAATATTTTCTATGAAAATTTCTCGGACATTCAGGCCGGTAAATGTTGTTTAATAATGTTTATTATAAACAGGGCATTTAATTAAATACTTGTATCTATAAAAAGAACGTTAAACATAAAAATGTCTTTAATTAATTTCTGTGTTAATATGCCAGATATGGTCACCAAAGACCATCTTTATTGGAATATATTTCTGGCAGCCTACTAGAGCTACGGTAGGTGGTCTAAGGTAATTTTTATGGGTGCTTTCCAATTTGTTTACAACTTGGTGGTAAAGATATGCATTTTATACCTGTTGTGTAAGTTGTCCCATAGTTTTGGAAATATTTTTTAGGCTTGAAATTCGATTTGGACACCACAATTTATAGCATAGGTTTGGAAGTGTCAATAAAACTTTTTCTGTGATTAAGACATTTACCGGCCTGACATTTGCCGGCGGAGTACGAATATTTTCTCGTACATTCAGGCCGGTAAATGTTGTTTAATACTGTTTATTATAAACAGAGCATTTACTTAAATATTTGTATCTATAAAAAGAATGTATAAACAAAAAATGTCTTAAAATACACACAGACAAACATATATATATATATATATATATATATATATATATATATATATATATATATATTTTATATGTATGTATGTATAAACATAAAAATGTTTTAAAAGAAAATGATTGTTAGTTGTCAGGAATGAAGAATACGGCGATTATCTCTATATATAAAACAGAGGATGTCTGTTTGTGTGCGTGATACTTTCTATTTATATATTTCACTAGTAATGATTTTACTGTGATATTTTAAATAGTACGTGATATAAATATTACATTATTAGAAATGTTCATGCCTGATTAGAATTTTTTAAAAAATGTACATGCTCCCCTAAAAACAACTATTAGTCAAGTACACCCTTGTGCAAATTAATTGAATCAAAACGAATAATTCCTTTATTGTTTACTTTTTTTTCGTATTTTCCAATAATACATGACCCAGTGCACATGTTAGTACTTCGTATGTCCATTCCATGAAGTCATTCTTGCAGAATGATCACAGATACTCGATTGGATTTAAATCAGGAGAGTTTCCGGGCCAGTCTAGTACTTTGATTTGTTCACTGGTAAGGCTTGCCAGTGTGTTCGTGCAGCCTTACAATTTTCGTACGCTTCCTTGGACTAACGTCCATTGCAGACAATGGCCGTAGGACAACTAATCAACAGTCGAGACAATAGTGTATGGGCATGACAAAAACGCAATATTTTTCAAAGCCAAAATAAATTTCATCATACATCCCGAAAATGGATCCATATTATTGAATACCATTTCAAATGACCTAATCTGAGGAAAAAATGCCATTGTAAATGACCTAATCTGAGATAAAAATAGAAATCGATTACAACCTGTCTGTCCAGTGGGTCTAAAACTGACCGTGTGGTAAAAGAAAGGAAACTAAAGCGGTTGTTTCAATTAATTTGCACAATTTTAACAATTGTTACCCATCCTTCTACGAGCTTCTTGTCGGTTGAGGCACCTGTTAGGGTCCCAGCTATGGGAAAACAGTGCCCCCAAAAGAGAAACCAGCAGTAAGCTTTTTTTTTTTTTTTTTTTGTGTTTTTCTTTTTATAATAAAATGAGCAACAATACAAATGAACAAAAGGGGCAATCAATGTAAAACAAAAAGAATATAAATATATTTTTTTATAGTAAAATTACCAACAACACATTTTTCATCTACAAACTATATATCTAAAAAAACATGCTGTTATATAGGAATAACGTATTGCTGCCGACACTTGAGTTTGAACATAGATCGCCAGTGAGCAAACACAGGCGATCCCATTATTGAATTAAGTGGATCACATGACCAAAGGGGAAGCGCATAAGCAGAAAGTAGCGTGATGTCTAAACGATCGCCATTTCTAGTCTATCCTCTATTACTATTCGGATCGCTATTCTCTATACTATTCACTATACTATTTCCCTATACGGGTCACTATACGGATTACTATTCGAGCGAGTATTATCGAGCAAGTAATATTAGTGCGAGTGTTATTCGAAGGCGCCGGACACCAGTATTGTTCAACGGCATTACTATAGTTGTATCTGCGATTACAAAGTCTCTACTACAACGAGCATTACGAAAGTGGCAATGAGTTTTTCGTTGACATCGCAAAACATACATTTACTCTGAAATTTACGTAGAAAATATTTAGATTTCGACATTAAATAACCCATAGATGTGTTGATATGCCGCAAAATAAAACCAACCGAACAAAACCAACAAGCTTGTTGTTGGTATTTTTGTAAGGATACCGTGTTTCTTGTTGTGATGTTGTGATGTAGTTTTCAGCTGACGCACAAATATTATGGTATTTAAAATTGAGCGGAAGAAATGAAAATCCGAACGAACCATATCAGGGGAATACGGTGGGTGTTGTACGGTGGGGCCCTACTTCTACTCTTTAAGCTTTTGCAAGGGTCTGTTTTGCAACATGCAGTCTCGCGTTGTCGTGGTGGAAAATGACACCTTTCAAGCTTGGCAAAACCTATTGTTTTTATTGAAGCCCAGTCTGAAAGGCAGTTGAGGTATTGATTTTCAAACACTCAGGAATCTCTCCCATCGAAATCTTTGGCTGGTTTTCCCACGATGGCAAGGAGAGCGTCTCCATCGACTTCTGAAGCTCGCCAGGAGCATGGTTGATCGTTTAGGTTAAATTGACACTGGCGAAATTTGTCAAACCACATTTTGACCACCCTATGAGCTGGAGCACGATCGAAGTCAACCTTCTGAATGATTTTTGTCGCATTTTCGCCGCTTACTCCTTTCCAAAATTCAGAGAGAATAATATGGCGGAAGTGCATTTTTTTTCATCCTCCATTTTTAAGGCATTCAGCTGGGGAGAAAACATCAACATTTAACAAAGTCTGACTCGCAAATGAACGATGCAAGGTTTCAATCAAAACAGAAAAGAAATTGGCACCAAAACAAACGCCAAAGTCAAGTTGCGGCTCTTGTTGCATGACATACCTGGCTGACTTAAGCAAGTGGATGACAGAACGTGGTCTGGGAGAGGTAGCAGAGTGACAAAACTTACTGAGAGCTACATTGGGATAGGGAGAAGTGGAGAGCCATGATCTCCTACGTCTTGAAAGGAGACGGCACATAAAACTCGCAACTGAACGATGCAAGGTTTCAATCAAAACACAAAAGAAATCGTTACCAAAACAAACGCCAAAGTCAAGTTGCGATCCTTTTATATTAACAATGGGAGGCAAGCACGAGCTTTTGCAATAGCTATTGCAAATAACTTTAGATATCCGTGGACACGTTATAAATCATGATAACCCAGCAGAATCTCGTGATATCACGTAGCTTTAAACATTCTATGTCATATTTTGCGAATATCTACTGCAAGTAAATGCACTCTCTGTAATTAATAATGGTACCTAGACTTTTTGAATTCAAGTGCTGTACTAAATTGGCATCAAGGTCTCCTCAGTTTACAGTTGAGCTAGCTAAATTCAACCGTAAGTTCTACGCTAAATGTTTCTTCTCTCACGCTTCTCGCTTGCGGAACTCCCTTTCGACTTCATGCTTTCCAGCCAACTTTAATCAGCAAAAATTTAAATGCAATGTCAATCTCATTGTTTTCCTGATTATTCTTTGCTCTTCCTGCTAATTAATAATGTTTCTGTTTCTTCTACACCTTGTAACCCCTTGTGTCTTAGTGGTTTTCCCGCCTTGCATGGGGTGAAACGGGTTAAAAAATGGATTGTCAATGGTCAGGAATTAAGACAAATGTTACTGACAGAACACTATTATATGGTCTGGTGCCCTCGCTATTAATCTCGAGGTCCTCGACAAAATCCAGAGACGGGTATGCAACGTGATTTGTCCTGATCTGGCATCTCGTCTACAGTCACTTGATGTGGCTTCCCTCTGTCTTTTCTACAAATATTTACAGGGCAACTCCTTTGACGAACTACTTTCACTGGTATCCCAACACCATGAATTTAAGCGTGCTACTAGGTTGGGATATCGGCCCCACCCTTTCACTGTCGAAACAGTTAAATGTAAAGGCCTCTTCTACTCCAACAGCTTCTTCTCTTGCACTTCCTGAGAGTGGAGCTCTCTTCCTCCTACTTGCTTCCCTGTTAGTTATAATCTTCAAATATTCAAATGTAATGTCAATCGACATTTTCTGATGTCTTGGTCCTGAACCTTGTCCTTCTCTATATCCTTTCTTCAGACATCTCTCTTTACTCTTGTTCTCAGACTCTGTAACACCCCTGCGTGCTGGTGACACTCCCGCCTTGCTTGGGGTGAAATGTTTAAAAGAAGAAAATCTATGTTAGGTGGGATTGTTAAATTAGGAGTTTCCTTATAAGGAAACATTCGGTATTGATTAACCGAACGTCTAGCGTTACCATCGGTTGAAATTTATAAAATCTTTAACTTAAAACTGTTTGTTTTTGTTTTTTTAAAGAAAATAGGCTTCTCGAGTTCACTACCTGTTATCGCACTATTACTTATAAGAGTTTACTTCCTAACGCTTTGTTTAAAGTCAACATCTTGATTATATCATTATGTTCTATTCCAGGTGTTAGTACTTCGTATGTCCATTCCATGAAGTCGTTCCTTGCAGACTGACCACAGATTCTTGATTGGATTTAAATCAGGAGAGATTCAGGGCCAGTCGATAGTACTTTGATTTGCTTACTGGTAAGGTTTGCTAGCGTGTTCGTGCAGCGTTGCAATTTTCGTACGCTTTCTTGGGGTAACGTCCATCGCAGACAATGGTCGTAGGACAACTAATCAACAGTCGAGTCAATAGTGTCAATCCCGGATGACGCAATATTTTTCAAGGCCAAACAAATTTCATCATGCACCTCGAAAATAGATTCATATTGAATTGTTGTAAAAGTGAAACTGGCTTTAAGAATCACTTATGGGTCCATAACAGAGCGTTAGCTCAGGTATAAATGATGAAAAAAATAAAATTCTGAATAAAAAATACTACCAAGAAAAACATGATCTATGTTAAGAGTAATTGTGAAAAAAGGAAACACTCGGTATTGATTAACCGAAGATTTAGCGTTACCATCGGTTGAAATTTATAAAATCGTTCTCTTAAAACTATTTTCAGGAGAATAGGTTTATCAGCGTATAGGTTTAGGGTTACCCTAACCCTAACCCTGGGCATAGCAGTTAGTGAAATGCTATACACAGTCTAGTATGATAGTGGTTACCTTCCTGACCGTTTGTTGTTGGTAATATGGAAAGTCATCGTAATTTTATCATTATTTTTTTTAGTTGCATCTGCTAACCATTTTTGTTTTTGCTGCTGTTGAAAGTCTTCAGAAGCAGAAGTGTGTGTGGAAGTATTAGAAAAAGGACGCAGTAATAAGGAGCGAGAACAAAAGCAGAGTAACCAGAAGGACATTAGATATCGAATGACACTGCATTTAAATTTTTGAAGTTTAAAGTTGGCAGGAAAGCATGGAGCCAGAAAGGAGGTCCACAAGCGAGAAGTACGAGAAAATAAATTGTTAGCATAGAATTTACGGCTACATCGAGCCCGCTCAATTATAGAATAATGAAATGTTGACGCCAGTTTAATACTCTGCTTAAATTAAAAAAAAAACAGGGTATCATAGCGAAGAGCGTTATTTATTTGTACAATGATACAAAATTTGGCACAAGGTCAACATGGGGAATGGGGAAAAAGTCGGTCTTCATCTGTCTTAACTTAAAACTTAGCTAGCCACAAACACTGACCCAATCATACAATATTCATTACATCAAAACAACGTATTCTTACTTACCTTTCTTACTACATTCACCATAATACCTCATTGTCTCTATGAAAATCCTATCTAGTCTCCATATGTACAATTCATTGTTTGTGGGGGAGGAAAAGAATAAAACAACAATTTAAAAACTAGTGAAGCGCTCATCCGAACAATTACCGTGAAAATATTTATAGAAAAGACACAGTGGGGACAACTTTACGGCTGTAGGAATGTGATTAAAGCCAAGCTGCCAGATCAGAACCAATGATATTGCTGATTCTTCTTTGGATTTTATCAAGAATCTCTAAATATATAGCAGGATCACCAGATCATATGTGATAGCAATATTCTAAGCATGGACGAATAGTTGACTTATAGATACGTAAGATAGAATATGGAGACAAAAATTATCTCCTACAGCTCAGTGAATCAATATTCTTGGCAACTGATCTAACAATGAATTCAATATTGTTTTTCCACTTCAGTCGAGGACGTTAGCCCTAGAAGGCGCAACGAGTCACGCATCTGGAGGTTAGCATCAGCCATGCTGATGGAGGACAGAAAGGGGTCTCTCAGATGATCAATACACTGAGGTATTTGAAGCGTTTAGTATTTTCACATTCTTGATTTTTATGATTGATTCTAGGAATATTCCATAAATGATTTCATTCCAATTTCAGATCGTAATTTCTTTTCTGAAAAGGGTTATCTTAAGTCCTACTTTCTGAGTCAATTTTACAAATGTAACACTTATGAACATGTCATAGGGAAACAGCGATTCTTGTACGATCACCGAAGTTAAGCAATGCCGTGCTTGATGGGTGACCGCTTGAGAATACCATGTGCTGTAAGAGCACCTCAAGGCAGTGTAATGGTTAGCAAGCTTGTCTCGCTAGAACAATTACGAGTGAAAAGTGAGTTCGATCCTCACTGGGTGTCCCTACTTTCAGCCTTGCGCCACAACTAAGATACGCTTGGACAAACATTGAGCACCTCGAGGTGGTGTAATGGTTAGCAAGTGTGTCTCGCTTGGACAATTACGGCTGAAAAGCGAGTTCAATCCTCACTGGGTACGCCCTACTTTCAGCCGTGGTGCTGCAAGCTTGACTGTGTGGGTAGTGTTGTGGATAACGACCCGGATTTGGAAGTCGGAGAGCTGAGTTCCAATTCCAGTCGGATTCTTTACATTCATTTACGCAAAAATACCCTTCGAAATTGTATGAAGTCACCTCCTCTCCCTCCAGCTATGGGTTAATTAGTCGGTCTTGTATCAGTACGCCATTATTATCTTAAAAGAAATTCTTACAATCTAAAAGTTTTTTTTTTAATTTAAATAAAATCCAGCAGACTGGTAAGCCGTAAAAAATCAATCAATCAATACAAATGTAACTAGAAATTGCTTTGTTTTTCGTAATCCCGCTCAGTTCAGCTTTCTTGGTGATTGTTAGAATTATACAAACATCGTCAAAGAAAAATCTGAATTTGGTTCTGTTAACGAGGCATTGTTGTGGCTCCTGACTATCCATAGAGCATTTTATTATGGTCATTTTTTATCTATATCTCCCTAATGATGCCCTCTAAGCTCTGGTTTTAATAAAAAGAAAACGTCATTTGATTTTCAAGTATTGTTTTGTTAGTGAAACAATGTGACCATTTTGATATAACATAATGGAAGGGTTAAAAAATGCGTACACTATTCTTCTTCTTCTTCTTCTTCTTCTTTTTCTTCTTCTTCTTCTTCTTCTTCTTCTTCTTTTTCTTCTTCTTCTTCCTCGTCGTCGTTGTTGTTGTAGTCTTCTGTTCGTTCCTCTTCCTCTTTCTCTTCTATTTGGAACGAACTTGAACAACATTAAATTGCTTCTTCCATTTCCTCTCTTTCTCCCTCTCCCACCACTCTCTATATGGTCTTCATCAGTTCGTCCTTCCTCAGATGTAATTCTTTTTGAGTACATCAAACATATGATTTAACTGGTCTTTCTCATTTCCCTTTTCCGTGGCTAAGCTCCACTGAGAATGCTTTACTTAACCGATCTCCCCCACCACAAATGTCCTTAATTAATCGCAGTCTTCTAACACATTTGGATGCCCACACCCTTTGCCGTTTTCCATAGATTAAGTAAGCATCCTCATATAAGTACACACACACACACACACACACACATATATATATATATATAGAGAGAGAGAGAGAGAGACAGACTGGGTTCTATAGCCTTGGATGGGAACTGGTCTAGGAGAAAGACAACTCTGAATTCAAAACCTGCGGAGGGTCTTTTGGGAACCTTGTAGCACTCGATGCACCAGGTCTCTGTATTCGTCCCTTCAAAAAGTGTGGATGGTCCTGCACGAGGCCTTCACCACTATAACCAAATCTCATGTGCCCGTGTCGGGCTGTCGGTTTCCTGCAAACTGATCTGCTTGACCCTCATACGTCGAATCTCGACGGGAGAGTCGATTATACATACACACACACACACACACACACACATATATATATATATATATATATATAATTTTATGTTTCATTTATTAAAAAATATATATATATTTATATATATATAATTTTATGTTTCATTTATTAAAATTATTATTATTATTCTTGCCACTTTTTAATTATTTTAGTTATTTTTTATTGCACATATAGATATATATAGATAGGAAAACTGTAGTTATTGCTGACGCGTTTCGTCCAATAGGAGAAAGTCCACATTGGATGAAACGCATCAGCAATAACTACAGTTTTCCTAATGTCATTTATATTTATAAATATATATATATATATATATATATATATATATATATATATATATGCACAAATATATGTATGTGTGTATGTACATACATATATATGTGTGTGTGTATGTGTAGATGTATGTTATTGATTTATTTATATATATATATATATATATATGTATCTATTAACATTTATTATTTATTATTATTCTTAAATTTATATTTATAATATATATTTATTCTCATAAGTATATTATACATTTTATTATTATCATTAGTATTATGATGTAAATGATTATATACTAAAAATGCTGTTTAAATAGGCAACATCTTAACCTCTTCCTCTATGAACTTTCTTTGACAAAATGGTGGAAATTTAACCTTTCTATATCTTTACCTTCCCTTACCATTTATATTAACTCTTTTTTTTCTGTTTTTTCTCTCTCTTCATAATGTACACCCCCCCCCCAAGAAAACTAACTTAAATTTATTTTTGGCGTATTTTTTATCTTTTGTATATCTGTCTGTCTGGGTGAAATAGCTATTCAAATGCAGTAATATATATATATATATATATATATATATATATTGTTGGTTGAACTCGTAACCGATTATACTCATCACATAGTCGTCGTGTTCGTAGTTAATATTATTGAGTATTTACTTTTTATTTTTATTATTAAGGTTTCAGTTATTTTTAGTATTTTTTACATGTGGATAAGGATATTATGATTGTTTTTTCTATTAGTATGTTTCGATGGAGTTTAGTAGGTTTGTGCGTGTGTTTAAATGAGTTTGATTAAGCTGTGGTCGAATAGGTGTAACGTAAACCGTCTGGATAGGCATGTAGTAGTGTGACCGATGTAAATGTTTATGAGTTTGGTTTGATCAGTAACACATCTCCTTAAGGCCACAATGTTGTGTGCTCGGAAAATAAAACATCCCTATAATTCCAGATACACAGACACATCCCATAAATACAGTTAAAAAGTAAAAATAAAATCATCGTTGTCAATGTCTTAGATTATAGTCGAAAGCGCTCGGAATTATAAAACATTAGATCAGTTTCTGCACACACTTTGTCCCGAAAATAAGAGATTTGTTCGAACACAAATAAAAAGCTTTATCGCAGCAACGTGTCTGTCGTTTTTAATGAATATATATATATATATATATATATAAAGAAATAATCATGTTGTCAGATGTTTTTAGTGTATATTTTTTAAGTTAAGCAAGTACATTTGAAGGCTTGTCTCCATCTTCAGGCTGTATTTTTTTTCCTTTAAAGTTAAAACTTGAAGACGAAATAATTGTTTGCAGAACGAAAGATGTTTATTAAGAATGTGCCATATCTTCAGGTTGTACAATCTCGGAACTTGCGATTCGCAACGCTAAAGTTCAAAATTTCAACAGTTTTATAAATGAGGATCACATCATTCAAAGGTTGAACAGTATTTTAATGCATACATCATGTTCTACTAGCGAAGTGATTTAGCTATTAATAGCATTAATATTGCTGCTTGATTCTATGTATGATTACTTCTTTATATATACAATATATGCCTCTAATAATTTTTTAATAATAATAATATATATATATATATATATATATATATATATATATAATCGGTTACGAGTTCAACCAACAATATATATATATATATATATATATATATATATATATATATATATATATATATATATATAGCTAGGAATAAGCAAAATTTATATGGCATTTAAAAAAACGGTTTCGTCCCAGCCCTATCAAGTTCTCTGGGATATAAAAACTAACCATGTAAATTTAATTAATATTAATGATAATGAATGAAGGGAAAAAATGAATTTCAAGAAAACTAGAGTTCAATAACATTCAGACTCAATAAGCATTCCCTCTGTTTATAGAGGGAAGGCCCATGGGATCTGATATACAAGGACTCTAGAACCTTGAGGTGATATAAGGAGTGGGACCAAGATAAAATCGGGAAATGGTCCGAACTAAAATAACGCAATTTCTGATATTTATTACATGCTCTGCAATAGAAGAGCCAGAAGTATTGGTAAGAGTTGGCTTTTCCTGGCATCCGGATTCAAAATTCTGGGGGGTAAGTGCTGTTTCATTCTCAGATCCAAATGTTGGGACGTCTTCCCTATGTAGTCGAGCCCACGACTACACTTATATATATATATATATATATATATATATATATATATATATATATATATATATGGAGTTGATAAACTGTTAAGTTGTTAATTAAATGTGGTCAATATATAGCTTGTAGACATCAGTGAATGATCTCTGTTCGTTTCGGTTCAGCAATGAAAGACTTCAACATAAAGAATGCGAACTTAACTATTTTTATTAATCATGTTGTCATCTATATTATCTAACTATCCAGTGGGAGTCGCCCCTTCCATTCACTGCGGAGCTGTTTCGGTCACGAAAGAGAACACGTCTACATCGCTTGACGGGTCAGAGAAAACTCGCTGAAACCTTTCTCTTGTCTCGTTCCCACGCTAGCTCAGCCAGTCAAAATCAACTTCACTGCTTTGGTTCCTATCCGACCGTAGCTGTCAGCTTCCGGAAGTCGGAGCTGCGATACATTTTCTCTGAAAATAATGATCTACTAAACTGTTATTTAACAAATACAACGTAGTACCTATAAAACGAAAGATGAGCAAAATGAAAAGTAAAATTGCAGTGGTTCGAGAGAAGAAGCACTCGAGTGGAAATTCTCACCAATAGAATACAGAAAGAGCCGTTTTTAGATTGATCATTAATACAATGTAGAAAGAGGGTTGATCCGAGAATAGAGCCTTGAGGATTGATCTCTTGACTGCCTGTTAACTAGTTTACGCCTTAAATATGGAAAACGCGTTTTGTTATGCGGCGTCATTCGCGCTCCATATTAGAATTTAAATGCTTTTCTTTTTGCATCTATACATCTCGTCATTATTTACTATATCTTATTCAATAGCGGGTGTGAATTATAAGACATCATTTTCCCCTGGCAAAATTTCTCTCTCCTCAATGTGCACATTCTTTTTTTCCTTATTAGGCCCCATTTTATGAACCCCCCAAACCGAAGATAAGAAAATAATAAATCCTACTCATTGTTGATGTAATCATTTCAGTGAATGAAAATTTTGACGCATTTGTTTAATCATATTAAACCTAAACCGAAGATAAGATGGGGTATAATAAAGATAAGTAAGAGTTATACATGGAGAGAACGTTGTGCAAATTGTGTCAAGAAGAAAAGTTGGCGATCCTAATGTTTCCCAATCCAGGATCGTGAGTGAATGAGAGAACTATCAAAAAAATTATTAATGAATACTTGCAAAAAAATGGGTAAGACAATCACATCCCGGTTACAAAAACAAATATGTCCACCTTATTCAGGACGTAAAGCCATGAGCGCTACCCAATAAAAGATGGAACCTGGGTTGACAGATCCTCATTGTAAGGGTTAAACCCAAGTTACCTCGGTTTTATTCTTTATTTTATTACTATTACGTTATATATATATATATATATATATATATATATATATATATATACAGAGAGACAGACAGACAGAGACAGAAAAGAGAGAGAGATATTTTTCCACACCAGTAATGTTTCATGAACTACACAAGCGTCAGGTTCTATATATATATATATATATATATATATATATATATATATATATATATATATATTCCTCAAAACTCCGAGATTCATGCTCAACACAATCTCCAGGAGTTAAGAATAGATATATAATGAATAATTTATATATATATATATATATATATATATATATATATATGAGACAATAGGAAAAACTGTAGTTATTGCTGACGCGTTTCGTCCAATATGAACCTTCTCAAAGCAAAAAACGAAATGAATTTAAAGAACGTAACTAATAATAAAAAAAAACAGAATGTTCTGAGCAACTGGAGGAACGTAGAGAACGCTATTTCCATATTGTTAACTAAAAATAACGTCAGTTATTGTCACGTGTGGAGAATATTGTCATTATAACTGTATTGGCGGATTCAACCATTTTCTTGATTTTACGATATTGCTGTGTGCGTTTATTTGGGAGAGCAGTAATTCTGTTAAGAAAGGTGAAATAGGGAAAAAACCTGGGCGTAGATTAATATTTGGGTAATATTCTATGGCGGCACTCTCTAGAATTTTCCTTCTGAGTGAGTTATTTTCTTTTTTATGAGTGTAGCATTTTTTAAATCAAAAGGTCATTAAAGAGTTAAAAAGGAGCGGAGGGATCAACATTCCAAAATTAAAAAAAACACATTTGTGGGCATGTCTTGATTAACCAATCAAAAGACGGATGACAGCTAAAATAGAAAAATGAGGTCAGAAATTAGAGGTAGGCGGGTTATTACGACATATCTAGATAAGATGACATATAAGACACGTCCAGCACAAACATCCTGTTACAAATCTAAAATTAAGATACAGTGAAGTAAACAGAAAATTATATTTAACAAAAGGTTAATTTTACGGAATTTCCAGATATTTATGTAGATATCTAGTGTAATTAATATATATATATATATATATATATATATATATATGTATTAAGACGTTTTTATGTTTTAACATTCTTTCTATAGATACGAATATTTGTATCTATAAAAAGAATGTTAAAACATAAAAATGTCTTAAAATAATTGTCAACCTTATTTCGATAATTATTGTATTGAATGGGCAATAAAATATCTCAATATTAAAGTTGAAAAATCAAAGAATTACATAAATATTATGTGGACTATTAGATATTAATATAATAATGGATATGTAATTATAATGCATAGATTTTTATGAAAAATTCTATTAACTCTATTTTAAAGTAAACATTATATGATGCCTACAAATTAGTGTTAATTCATTTCTCTGATTTAGGAGAACTTCATTTTTATAATATGCAGGTTTTCAGGCAAACACAGGGGACATGGATCATTTACGGACTTACAAGTTCTCGTTTTTTTTTTTTTTTTTTTTTTTTTAATATTATCCATTTTAAGAAAGGGGTTTTATTAATTTCTTTTAAATGCCAAAAAATTTAAAGAGGGATGTTCGGTTGCGGTACGCAATGTTGTTAAAAGAAGATATATGCTGATACCCCTTCTGTTTAAATGAGTTTTTTGTGCTATCAATATAAAATTTCTTATGAGCCGAGTTTTCAGAAGATGAAAAAGTGCATTGGTAAACAATTGATTCAGTCAGACACCTATTTTGCAATGAACAATTTATAGGATATCTGCAGTTACATAATGTATTATCATTATTGTTACTTTGATTTAAGTGTTGATTTAAAATTTTATTATTATGTTTTTTACTATTTTTTCTAGATTAACAGTACAATTATAACTTAGTTTAAGCGTATTTTTTATTGAAAATCTTGCTTAGAGGATTATTACTAGGGAACTGTTTTTCAATCTAACCGAGAAATTTCTTCCCTAATTTAGTGCTAACCATTTGGTTAAAATGGAGGAGGGTACCAAATGATTTTTCTATTTATATTTTCTTTCGGGCTATGATTATTATGTTTTCAGTATTTAATATCAGGGCATCTATATCCTCTATTTTTAAGGTAATGTTGGAAAAATTGCTTTGTTTACAAAATAAATCTTCGTTGGCATAGTTATTACTAATTCTATATGCTATGGAGGAAGGTATGTGTTTGATTATAGATGCAGGGTGATTAGACTTTGGGTGGATATATAATGGATTAGTATTTGTTTCCATATATGGTTGTTAAGTTGACTAAGTTTATTATTACTCCTGGGAAGTTCGCTATTCTTAAATTTGTGTTGATTGTAAATTTTAGGTTTAGGCTTTTAAACTCTGTGCATTAATTTTCTAATTGTGTCAGTTTTGAAATTAGTAGAATTTCTCACGACCATAAGGTCATCATCCCTATATAATCTTATATACTCTATACTGATGTCATGGTAGGCAGAATGGTTGTATAGAATGAATTATAACAAGCATATATAAATAAACAAATTACAGAGGATGCAAAATTTAAAATTACTCCATTTGAAAGTAGGGTGAAATAGCTATTCAAATGGAGTAATATATATATATATATATATATATATATATATATATATATATATATTATTGGTTGAACTCGTAACCGATTATACTCATCACATAGTCGTCGTGTTCGTAGTTAATATTCTTGAGTGTTTACTTTTTTTTTTTATTATTAAGGTTTCAGTTATTTTTAGTATTTTTTACATGTGGATAAGGATATTATGATTGTTTTTCTATTAGCATGTTTCGATGGAGTTTAGTAGGTTTGTGCGTGTGTTTAAATGAGTTTGATTGCTGTAGTCGGATAGGTGTAACGTAAGCCCTCTGGATAGGCATGTAGTAGTGTGACCGATGTAAATGTTTATGAGGTTGGTTTGATCAGTAACACAGCTCCTTAAGGCCACAATGTTGTATGCTCGGAAAATAAAACATCCCTATAATTCCAGATACACAGACACATCCCATAAATACAGTTAAAAAGTAAAAATAAAATCATCGTTGTTAATGGCTTAGATTATAGTCGAAAGCGCTCGGAATTATAAAACATTAGATCAGTTTCTGCACACACTTTGTCCCGAAAAAAAGAGACTTGTTCGAACACAAATAAAAAGCTTTATCGCAGCAACGTGTCTGTCGTTTTTAATGAATATATATATATATATATATATATATATATATATATATATATATATATATATATATAAAGAAATAATCATGTTGTCAGATGTTTCTCGTGTATATTTTTTAATTTAAGCAAGTACAGTCGAAGGCCATGTCTCCATCCTCAGGCTGTATTTTTTTTTTCCTTTAAAGTTAAAACTTGAAGACGAAATAATTGTTTGCAGACCGAAAGATGTTTTTTAAGAATGTGCCATATATTGAGGTTGTACAATCTCGGAACTTGCGATTCGCAACGCTAAAGTTCAAAATTTCAACAGTTTTATAAATGAGGATCACATATATATATATATATATATATATATATATATATATATATATATATATATATATATATCTAGGAATAAGCAAAATTTATATGGCATTTAAAAAAAACGGCTTCGTCCCAACCCTATCAAGTTTATTCTCTGGGATATAAAAAATAACCATGTAAATTTAATTAATATTAATGATAATGAATGAAGGGAAAAAATGAATTTCAAGAAAACTAGAGTTCAATAACATTCAGACTCAGTAAGCATTCCCTCTGTTTATAGAGGGAAGGCCCACGGGATCTGATATACAAGGACTCTAGAACCTTGAGGTGATATAAGGAGTGGGACCAAGATAAAATCGGGAAATGGTCCGCACTAGAATAACGCAATTCCTGATATTTATTACATGCTCTGCAATAGAAGAGCCAGAAGTATTGGTATGAGTTGGCTTTTCCTGGCATCCGGATTCAAAATTCTGGGGGGTAAGTGCTTTTTCATTCTCAGATCCAAATGTTGGGACGTCTTCCCTATGTAGTCGAGCCCACGACTACACTTATATATATATATATATATATATATATATATATATATATATATATATATATATATATATATATATGGAGTTGATAAAGTTGTTAATTAAATGTGGTCAATATATAGCTTGTAGACATCAGTGAATGATCTCTGTTCGTTTCGGTTCAGCAATGAAAGACTTCAACATAAAGAATGCGAACTTAACCATTTTTATTAATCATGTCGTCATCTATATCATCTAACTATCCAGTGGGAGTCGCCCTTCCCTTCACTGCGGAGCTGTTTCGGTCACGAAAGAGAACACGTCTACATCGCTTGACGGGTCAGAGAAAACTCGCTGAAACCGTTCTCTTGTCTCGTTCCCATGCTAGCTCAGCCAGTCAAAATCGACTTCACTGCTTTGGTTCCTATCCGACCGCAGCTGTCAGCTTCCGGAAGTCGGAGCTGCGATACATTTTCTCTGAGAATAATGATCTACTAAACTGTTATTTAACAAATACAACGTAGTACCTATAAAACGAAAGATGAGCAAAATGAAAAGTAAAATTGCAGTGGTTCGAGAGAAGAAGCACTCGAGTGGAAATTCTCACCAATAGAATACAGAAAGAGCCGTTTTTAGATTGATCATTAATACAATGTAGAAAGAGGGTTGATCCGAGAATAGAGCCTTGAGGATTGATCTCTTGACTGCCCGTTAACTAGTTTACGCCTTAAATATGGAAAACGCGTTTTGTTTTGCGGCGTCATTCGCGCTCCATATTAGAATTTAAATGCTTTTCTTTTTGCATCTATACATCTCGTCATTATTTACTATATCTTATTCAATAGCGGGTGTGAATTATAAGACATCATTTTCCCCCTGGCAAAATTTCTCTCTCCTCAATGTGCACATTCTTTTTCCTTATTAGGCCCCATTTTATGAACCCCCAAACCGAAGATAAGAAAATAATAAATCCTACTCATTGTTGATGTAATCATTTCAGTGAATGAAAATTTTGACGCATTTGTTTAATCATATTAAACCTAACCGAAGATAAGATGGGGTATAATAAAGATAAGTAAGAGTTATACATGGAGGAGAGAACGTTGTGCAAATTGTGTCAAGAAGAAAAGTTGGCGATCCTAATGTTTCCCAATCCAGGATCGTGAGTGAATGAGAGAACGGAAAAAATTATTGTATGAATACTTGCAAAAATGGGTAAGACAATCACATCCCGGTTACAAAAACAAATATGTCCACCTTATTCAGGACGTAAACTGCGAGCGCTACCCAATAAAGATGGAACCTGGGTTGATAGATCCTCATTGTAAGGGTTAAACCCAAGTTACCTCGGTTTTATTCTTTATTTTATTACTATTACGTTATATATATATATATATATATATATATATATATATATATATATATACAGAGAGACAGACAGACAGAGACAGAGAAAGAGAGAGAGAGATATTTTTCCACACCAGTAATGTTTCATGAACTACACAAGCGTCAGGTTCTTACGTTGTATATATATATATATATATATATATATATATATATATATTCCTCAAAACTCCGAGATTCATGCTCAACACAATCTCCAGGAGTTGGTTCAGAACTAACCAATGAATAATTTATATATATATATATATATATATATATATATATATATATGAGACAATAGGAAAACTGTAGTTATTGCTGACGCGTTTCGTCCAATATGAACCTTCTCAAAGCAAAAAACGAAATGAATTTAAAGAACGTAACTAATAATAACAAAAAACAGAATGTTCTTAGCAACTGGAGGAACGTAGAGAACGCTATTTCCATATTGTTAACTAAAAATAACGTCAGTTATTGTCACGTGTGGAGAATATTGTCATTATAACTGTATTGGCGGATTCAACCATTTTCTTGATTTTACGATATTGCTGTGTGCGTTTATTTGGGAGAGCAGTAATTCTGTTAAGAAAGGTGAAATAGGGAAAAAACCTGGGCGTAGATTAATATTTGGGTAATATTCTATGGCGGCACTCTCTAGAATTTTCCTTCTGAGTGAGTTATTTTCTTTTTTATGAGTGTAGCATTTTTTAAATCAAAAGGTCATTAAACAGTTAAAAAGGAGCGGAGGGATCAACATTCCAAAATTAAAAAAACACATTTGTGGGCATGTCTTGATTAACCAATCAAAAGACGGATGACAGCTAAAATAGAAAAATGAGGTCAGAAATTAGAGGTAGGCGGGTTATTACGACATATCTAGATAAGATGACATATAAGACACGTCCAGCACAAACATCCTGTTACAAATCTAAAATTAAGATACAGTGAAGTAAACAGAAAATTATATTTAACAAAAAGGTTAATTTTACGGAATTTCCAGATATCTAGTGTAATTAATATATATATATATATATATATATATATATATATATATATATATATAAAGCCGTTTTATGTTTTAACATTCTTTCTATAGATACGAATATTTGTATCTATAAAAGAATGTTAAAACATAAAATGTCTTAAAATAATTGTCAACCTTATTTCGATAATTATTGTATTGAATGGGCAATAAAATATCTCAATATTAAAGTTGAAAAATCAAAGAATTACATAAATATTATGTGGACTATTAGATATTAATATAATAATGGATATGTAATTATAATGCATAGATTTTTATGAAAAATTCTATTAACTCTATTTTAAAGTAAACATTATATGATGCCTACAAATTAGTGTTAATTCATTTCTCTGATTTAGGAGAACTTCATTTTTATAATATGCAGGTTTTCAGGCAAACACAGGGGATATGGATCATTTACGGATTTACAAGAGAACTTTTTTTTTTTTTTTTTTTTTTTTTTTAATATTATCCATTTTAAGAAAGGGGTTTTATTAATTTCTTTTAAATGCCAAAAAATTTAAAGAGGGATGTTCGGTTGCGGTACGCAATGTTGCTAAAAGAAGATATATGCTGATACCCCTTCTGTTTAAATGAGTTTTTTGTGCTATCAATATAAAATTTCTTATAAGCCGAGTTTTCAGAAGATGAAAAGGTCCATTGGTAAACAATTGATTCAGTCAGACACCTATTTTGCAATGAACAATTTATAGGATTTCTGCAGTTACATAATGTATTATCATTATTGTTACTTTGATTTAAGTGTTGATTTAAAATTTTATTATTATGTTTTTTACTATTTTTTCTAGATTAACAGTACAATTATAACTTAGTTTAAGCGTATTTTTTATTGAAAATCTTGCTTAGAGGATTATTACTAGGGAACTGTTTTTCAATCTAACCGAGAAATTTCTTCCCTAATTTAGTGCTAACCATTTGGTTAAAATGGAGGAGGGTACCAAATGATTTTTCTATTTATATTTTTTTTTCGGGCTATGATTATTATGTTTTAAGTATTTAATATCAGGGCATCTATATCCTCTATTTTTAAGGTAATGTTGGAAAAATTGCTTTGTTTACAAAATAAATCTTCGTTGGCATAGTTATTACTAATTCTATATGCTATGGAGGAAGGTATGTGTTTGATTATAGATGCAGGGTGATTAGACTTTGGGTGGATATATAATGGATTAGTATTTGTTTCCATATATGGTTGTTAAGTTGACTAAGTTTATTATTACTACTGGGAAGTTCGCTATTCTTAAATTTGTGTTGATTGTAAATTTTAGGTTTAGGCTTTTAAACTCTGTGCATTAATTTTCTAATTGTGTCAGTTTTGAAATTAGTAGAATTTCCCACGACCATAAGGCCATCATCCCTATATAATCTTATATACTCTATACTGATGTCATGGTAGGCAGAATGGTTGTATAGAATGAATTATAACAAGCATATATAAATAAACAAATTACAGAGGATGGCAAATTTAAAATTACTCCATTTGAAAGTAGGGTGAAATAGCTATTCAAATGGAGTAATATATATATATATATATATATATATATATATATATATATATATATATTATTGGTTGAACTCGTAACCGATTATACTCATCACATAGTCGTCGTGTTCGTAGTTAATATTCTTGAGTGTTTACTTTTTTATTTTTATTATTAAGGTTTCAGTTATTTTTAGTATTTTTTACATGTGGATAAGGATATTATGATTGTTTTTTTCTATTAGCATGTTTCGATGGAGTTTAGTAGGTTTGTGCGTGTGTTTAAATGAGTTTGATTAAGCTGTAGTCGGATAGGTGTAACGTAAGCCCTCTGGATAGGCATGTAGTAGTGTGACCGATGTAAATGTTTATGAGTTTGGTTTGATCAGTAACACAGCTCCTTAAGGCCACAATGTTGTGTGCTCGGAAAATAAAACATCCCTATAATTCCAGATACACAGACACATCCCATAAATACAGTTAAAGAGTAAAAATAAAATCATCGTTGTTAATGGCTTAGATTATAGTCGAAAGCGCTCGGAATTATAAAATATTAGATCAGTTTCTGCACACACTTTGTCCCGAAAATAAGAGACTTGTTCGAACACAAATAAAAAGCTTTATCGCAGCAACGTGTCTGTCGTTTTTAATGAATATATATATATATATATATATATATATATATATATATATAAAGAAATAATCATGTTGTCAGATGTTTCTCGTGTATATTTTTTAATTTAAGCAAGTACAGTCGAAGGCCATGTCTCCATCCTCAGGCTATTTTTTTTTTTCCTTTAAAGTTAAAACTTGAAGACGAAATAATTGTTTGCAGACCGAAAGATGTTTTTAAGAATGTGCCATATATTGAGGTTGTATAATCTCGGAACTTGCGATTCGCAACGCTAAAGTTCAAAATTTCAACAGTTTTATAAATGAGGATCACATATATATATATATATATATATATATATATATATATAGCTAGGAATAAGCAAAATTTATATGGCATTTAAAAAAAACGGCTTCGTCCCAACCCTATCAAGTTTATTCTCTGGGATATAAAAAATAACCATGTAAATTTAATTAATATTAATGATAATGAATGAAGGGAAAAAATGAATTTCAAGAAAACTAGAGTTCAATAACATTCAGACTCAGTAAGCATTCCCTCTGTTTATAGAGAGAAGGCCCACGGGATCTGATATACAAGGACTCTAGAACCTTGAGGTGATATAAGGAGTGGGACCAAGATAAAATCGGGAAATGGTCCGCACTAGAATAAAAACAATTCCTGATATTTATTACATGCTCTGCAATAGAAAAAGAAGTATTGGTAAGAGTTGGTTTTTCCTGGCATCCGGATTCAAAATTGGGACGTCTTCCCATGTAGTCGAGTGCTGTTTCATTCTCAGATCCAAATGTTGGGACGTCTTGTATATAATATATAAGTCGAGCCCACGACTACATATTATATATATATATATATATATATATATATATATATGGAGTTGATAAACTGTTAAGTTGTTAATTAAATGTGGTCAATATATAGCTTGTAGACATCAGTGAATGATCTCTGTTCGTTTCGGTTCAGCAATGAAAGACTTCAACATAAAGAATGCGAACTTAACTATTTTTATTAATCATGTTGTCATCTATATTATCTAACTATCCAGTGGGAGTCTCCCCTTCCATTCACTGCGGAGCTGTTTCGGTCACGAAAGAGAACACGTCTACATCGCTTGACGGGTCAGAGACAACTCGCTGAAACCTTTCTCTTGTCTCGTTCCCACGCTAGCTCAGCCAGTCAAAATCAACTTCACTGCTTTGGTTCCTATCCGACCGCAGCTGTCAGCGTCCGGAAGTCGGAGCTGCGATACATTTTCTCTGAGAATAATGATCTACTAAACTGTTATTTAACAAATACAACGTAGTTACCTATAAAACCAAAAAGATGAGCAAAATGAAAAGTAAAATTGCAGTGGTTCGAGAGAAGATATATATAGTGGAAATTATCACCAATAGAATACATATAAAGAGCCGATTTTTAGATTGATCATTAATACAATGTAGAAAGAGGGTTGATCCGAGAATAGAGCCTTGAGGATTGATCTCATGACTGCCTGTTAACTAGTTTACGCCTTAAATATGGAAAACGCGTTTTGTTTGACGTCATTCGCGCTCCATATTAGAATTTAAATGCTTTTCTTTTTGCATCTATACATCTCGTCATTATTTACTATATCTTATTCAATAGCGGGTGTGAATTATAAGACATCATTTTCCCCCTGGCATCATTTCCAAAATTTCTCAAGAGCGGAAGACTCGGCAGAGTCTAACGACCCCATTCTAATGTCAAATTGATTACCTGAATTATTCTCACAAGCAAACCGGATTTTCTCGTTAAAGTGGTTCATAAAACGGAGGATTTAATTAAATCAACTTAAACAAGGATGTCGTCCAGAAGAGTTGCATGAGATTCCGAAGTTGTCTGGAGGCTGTGGTTGAAGCTAGTGGCGATTTTATTGAATAAATTTACTCTTTAGTATTTCAAGATATATTTGTGTAATTTTTAAAAAATATATTTGTTAAAATAAGATGTCAGTGTTATTTTCATTTTTTCCTTAATTTAGACGACAATTTATCCATCGCACCATGTATTTACGTATACTTCCAGACACACCTAAATATATACACATAGAAGAACACGTATTTAAAATCATAATAAGTGTTTGTTTTGTGGATGAATTAATTTCTGCACGATGTATTAGATTTTTTATAATTGCTATTTTGTAATAATATGGACATTCGCTCTTGCAGTTAAATGTATACGAATTTATGCTGGTAGGATTTTTATATGGCGAAATAGTAAATTTGTTAATATTTGTGCTTATCAATATGTCAAGGAAAGGAATTTTGTTAGTAGTATTGAGTCCATACGTGAATTTAAGGACATAATTATTTTCGAAACGTTTTTGAAGTTGAAGTATTTCATCTGTATTTTTAACATAAGGATATCATCAACATATCTTAGGCAGATGGATGTTTTGCAAAATCTGTAAATATTTTGTTTTCGACTCCAATTATTTGCAATGCTTCTCCTCCCCGACCAGCGTTAGCGATTTGAAAAAACAGTTTACAAATTTAAGTCTCCCCTGGGAGATTGTATCTCAAACGGATTAAATAATATTTATGCTGGTCACACCACAAATTCCCTTTCCCGACGCTTGACTCTACATTTGAATGGTAATTCTAACATTTTTAGGCATTTAAAACTGCATGCTTGGCCGCATACACAATTCCGGAAAATCCTTGCTGAAAACACAACTATACTTAAACATGAAAACAATAAACAAAAACTAAAATTCTTTAAGCTATATACATAAAACAGTTGAAACCTAACATGAACAAAATAAACTATGAAAACTCCACAAATATACTTAAATTGATATAAATGATAACAGAAGACACTGGTTTATACCAACGGCTTCCCTTACTTAACAATTATTGTTTTCACTCTCGCGTGGTCATGTGTGATATCATGGACCGAGATGTGATTTTCGCGTCCAGTGGCTTGTATGCTCGAGTTTGTCGTTGCTTGGAAATCTTCCATGCAAACAAAACAGAATTTTTGCTATGTCAATGTATTGTTTAATTTATTATAATGTACTTGTCATCTCTGATGATGGCTTATGCAAGCCGAAAGCTTAGATAGGATTAAAAAAACATGTATCAATATAGTGATTTTCTTTCGTCTTGCAATGATAATGTTATTAAGCTTACCAGACGATATGAAAGGAATTTGGTTAACATAAATAGACAAAACTTGTCTATATTATTTAATGAAACATGCATTAATGAAAAAGTGCTGCCTAAATACACACACACAATATATATATATATATATATATATATATATATATATATATATACCGCACGTAATTATAAACACATACATATAAATATATACATCCATCTTTTATAAAAGAAATGACAAAATATACAATATACATTATTATGTCTTTAAGATATTTTATTTAATGGTTTTTAATGAAATATTAGAAAAAATCATATGCATACATGCAAGTAAATAAAAATTACTAATGCAAACTAATAAACATGCAAACTTGCATCTAATTCTGGATGTAAGGAAAAAATAAATAAATAAAAGAAAAATACTGAAGATATATGGCTAAAACTGAAATCAATTTAGTTCAACATTTTTCAATAGGTATTTGTTTTTAGGTCTACATGTGACATTATTTTCATTTCTTTTGTTTCGTAAATTAGGATTATTTAATTTTTTTTAGAAAGCATAGATTACATCTTTCGCTTTTACCATTGTAAGATTTCGTTCTAACCATTATTTTCCACGTAATTTTTGGCATAATATTTAGAGAGAACATAATTATTTTTGTATTTATTTATGTTTACTTAAACTTAGTTTGTGATTATAAAATCAATGTTTCCAATGCGTTTCAGTTGAACCAAGATATAATTTTTGTTTTTTATCAGATTATACGTTGTCTCTAAAAACAACATTATCGTTTAAGGGGCAGATTTTGCTAAGTGGGTTGAGCTTCTTTTGTTTCCTGTAGTTTATAACAGTATAAGACATTTATTTGAACCTATACAAACGAGTATATTCAACATCGCAACAACAAAAGCATAGAACGGCTCTGTCGTTATTTGCGACTGTGAGTCTTTTTCATCGGGGTCCTCTGTGAATCGGCCAATTCTTCGTTTACTTTCAATATAAAGTTCAAAGGCAAATCAGTATTTTTCGAAGATATGCGATCCAAGCAGACTGTAATGGCACCTAAGTAATGCTTCACTTAATCAGTATTAATAAACATAACGGTTTAAATCAAAATAAAAATGATTCTCTAAGATTTGATTCTCAGCCATACAAATTATGCTCACGGGGGACAGTCGATAATTAATAATCTGGCAAATGTGAGGGACACTAGAGTTCGATTAACGACACAGATTCGCAGATTCCAATTCTAAGGAAAATTTTTAGGACATTATAAATTCAAATATTTTTAAAAAATTTAAACATGAATTAGACGTATTTTATAAAAATACAGAAGAATTAATGATGGGTGACAATATTTTATCTAACAAAATAATACGAATATTATAAATAATGAAACTAAAATTAAGATGAAAATTATAAGACAAAAATGAATAATGATTGAAAATGCTTCGTCTAATAAAATTTCACGATAATATTACTACTAGAAATTTTAACAATAAAAAAGAACTATGACTAAGTGGAAAAAAGTTTTCGTCTGAAGCGTTTCGTCCTTTACGAGTTTATCGGACTAATCTTATATGTACGTTCATGGCACTGCGCTCACGCGTAGACACAGACATACACACGCGTATAAACACACAGACACAAAGAAGAAAAAATCAACCCAATACAAGTGAAAGAAGCATATGTTTTTTACTCAATATAAACATAACAAAAAATGAGAAAATCGGCAGACAACTGCTGATATCTCCTGAGGAGTGGACCGAATGATTACAAAAACTCTGGAGTCGGGTTGCAGAATATAACATGAATCAGCTAAGTGACATTTTTTTTAAAAATTTATATTGACACTATACACTCTCTCTCTCTCACACACACACACACACACATATATATATATATATATATAATTATTTATTTAAAAATATGATTCCAACGCTACATAAGAGTTCTCATGTTTCGAAACAAGAGCCGAAAACTTCAATATAATTATTTGAATTAAATTGAATTAAAGTACCAAGCTCTGTTCCATCTTCTTTTTTGGAATAACTTATTCCTGAAATTTACGCGTTTTATAAGCATATTCATTATTGAAATTAAAATTACTATGGTAACGGCTAGAGCAATTGTTTAAACAAAAGGGGCGTAAGGGCTAATAATTTGTATCAATATCTCAATATCAATATCTCAGTTACATTCACAGACGTCAAGTCAGGTTAAGGTTGGGGTGTCGCTTGAAGATGGAACAATATATATATATATATATATATATATATATATATATATATATAATATGTGTGTGTGTGTGTGTGTGTGTGTGTGTGTGTGTGTGTGTGTACTTCCAGCCGTCAGATCTGACGGTCAAACCGAAAATTCTTGCTGTAACACTCTCGTTTCTATATGTTTCTATTACTGTTTCTGTTAATATATTTGTTTAACTCAATTCCTCTCTTGTGTTTTTATTTCTGACCCTAACAAAGCCAAAAACACACACACACACACACACACACACACACACACATATATATATATATATATATATATATATATATGATAACGATATATAAAATGTTTATATATCAAGATCAATTTTAAGGGAAAAACGTATGACAAAGTCGTAAAAGGCTTTCGCGTGACGCATTTCGTCCCTTAGGACTTTATCGGACTAAATTAATGTTGACGTTGATTCGACTACACATGCGCAAAGAAAGAAAGACAAACGCTGAAAATTTTGAATTAAAATTTTGTTATTTAATATGTGTTTTGGGTATATGAGCTAGCTGAATTAATTTACATTCTTTTTTTCTTTTTGTTGATATTTCCATCATTTTTGTTATTAAATAACCCATTTTATGATAATAGAAGATCTGCCAAGAATGTCGAAACGCTGTAAGAACCTGGATGCAAATTTACTGTTGTTAATCTCACGATTAAATCATTTTTATAGACATTTTCGTCTCAGTAATTTGCTTTCTCGTCTAATTTGATTCGCATCGTTTAAATAAAAATTGGTGTCAGTATCGTTACGGTGATCAAATGATGTATTTAATGTGTTGTTTTGTAAACGATCCCTTTTGTGTTCATATAATCATTTATTTTAAATTATCATATTTGTTTTGTTTAAAGTGGAGTTGCTGTCCAACTACTAACCGCCTAAATATTGCCGACAAACATGGAAAAGACTCTCACTCTCTCTCTCACTCTCTCATTTTTCTCAATATATATATATATATATATATATATATATATATATATATATATATATATATATATAAAGAGAGAGCAAGAGAGAATTAATACAAGTAAAATGTTATCACTTAGCTAATTCTCAACTTTTCTTTATTTCTGGGGGAATAATATTCATCATCATATCGTTCGCAGATAGAGGAGTCTCCGGTCGTATTCAACGTATGAGGGTCAAGCATTGGGACAGCCAGAAACCAGCACATATGGTTTTATTATAGTAGTGAGGGCTTTGTGCAGATCCAACCACACTTATCGAAGGTCCAAATACAGAGACGTACCACAAGGTCCCTAAACCACCCTCCTTCTCCAAGACAATTTGCCATCCAAGGCTATAGAACCCAGTCTGCCCTGCTATTTACCCATTGCTGCAGGAAGAAAAAGAAGATTAGTAACTTTCCAAAGGGTAAGTTAATGTAATGGATTCGATTGGAATTCGGACTCGGCTCCGATACCTCTATCCATGCCACTATCCACTTCTCCATTGTGCCTCCCTGTTTGCATATATATATATATATATATATATATATATATATATATATATATATATATATAGAGAGAGAGAGAGAGTTTAAGAAGTTTAGAAAATCTAGGTATGGGTAAACCTGAGAAGGATAAAATCCAGAGAGCTCAATGTAAATCCAGAGCAAATAATTTAAATAAAAAACAGACCCCGAAAAATTCCATGTAATAAATTATTTCACCACAGCCCTTTCAAAAAGACTGCGGATCAGCAGACTTCCAAACAAAAAAATTGTTTGGAAGTAAATTTGTTTGGAAGTAAAGGCTGATGATCTGCAGTCCTTTAAATGGACTGTGGTGAAATAATTTATTACATGGAACTTTAAAGTGGTCTGTTTTTATTTAATATATATATATATATATATATATATATATATATATTTAAGCATTTCACCCCAAGCAAGGCGGGAAGCCACTAGGATGCAAGGGGTTACAGAAAATTTCGAGCAAGATCAGATAGGAGTGATAGAAGAAAGGATGATGGTAGCGGATAGATCAAGGCAACTGGAGATGTCGATTGACATTACACTTGAATAGCTGGAGGTTGTAGCTCACAGGGAAACAGGAGAAGGGAAGGGAGTTCCACAGGCGAGAGGTGGGAGACATGAAGCTATTAGAGTAAAAGAGACGGCTACATTTAGGAGTTTCGACATATATATATATATCTATATATATATATATATATATATATATATATCAGTGGCGACTCTAGGTCGGGCTCATTACAATCTTTAAAGAATATACTATTCTTATAACGTAGATGCTAAAATGATTCCTTTATTCTAACAAAATTATATAATTTAAAAAAATCTCTGCATGAAATTAAAAAAATGAGATTTCGGTATTTTAATATTACTTGTAATAATTCAATAAAAAATTAATATTTATTTTAGCAAAATTTTCGAGACATATAAGTAAAAAGAGTGAAGACAAATCCAGATATGTTACTGTTTTTTTTTTAAATAACGAGTGTGTGTTTGTATATATGCATTAGTGTATTTATGTATCACTCTGTGCGTTTATGGACCCATTAGTCTCTTACCGCTTTTCAGCAAGGTATTCGAGGCTTTAATCATTGCTGATGCGTTAAGTATCTTACCTCCTACGACTTACTTACGTCTCTCGTGTAGTTTAAATTTTGTATTATTCATGGGGAAGAGTGAAAAAGTGTTACTAATACGCTACTTACAACCATGTAATGATAAACAAAACGAAATCTAATCCCATAATCTAGAGGTAATAAATTATAAATGAAGCAACACATTAACCATGAATATCTGGGAAATGTCTGTATCCTCACCCTCAATCTTCTCCCCCAGTGACTTATGCATAGAGCTCGTTAAAGTAGTAACGACACATGCACTGATGATTGTGATATTACAGGGTTAGTTTATTTGTATACACTTTTAATCTCTCTTTATTGCTTTTTCATTGTGGCTCTCTTTCGAGGTCGAGGCTGATGGTCTTGTTTTGTTTGCCTCAGTCATTTAGGCCGTTGTATACGATGAGAGATAAACACGTGTGTCTCCTGAACTGCCCACAATAAACAGGATAGACTTGACATGTGAGTCCACGTAAATAAATGAAAGATACAATAAGAATCAATATATATGTTCAAATGTATTAACAACAAAGTTATACAAGCAACAAAGACAAGAACGTGTGCCTTTAATGAATGTGAAAATCGTTTTTTCCCATGTATGTGTAGTGAGTGAATGTTCGTACGTACGGGTGTGTATGTATTGTGCATGCATTTCCTTTAGGAAACGCGTTCTACGCGAGAGGTTACATGTTGACGAATAAGCGGATAAGGTGAGAAGAGAGCGAGAAAAAAAAATATCGCTGAGTATTTGTAGTCCGGAAAGCGTCCTCTAGTAGCGGTTTCGAAAATTAGGAGAAGGTAACCCGATACCTTCTACGTTCAAAACAAGTTGTTCCGGTTGGTGAATTAGAACTTGCCTGCTGTTTTCTTTCCTTTTGTTGTCTTCTTTTTATCCCTCTAGTACGGCTGATTGGATTCGAAGAATATTGTTCCATCTCTGACAATGGATCTCCAAAGTTCGAGTAACCTTGTAAGGAATGTAAGTCTTCTCGTTCAAAACCTCTTGAAAGTCTATATCCCTTCGAAAGCCCATATGGGATCATTTTATTTTCGTATCCAAAACGTAAATACGTCCTGGGTATGACGATAAACTACACCCGTCTCTTGGATATGACGATAAACTACGTCCAACAGCAAGGCTTTTGATCAGGAGGTTCTGAGGAGCGTGGAACCACCTCTTAATTGCTGGTGTTCCCAGGTCCACCCTGACCCGGTGTGGTAGCACTTGTCAGGCTCCCAGCTATGGGCAAATAGTTAACCCCAAAACTGAGGTAAAAAGCATTATGAAAGTGTAAAAGTAGGTTTTAATGCCAGAAATCCTTTGTTAAAAATTATTATCATAAATAAATTTTTGAAAAAGAAAAAAAAAACTATGACCAGCAATACGATTCGAAAAAAAAATATTGCTAGCAATACATTTTTTAAAATAATATTACCAGCTATACATTTTTGATGAAAAAATATTACCAGAAATAGATTTTTGACAAAACAAAGATATTACCTGTAAAAAAAAGTTATCAGTATTAAATGAGCCATTGAGATTGATATGCCGTAAAACAAACCAAACCAAACCAAACCAAACCAAACCAAAACGTAAATAAAATAATTTCTAAAGAATTAATGGAATTTTAAAATGTTTAAGCCAGTAGTATTACCTTAATGTATATACAAAAGTGGACACTGAAGTCAACACCAAGCGGTGACAGTTTATATTAAAATTCAACACGATTTTTTAGAATATATATATATATATATATATATATATATATATATATATATATATATATATATATATATATATAATAGAAATTTGGCAAATCATTTTAGTAACTCATCGAGTCTAGAAGAATCCTCAACAGAATGAAGAAAGCACTGGACGACCGTCGTTTCGTCCTATTTTTGGGACTCATCAGCAATGTGCATCCACTATCGAGAATCGAACCCGGGATGTTTCGATACAACGCAAGATCTGTACCAACTACTACTACTGACAAATTCCGTGGTGATACTCATCCAAGTATTCATAACCCAACAGATTGGACCCCAAGAGCCACTTCTTTCCTTTCCCCCCGAACACCTCCCATTGCAGAGTATTAGCTGGGTCAAGCAAGGATATACAAGTAATAGAAGTCTGGGGATTTAGGCAAATCATTATAGTAATTCATCGAGAGTAGAGGAATCCTCAACAGAATGAAGAAAGCATTCACCGAGAGCCGTTGAAACAGTTGGTATGACGTTTGCGTTGTATCGAAACAGTCATATATATATATATATATATATATATATATATATATATATATATATATATATATATATATATATTTTTTTAGTAATTCAGGTGAGGAAACAGGTATATTTACTATTAATATATAGCTTATAGCTTCTGTTATTTTACATCGAGAACTATTTGCATGCGTGAAATTATATATATATATATTCTTCCAGATATATATATATATATATATATATTCTTCCAGATATATATATATACATACAGTAATTCATCGAGTCTGGAAGAATAATATATATATATATATATATATATATATATATATATATATATATATATATTGTTCGCATGCAAATAGTTCTCGATGTAAAATAACAGATTTATAAGCTATATATTAATAGTAAATATACCTATTTCTCACCTATAGCAAAAACTTAAGTTTTATGCACTACGCAATATTCAAGAGCTGAATTACGACTTAAGGCTTAAGGGTCAGTTGTGGTACCGATGAGGAAAAAAATTATTATTAATATATAGATGTGTGCGAGTGCCTGTATGTGTGCGTGAGAGAGAGAGAGAGAGAGAGAGAGAGAGAGAGGCAGACAGACAGACAGACAGACAGACAGATTATTTCACTCGCATCTAAATGTATCATTTTAACTATTTTTGATATTTTTATTTTATTTGTCGATGCGTTGAGATTCTCATATCCCATACATATGAGTAAATGTTATTCGGATTACACACATATAACCCATCCAAAATCAAATAAAATTAATAATATATTACACTAAATTTAAAACCTCAAACCCAACTGTTCAAAATGAACACCGTTCACCTCTACACCGTTCCTCAATAAAACCAATGTAGTGTATAGATTTACGTAACTGTTTCAAGACTGCTACTCACATAATAACCCGAGCACATACATCGGACAAAGGACAACAACTTTCACATGTAGGCTGACATACCACATAAATGACACCAGCGTCATAAAAAAAACCATGCTGTAACAATACATTGCACCACTAGTAAGACATTCAAATCATCTGAAATAAGAAAAATCTTAATTAACAACAATAAAATCCTCTATAAAAACAAATGCAAAAAACGATTACAAATTCTGGAAGCCATCGTAATTAGAAACCAAAAACCCAACGTAAATAAAAAAAAGTATTTAACACTGGCAGAAAATCTTAAACATATTTAATAAATAATCCTCCAAATAATAAATACCAAGCTCCTCTTAATTGATAATGAACTATTCCAACAACACTGTCTAAATACCCAAAATATTATCTTTGAAATAAAATATTAAGCAACCTACTTCAAGCCAAATCATACAGCCATGAAGATGGTTGACGATAACCGAAAGTGCTCGTCAAAACACCATGACTTGGGGTCTTATTTCAACAACTTAGACCCATATATATATATATATATATATATATATATATATATATATATATATATATATATGAAACTTGCGGGAAAGCAAGAAAAAGCATCAAAAGATTATTAAACGGAAAAGTTCCGTAGTCTTTAACAACATATGCCTTAAAAATGACATGCGGCAAGTATATATATATATATATATATATATATATATTATGGAAATAAAAAAATGTAAGACCAAATTTATCGTTCATGATTAAAAAAAGAAAAAACGAACGAATGAACGATAAAGTTGGGCATGCCTCTTTTTATTTACATAATAAAGTTCTGTTCCCGTAAGAAAATTATAACATATATATATATACTCGACTCTCCCGTCGAATTCGATGTATGAGGGTCAACTAGATCAGTTCCTAGGAAACCGACAGCCCGACAACAGCACATGAGATTTGATTATAGTGGTGAAGGATTCGTGCAGGACCATCCACACTTTTTGAAGGGCCGAATAGAGAGAGCTGATGCACTAAGTGCCACAAGGTTCCTAAACGCAGGTTTTGAATTCAGAGTTGTCCTCCACCTAGACCAGCTGCCATCCAAGGCTATAGAACCCGTTCTGTCCTATTTACCTATAGAAAAAAAGCGACACACAGTAGGATTAAAAATTTGGTCCGTCAAAAGCCGGATGAAACTTTTCAATGGCCATCTCGGGCAGGCGTCGGAAT
This sequence comes from Acanthosepion pharaonis, assembly GCA_903632075.3. NCBI lineage: Eukaryota > Metazoa > Mollusca > Cephalopoda > Sepiida > Sepiidae > Acanthosepion > Acanthosepion pharaonis. The sequence goes on from CAHIKZ030002635.1 coordinate 40,312, forward strand.
ATCGATATACCCGCGTGGGTTTACGCTCACACGGTAAGCCAGCTGAGGATGTTGGACTGTTTAATCATAGTATAGGCATCTAACTAGAAAGAACATTCTGTTATACCACCTGTGGCTTGACGGCATCCAATGATGCTGACCGATTCTTGCTATTAACATAGGTGAAAATAGTTGTGTCATCAGGAAGCTTATTGATGAAATTTAGAAACAACATCGGTTTAAGGATAGGGGCCTCGAGACACCTGCATTAATATAAAAAGATCTAGAAGAGTGGCCGTTTATGATAACCTTCATTTAGCGATTTCATAAGAAAGTTTGCATTAGTCCTAAAATTAATCCGGAAACACCATATCCTTTCAACTTGGAAAGAAGACTGTCATGCCAAAACCTGACAATACCTTCAACATGTTCAAAGCAACAGGCAGAGCTTCACCATTCTTATCTAAAACTTGACAAACTCTTTCAGCAATAATCGTTAAAACATCAGCAGTTGACCTAGAGAAGGGAAATCTATATCGTTTATTTGAAAGAAGGCAGCGATGTTAGATGATTCACCAGTTCAGAGTTGATTATAACATTTAGTACATTGCCAAAAAGAGGTAGAAAACTAATAGGCTTGAATGATAAGACACTTACTTATTTTATTACAGAGCCGCCAGTAATCCCGAACGCCAAATTTGTGAGAGGCTATATGATACCTCATTCTATCAGCAACCAAAGACTTAGCTCCTTCAAAGACACGTTTAGAATTATTACGTAAAACACAAATACACGTCTGTTGTGGTCGGAATGTCACGCTGTTATATCCGGAAAATTAATTCCTGTGGGCTGAGCAAATCGGTGTAAACCATGGGGCAGATGGTGGTTTCACCTGGTATTTCCGAGAAAGTACAAAAGCATCGATGCCGGCTTTAACCCACGAAGAAACATCTGTGGCATAATTTTCAATAACAATGTAAAGAATATCAATCCAAGGGGCGTCTCGCAAAAAGTCCCGTAAAGAATCCTAATCAGCATGTTGTAACAGAACGAAATTTTGTGAATAGGAGGTTCCTCTTGAATAGACGACTCAAAAGAAATACCAACAGATACTACACCGTGATCCGAATTACCAAGAAGACAGAGTTGCGATACGTGACAAGAGGTATGAGAGAAGGTAAGGAACAAATCATTGAAGGAATTACTTTGATCGGATTTATTAGGGAAGCGAGTAGCGATATCCAGTATTTGACTGAACGACAGAAAATTGAAAGTTTGAATACCAGCGACATCAGTAACGTTAGAATGATTAAGCCACTTGGCGTAATGAATATTAAAATCACCAAACACAAAAATGGTAGCAGATGAATTTAAAGAGAGCATTTTCTATTCTGTCAGAGATTTTATCTAATATATTGCAGTCCTTAGATTAAGGAGAACAATAAAAGAAAAAGAGATAGCTGACAGAGTGCAATAACGAAAGTTGAAAGCACATGAAAGAATCATCTGGACCTCAAGGGACAATTGGAAAATTGTCCCGGCTATAAACACCGACGTCATACAGATATATGCTATACTCTTTTCGGTAAAGAGGAAGATAGCCGAGAACAGAGAAATCATTTGTAGCAATAAAAGAACTTAAATTAGTTTCGTAAAGTGCGAAGATACCTGGCGACCATTTCAAGAGAAAATATTCTACACTGCAGAAATTGGAACGGATACCAGGAATAATAGAGACAGAAAGATTGGGGAGAAGAGGTGGTTTTTATTTTGTTTACTCGTTCTTTTGTGGGTTTTTTTTTTTTTTTTTCGTATTTCTTTCCATTTATATGTCATAGGGCGATTTTGTTTTGAGGATAAAAAAAAAAAAAAACGATTATCACTATTTCTCATCAATGGCAATACAATCTGGGCAGAACTTGGCTGAGGCTAAACCATAATGAATCCTTAGGGTTGCCCACCGGAAATACAGTTAGGAGTACGTAGCTGAAGTAGACGGAATCGGATACGGAAGGCTAAAGAGGAAAAAAAAAAGGGATAAAACATCTTCTCCTCTTTCAGAGACCTAGGAGGAATGTGAGCCTGGCGATAGACGAACCTATTTACTCCTATTGGTGAAGGGGAGAAAAACAAAATAAAATGAAATAAATAGTCAATAAAATTTCAGAGATCAAGCGCAGGCGTTCGAAGTAAAGAGCGGAAGCAAACTTTGCAAGAAACCGGAAACACAATCCTAAAAGACAAACAAGCATTTCGGTTATATACATGGACACACACACACACACACACACACAACAACAGATAGATATATATATATATATATATATATAAGAATCCTAATCAGCATGTTGGGAACAGAACGAAATTTTTTGAATAGGAGGTTCCTTTTGAATAGATGACTCAAAAGAAATACCAACAGATACTACACCGTGATTTTTCATTTTTATAGTAAAATTACCAGCAATACATTTTTATAGTAAAATTACCAACAATACATTTTTATAGTAAAATTACCACCAATACATTTTTATTGTAAAATGACCAACAATACATTTTATAGTAAAATTACCATTGATACATTTTTATAGTAAAATGACCAGCAATACATTTTCATAGTAAAATGACCACCAATACATTTTTATAGTAAAATGACCACCAATACATTTTTATAGTAAAATTACCAGCAATACATTTTTCTATAAGATTTGGGTCATTAAATGATTTAGACAAGTTTCTTAGTATCCTTATTAAAAGAAGAAAGAAGATTTCCATGTTGAGGCATATTCGTTATATTCCGAGTACTTTCGACATTAGCACAATGTCGTTATCAGGGTCTTGTTTTTTTCTAAGACAAAACCTTGTTGTTTTCATCATTATTCTACAAGGAAACTGTTGACTCGCGCCGACTGGAGACCATTATACGACTTATACAATTCCTAAGGACCGACTGCCAGACAACCTGCACATATGATTTGATTATAGTGGTAAAGTTTTTGTGAATAACCAACCAGACTTTTTGAAGAGCCTAATACTGAGACCTGGTGCACCATGCAGAAGATTCATACCTTTCCCAAGGGTATTAGTCATGGTGGAGTAATGAATAGCGACACGGATTGAGGAATCGGAGAGCCGAGTTCGAATCCCAGTCGACTGGAATTCGAACTCGGCTCAAATCAGGAAATAAGAAGACAGAATATAACGACTGACACTGCAATTTAGGGAATGTTGTTCTTGACCAAAAACTGCTACACAAGCTGCGTTGAATGGGCGAGTGCATTTTCATGTATTCATGTCACATATATTTCTGTCCTTTTTTAATGAACAGAATACCACAAGCGCAGCAATATACCGTGTTTACTGTCTAACCAGATGGAGCAAACTCATGATAAACAATACCCTTGTAGTCAAAGAAAATTGACAATCGTTATTATATAACCTGCCCAAGCTTCACTTTTTAGCCTTGGCTGGTAGTGATTTTCCAAGCGTTGCTTAGATGTGGCACAAGGCCGAAATTAGGGGTTCTTTTTAGCGAGGATCGAACTCACTACTCAGTGATAATTGTTCGAGCGAGACAAGCTTGCTAACCATGACACCGCCTCGAGATGCACTTTCAGCCTTGGCTTGTATCAAATGCGTTGATGCAGCTTTGTGAGTGATTAATTATTTCTTACCTAACAATCCTTTTACCACAGACGAAAAGTTTCTAGCCCGTTACTACTCTATCGCTATTTATATGTGGCTGATGTTCAGAAGGGATTTAGTTACAATAGTCAAAACTAAGGGTAGACAAACTTTTTGAAAGCGCGTACCAAAACTGGCCGTATCTCTGACACAATTTTTTTCCAAGTGCCGACAAAAAATTTTTAACCTCAAAATTAGCAGCAACTAAGTTGGAACTGGGCCTACGTGAAATAAGGTTCATAAAAATATCAGCCTTTCTCACGAACTGAGCAAGATAAAAAGTCTTACTCAGTTCATGAGAAATCCATTCTGTTTTTTTCTCTTCAGTTTTATTGTTTAAGTTCTTATGAACATTTTCAAACTGTCTTTTTATAGTAAGAGTCCTACAAACGATAGTTTCGGAATCAAAAATGCATAAGGCTTTATTTTCTTTATTAATGATACCACATTTATATATCCAGTATTATTTCAGTTCTCTAATATCTTCTTCGGTGGATAGCTTTGGATTGAGGAATCAGAGAGCCGATTTCGAATTCCAGTCGAATCCATTGCATTCACTTACGAAATCCCTTGTGGAAGGTATGAATCCTCTTTTCCCCCAAACTATGGATAAATATCAGTACAGACCGGGTTCTATAGCCTTGAATGGCATCTGGTCTACCGCAGAAAGAAATGGAACCTACTGCGGGAAAAAAAATCTGCTTCGTCAGTCATGTATCGAAAGATACATGATCGCCTAAGTGTGTATCATGCATGGCATTAAAACTGACTGATCTTCATTTGAATGACATCGTTTTTTAGCTGATGACATTCTGCACGATCTGTAAGGGAAAGAAAATAAAAAATACATGAGATAATGATAGACATGAAAGAGTAAAATGATAAAAGGGAATTTAATGAATAAGTTTCGCGTGCGAGAAATAAGCCAACGGTGTGCCATGTTTAACACGCATGCCAAGAGTTATCGACCCCTGGTCTAAATCTTCAAAGTTTTGGCACCCCCGTGACACATACACAAAATTAAATCATTCTCATTTGATTGGTAAGGAGGAAGTTTCATTTACGCTGTTTCTTCTCCAAAAATATTACGTTGTGAAACAGGCTCCTGAGACGTTGCTTTCCCGATCACTACAGTCTAGAGCAGAGGTATTCAACTGTATAGACCCTTGGGTTCCATGTAATATTACTGGGAGTTCGCACAAAAAAATAGCAAATTGGGGGTCCACATTAATATTTTAGCGCACCATATGGCAATTTCAGTTTTACAACTAAGAATTGGAATATTTACAGTAATCTACGCCATAGTAAAAAATTATAAAAATGAAAAAAATACCTCTAAAACAAGCAGAAAACGAGATCCAATAAATGTAAGTTAGCGTCCATTTTACTCTACTGGGTTTTTGAGTGTAAAAGTTGAATAAAAAAAGATATAAGGACTGTATATATATATAAAAGAAAATTATATAAAAATTCCTAAACTTTTCCCGTTTTGGTTAAGATAATAAAGTCAATCTGCGCCCTGAGTAAGACAATAAACTACATCCAACATCAAGATCTCTAATAAGGTTCTGAGGAGCTCCACCTCTTAATTGCTGGTATTTCCAGGTCCACCCTGACTCGAGGTGGTAGCAGCTGTTAGGGTCCCAGCTATGGGCAAATAGTTAACCCCCTCAAACTGGGGTCAAAACATTAAGAAAGTGTAAAAATAGATTTTAATACCAGCAATACATTCTTGTAAAAGTTATTACCAGGAATGAATTTTTGAAGAAAAAAATACCAGCAAAAAGAAAAAAAAATCATACCACCAATAAAAATATTGTCGGCATAAAATAAACCATTGAGGTGTTGATATGCCGTAAAAAAAAAAACTAAACTTATCTATTATTAAGAAAATAAAATAAGCTTTTTTCATCGAATGTTTATAGGCGGGGGGGGGGTCTACCAAAAACATTATGAGTAAAAGTTGTCCAGGTGAAAAATGGCTGAGTACGACTGACCTAGAGTAAACGATCAAAAGTTATCTATCCTAAATATTCTCATAATATACACTTTTTAATCGCCCTTGTGCGCACTTGAACAACATTATTCAGTAACACTCTACCATAAGTGGCTCTTCGGCCTTATATTAAGTGAATGATGCTATTAAAATAGGTAAAAGAAAAAAGAAAAGTTAAAAGAAAAAAAAGTAAGTGATGATCATGAAATATTAAAAATTAAAAATATTTTTTCAAATAGGCAACAAATTTAAAGAGTTTAATATCTGGAATAAATCATTGTGCAATAAATTTTCGGAATGATCTGGAAATAAAACGTTCTCAATAGGAGCGAAATTAGCAACTTTCAAATAACAACCAACATTTTCGCAGCAAAACAAATTGTTTAAGATTTTCAATTGGGGCTTTTTCCATTGAAAACGAGGCAGAGACGACTGCTCGGGCAGCTGCTGCTGCTTCTGCTACGGCTCCTGCTACCGCTATTACTGTACACGATGGTAGTTAAATAATTAGAAAGCACCTGTCGCATGTCACGTGTAATTGGCAATTAAGTTGGTTTTGCAGCCGGAGTGTAGGCCGTTGGCGGACACTCTAGTAAAAGCGAGTAACGCCCATAGCTAGCAGCATGACACATCATTAGCAATGGGTTGCGATGAGGAAGGGAAGGAAGTTGAAAGAACGAAAGAAGAAAGAGACCAGTCGGACGAATCCATCGGGCATGCTGTGAGCGCCATGGACAAACGAACAGGATAGAATCCGGAAAAGGGAATATATACCATTACTCTTTAACAAGGACACACGCACACACACACACACACACACACACACACACACACACACACACACACACACACACACGCACCTCACAAACACACACACACACATAACACACACAACACACACACACATGTACGTGTATTATAAATGTGCGTATGTTTTGTGTGTTTTTGTGTAGAGGAAGGTGTGCTGAAAAGTTCTTGACCCGACAAAGAAGCATTTTTCACAAATAGTTGATGTTTAGATATGTTCTCAGATTATTGTTTTTAAAGACATTCCTTGTCAATGCACTTAATCACATAGATTTACAGATATACAGTGAATGTTTCATATTCGATTTTTAAAGTTTCGGACTTAATGACCTACTACTGAATACTGTTTGTTTTGAAACATATATATATAAAATATATATATATATATATATATATATATATATATATATATATATATATATATATATATATATATAACCTAATGCTATAGGTAGATATACAAGGGAGATCTTATACAAATACATAAATACTCTATAATTGTACGAAAATCAGTGCTCAGTGTTAAGTAATTGACCCATTATATTATATATATATATATATATATATATATATATATATATATATATATATATATATATATATATTGAACATAGAAGTCAACGACAGAGGCGATAGTCTGTTTTATGTTAGACGAAATCGTCACGCCTTGACTTCTATGTTCACTTTTATTATGTACGCTCTATCGCTGATACTGAGCACTTTGTC
>CAHIKZ030002635.1:52500-130000 GCA_903632075.3 Acanthosepion pharaonis
GAAAGGGGGACAACTCAGATCGGGTTAAAAACCCAAAACCCAGGTTGTTTGTGTGTGTGTGTGTTCCTTTATATATGGGATCGATTTCTTACATTTTCAAGCCGATAAAACAAAACATCCACTTTTTTTTGGCAGGTAGTGTTTCTTATTGTCTTGCACACTTTTTCTTTTTTTTTTACATTCAGAATGCTTTAAAATTCCATTTACAAGACAATTGTTTATAATAAAATTCTATTCAATCGATAGACTCATAACGATTGAAAACAATGTTTTTGTTTGAGTTTGGGTTTGACCAAAAAAAAAAAAAAAAAAAAAAAACTAATTAAGACATGCGTGTCCGTCAACCTTAAACAATAATCTTTTGTCAATTTTATTTTTCAGTCTTTATGATGGTGGATACTTGATCTATCTCTTTGTTGTTACATCGCCGGGCAACGCAGGCTCTACTCTAGTATATATATATATATATATATATATATATATATATATATATATATATATATATATATATAAATATGTGTAATATGTGTAAATGTGTATGTGTACAGTTTAATGGAGTCCAACGTAATATATAAGATAGTTTGGAAAATTTATATTCCAATATATTTCACCGACGAATCGTTTAGTTCATTACTAATTTAGTAATAGCAAGCTATTATTTGAAATTGCTCGATTGCATATATTAATCATAAGGAGCTTAGGGTACGTTCAAGGCGTCTTCGTATGATTAAATTTACTTCAGGTTTTATGTCATAATAGTTTTCAAAATTGTCTTTATAAATTTACTATTTTGAAGACAAACAGAGACATAAAGATGCACACACACACACACACACACACACACACACACACACACACACAAACACACAAATCTTATATATATATATATATATATATATAATGATGACATTGAATGGAGGTTATAAACAAATAGTGATCGATGCATAATACCAAGAGTTATAAAGAACAAATCTGAGTTTAATGCACAACACAATGCAGCCCCCTGAATATATATATATATATATATATATATATATATATATATATATATATATATATATATATATATATAAGATAATAGGAAAACTATAATATTAGCCGAAAATTTAAATCCAATGTGAATTTTTTAAAGGCGAAAACAAAAAATTAATTTATTAAACAAAGTAACTAATAATAAAAAACAAAATGTCCTTAGCAACTGGAAGAATTTGAGAACATTATTATAGTCATACTGACTGTCAACTGAAAAATTACGTCAAATTTTCCTATTGTCTTTTACATTTATAAATATTCTAAATAGGAAAAGAAAGGTTAATTTCTGAAAAAATTTTTCCTATATATATATATATATATATATATATATATATATATAAAATCATCACAGAATTGCCAATTTATTCACAGCTCACCAGCGTGGTTAGACATCCGATTTCCTCAAGCCGCGATCGGCTTCGGGCAATATAAAAAGCGAAGAATAAATTTTAAAAAAGAAAAATATATTCTTAGGAAATTTCTTTCTCTTGATCATGATTAGGTGTGTCGGACGGAATATAACTGAAGGCAATAAATATAAATATATATATATATATATATATATATATATATATATATATATATATATATATTATTTACTATTATTTATCATTTAAAAGGGCATGGCCAACCTATTCCCGCTTGTGATATGGCTCATCGTAAGGCAAGTTTTAACATTAAAACGATTCAAGATAATTTTGCGTTGAGGTTGCTGCAATTATTTTTCACTACAGAAGGCCATCCGCGTCAGCATCTGCCTTACGAAAGTACAGAAATGTTTGTTTTTTTTTCGTTGAAGAAATGATATTTCTGTAATTAAAAAAAATAGAGTCTTGGTATAATATTAACCCTGAGTGATTAACTCGCGCCGTTACGTGGTATTTGTTTCTAATTTATTCCTTTGAAAATACAATAAGTAATTCCTTATAATTATATACATATTCTCCAGAGAAAAAACACTGAACGTTTGCGTTTTCTGAAGGAAAAGAATTTTACACGTATGATCTTCCTTAGTGACTACATCTGCCAGCAATATCTATAATCGGGAGATTGGATGTTTTGACGCACGTGTAACCATCATTTAATTGCTGTACTTCCTAGATCCTCCCTGACTCGTTGTGGTAGCAGCTGTCAGGGTTCCAACTATGGGGAAATAGTAAATCTCCAAACAGAAATCAAAACACGAGGAAATATAAAACTACCAGCAATACATTTTTATAGTAAAATGACCAACAATACATTTTTATAGTAAAATGACCAACAATACCTTTTTATAGTAAAAGGACCAACAATACATTTTTATCGTAAAATGACCAACAATACATTTCATAGTAAAATTACCAGCAATACATTATTATAGTAAAATAACCAACAATATCTTTTTATAGTAAAATTACCAGCAGTAAATTTTTATAGTAGAATAACCAACAATACATTTTATAGTAAAATGACCAGCAATACATTTTTATAGTATAATGACCAGCAATACATTTTTATAGTAAAATTACCACCAATACATTTTTATATTAAAATTACCACCAATACATTTTTATAGTAAAATGACCAACAATGCATTTTTATAGTAAAATTACCATTGATACATTTTTATAGTAAAATGACCAACAATACATTTTTATAGTAAAATGACCAACAATACATTTTTATAGTATAATGACCAGCAATACATTTTTATAGTAGAATGATTAACAATGCATTTTATAGTAAAATTACCAGTAATATATTTTTATAGTAGAATGACCAACAATACATTTTTATAGCAAAATGACCAACCATGTTTTTTGTAGTAATATGACGAACAATACATGTTTATAGTAAAATTAAAGACATGGATTACATTATCAAAATATAATTAAAAATACAACGTGCTATGATTATCCACAAAAAATGCAGCTCAGCAATTATAATTTAATCCAGAAATAATGTCATTCTCTTGAATTAATTATAAAGTTTGAATTTTCATATATAGGTGGTTATACCATTAAACAAAAACAAGAAGCCCACAGACTTCCTTAGTGAATATCGCAAATGGTTGATAGAAATAAAAAAAAATCCCTTCAAGAAAAATTCAAGAAAGATTGTAGTTAATCATTTTGATTATTAAATGGTTTGAAACAAAAAAAAATAATATTTTAATAAAAAATTTTCTGAGTCTGTAAATATTTTGAGATGAATGAGTGCTTTTTATTCGGAATTGAAAGTGCCATTGTTTGAGGACACATGGCACAGTGATTAAAAAGGTGTTGGTTAATTCAGTGACAGGACCCAAAGATTTCAATACCCGGTGGCGGGCATTGAGAACTTTCAGAGGGAAAATTAACAGGAGATAACTGATAACTGACATCCATCAAAATGGCACATGGAAATGTTATCTAAAATGTTAAAACTAGTTATTATTTTATAATTTTATTAGTTAGTAGTAGGATCTGATCTTGCTATTTCCTGTAATATAATTTTGCATCCTAGTGGCTTGGGCATTGTTTGGGTGAAACGCAGTGAAAAAAACTGTTTTATTTGACGACGATCCATCCAGCTTTCAAAAACAAAACGAACAAACCATAAATGTAGGCCTATAGCATAATTTCTGCTTCAATGTATGATACAGTTGGACACAAGTTTTCAAGTGATATGATGAATGCTTCGTTAGAGAGACTCATCTAGAGAAAGTTTAATAAATATGTTCATGTTCACACACACACACACAAAAAAAACATGGACACATCTTTACAGTGGATAAAGGCGTTGGTTGATCCAGTGACAGACCCAAAGAATTTGAGTTCAATACATGGTTAAGGCAGTGGAGAACTTTCAGGGAAAATTCAGGAGATAACTGATAATTGACATCCATCAAACATGGCACGATGTAACTAGAACATCTACCCCATTCAAAATAAAGGGTTCAGATCGAAATTCAACCACCTGAAGAAGGCCGGAGCGTACAACGGCCGAAACGTTTGGGAAAATATTGGCGACAAAGATGGACAAAGGGGATCCAGTTTGCCCATTATTTAAAAACAGTTATAATAATAATAATAATAATAACTGCGAGGAAATTGGCTCCCCTGAGCCGCGCTCCCAATTTTCCTCCAGATCTACAAATCCACAATTGCCTTGCATGGAGTATTACCCTTTAAAAAAATTCTGTTTGCCTCTGGCTTTGATAGGCTCCAGAATTGAAAAAATGGTTGGCCCTGCCCAACGTCTCTAAAAACAGTCACTTTTTTCGCCTTTCTGTCTGTTCTACAAATACTTTCATGGAAAAAAACGATGAGCTGCATCGCTGTTTCCCAATTCACGAGTTCCAAAACGAGGCTGGCATTAAACACCCCCTCACTGTCGAAATTATAAATGTAAATCATACTCTAATATTTGTCTCGCACCTCTCACCTGTGGAACTCCCTTTCTCCTCCTGTTTCCCTGTGAGCTATTTTTTCCTATTCAAGTTTTGTCAATCGACAACTAAGTTGCCTTGAAATTACCCCTAATCCTTATTCTATCATTATTACCCTATCTGAAATCTTGCTATTTCCTTTAACCCCTTGCATCCAGAATTTCCCGCCTTGCTTGGGGCGAAATCTTAAAAAAATCTGTTTTTATTTACGACGATCCATCCAGCTTAAGAAAAAAAAACGAATCTGGTAAATGTAGGCCCATAGCACCAAGCAATGGTAACTCCATTTGAGATATTATGTGGAGGTCCTCCAAAGTTTTTTCGAAAGACAGTAACTACAACGAGATTCAACCGACTGCCGATGGGACTGCAGATCTGCATATGCTACAGTAAATCAAGGACAGTGTTGAATGGCATAATAAAGTGGAGGGTTTATAAATCGGAGACACTGGAAAAGAGCGAGCTAAAAACTAAACTGAATTTGAAACATGTAATAGAATGTGCTCAGGACTGAGGAGGACAACTATGAGGATACTAAGAAGAATGTATTAGGGCTGTTTTCGACACACAAATTTCCCAAGTACGCAGATAATACATACTTGTAACTGTAGAAAACGATTACAAATAATAGAAGCTATAATCAACAAGCAACATATGAAGAATCCTTAATATATAGAAAAATGCAGGTTTGGTTGAATACCAACAAAAGTGATAATGTCTGCGCGTCGATTCATCAGAAATCAGTCATGTGGCCTTTTTTCAAGTTTCGCATTTTCTTTTATTTTTTATATATGTGACAAAGAAACAGTACAATCCTCGAGACAGAACTTTATTAACAAAGAGAGATTCTCTGGTAATGATTTATAAAAGCCATAAGCGCTTAGAAGACACTGCAATTTTTTGATCAAATTCTCACCGGAAATCAAAAATTGGCCTGAGCTGGAGAAAAATTAGATAAAAAATAAAATTAAATATAATGTTCTATTGGTTTTCAAGCAAATCCGGATAAATAATCATTTTTAAAATAGACATAATTACTAGATAGATAGATAGATAGATAGATAGATAGATAGATAGATAGATCCCTTGATGTAGAATGTCATATAATAATTTATATCCGCGGGCCTTTGCAGAAATATCGAACAAATTGCTCGGTTAATGTGTCGCCATAGGAGAATATTGCAGCAATTAGACTGGATTCTCTATTGTAAAGAATTTGAGGGTCGTCGATCGCTATGTTTTTTATGCTTCACGGCAGAAAGTTTATTTCTCTCGGTTGATTTATATCTATCTATCTATCTATCTATCTATCTATCTATCTATCTATCTTAGTCTGTTCATATTTAACTGTATCAGCGTTTTCCTGTCTAGCTAGCTATTTCATTTTTTCTTTGTCTATCTATCTAGATATCAGTTTGTTCATATATAACTTAATCTATATACAATTGTATTCATATCTATCTATCTATCTACATATCTATCTATGTAAGTCTGTTAATATCTACCTCAATTTTATTCTCTTGTATTTATCTAGCTAGATATAATTTTTTTCATATATTTCTTAGTTTATATATAATTGTATTCATATCTATCTATCTATCTATCTATCTATCTATCTACTATCTATCTACTATCTATCTATGTCTGTTAATATCTACCTCAATTTTATTCTCTTGTATTTATCTAGCTAGATATAAGGTTTTTTATATATTTCTTAGTTTATATATAATTGTATTCATATCTATCGATCTATCTATCTATCTATCTATCTATCTATCTATCTATCTATCTATCTATCTTAGTCTGCTCATATTTAACTTATCAGCGTGTTCCTGTCTAACTAACTAGCTAGCTATTTCACTTTTTTGTCTATCTACATATCAGTTTGTTTATATATAACTTAGTCTATATATAATTGTATTCATATCTATCTATCTATCTATCTATCTATCTATCTATCTATCTATCTACGTAAGTCTGTTCATATCTATCTCAATCTTTTTCTCATGTATTTATCTATCTAGATATCAGTTTATATAAAATTGTATTCATGTCTATCTATTCATTTATCTATAAGGTATGCAAATATACTGTTAGATAAGAGACACAGAAAAGAAACTACTACACAAGGCAATGGAGGAAAGAAAGAACAAAGGACTAATCCTCAGAAATCAAAATTAATGGTTGTCAGCAAAAAGAGCAGTTCAACCTGCAAATTAGAAATTGGAGATACCCATAATCAAACAAGTAGAAAAGTTTAAATAACAAGGTAGTGTTTTAAAAGATGGCAGAAAATGCAAAACGGAAATCCGAAGGTGCATTGGGATAGCGAAAGATGCCTTTCAAAAGCTAAGCAAAGTATAAAGAAATTGAAAATTTCATTAGAAACCAAGAAAAGAGTACTGAAAAGAGTACTATCATTCATCCTATATGGCAGGGAATGCTGGTTAAACTCCTCGAAACAAAATTTATTAAAAGCTACAAAGGACAGAACATTGTGCAGAACCATGATTGTTCTGGTGTCTATCCTCTTAAGAATCTATGTTAGACTCTTCCGCCTACTATAAGATTAGTAGGAGAGAAGGTTCGGGGAACAGTGAACAGTGAATAGATTGAGCGCTAATTCATTGAGATACACTCTCTCTAGCCGTGTAATACTCTTTTGGTGTACTTACTGTTTAATATACGATATATCTGCAAACCTGGATTTTGTTATTACTTAACCATTTACTTGGTCACAACAAATACACACGTAAATGTCGGTTATAATTACGCACTGAGTAGAGTGCTCAAGTAACGATTGAAATCTGTTCAACTCAAGGCTTCCCGCTTGCCTTGTTTATACTTGTGTTGTTCATCATCATCTTGCGGCCTCAGCCGAGATTGAACTCACTACACCTTTCCAGTATTCCTTATCTGTCATAGCTAATACTTTGATTGGTGTAGTTCGTAATCTTGTCAAATAGCTGAATTCTTGAGGCTTCGCTAGGGCTATCAAGGGTGTTTTTATCGTGACACCATCACTAAATGGATTGCCGACCAAGGCTCAGAGAGACTCCATTCACCCCCCTCTAAGAGCAGGTTTGAATTCAGAGTTTTCCTTTTCCTAGGCCAGTTGCCATCCAAGGCTATAGAACCAAGTCTGTCCTGCTATTTACGCCTATCTGAGGGAAGATGAAGAGGATTCACACCTTTCCCAAGGGTATTAAAACGTAAGTGAATGTAATGGATTCGACTGGAATTCGAACTCGGCTCTCCGATTCCTCAATCCAAGCCGCTAGCCATTACTCCACCGTGCCTCCTTCATACACGTGCCACGCTTTGACCGTGGCCGGTATGTCCAATTCATGGACGGGTTGCCGGTGTTTTTCTTACGGGCGTCTCTCCGTTAGATACGGCCGCCTGCCCTACTTTACATGCTGAAATGAAAAGCTTATGATGAGGGGACGTGAAATTTTAGCATTTCTGGCGATCAACGATCATCTCAGTGGATCTCCTTCCAAACGATTTTGTTTTTGCTTTTTGTTTGTATCGTTCTTGTTTTAAAATATCACACGCAGCGACAACAGAAAATCTGGGATGGGAGGTGAAGTGCTGTAAGAATCTGATCGCAAATTTACCTCAGAAGACTAAGAAAAAAATTTTTTTTAAAAATGACTGCATTTTCAATACATTTTCGTTTAAGAAAATTGCTTTTTCTCTTATTTAAAGCATCATCGTCAGATGCATTACGATGAGCGAAATGAAACAGAGAAGAAAATATATTATATCGAAGGTTTCCATTTTGTCATTCACTTACACACCAGTGTGTGCGTATGCGAGAGAGAGTTCATTTTGCGAGAAGCGAGTTGTTTTAGTATATATTGTTGTGAAATCGTAACATACCTACAACATGGACTCTTCCAGGACTATATAAAAGTATGCGATATAATACTCTAAGAGGAGGAGGAAGAGAGAAAAGAGAGAAGTATTCTAATACCGTAGTATCAGCTGCGTATGATTACCAATATTGGACACTAGCACATAGTAAGCTCCTTTTACATTTACACTATCTTTAAATAACGTTTTTTGTTTAATATATCTTTCTTACCTCTAATCCGTGTTCCCTGTTTTCCTTCCGTGGTCCCAACTTTGGGCCCACATCAGTAATGGATGCTGGAAGTCCTAAAAAAAATTCATGATTTAAATTCTCCTTATAGCTAATATAAACATCAAGGGCTACAAAAAAAAGAATGTCTAAAAATGTCTTAATATTAAATAAGAGGGGGTTAACAGATTTTATTTTTTAAATTTAGAAAGATTTTCTAAAAAAGAAACATATAAAAAATAATTCCATACATTTATAAATAAGTGAGGAAAATCTCAGTAACTGTTCTGATAAGCTTTCTCCCAGGTGCCCCGAACTATAATGAATTTAAGTGTGCTATTTGATTGGCAACTAGGAGTCACCGTTTTACTGCAGAACTAGCTAGATGCAACCGAGACTTCATTAACAGTTTCTTTTCTTGCACTTCCCACCTGTGGAACTCCCTTCCGATTTCTTGCTTCCCTGATGACTAGAATCTTTAAAAGTTTAAGGGCAACGCCAACGACATATTCCATTTACTTGAACCCTGTTTCTTTTGGTCTTTTCCTCAGTTTGCCCCATTGTCAGTCTCTTTTACTTTCACTTTCACTTTCACTTTCACTTTCACTCACTGTAACCCCGGCGTTCTAATGGCATTATCGCCTTGCTTGGGATAAACGATTTTTTAAATCATGTCTCCTCACCATGTGTCAGTGTTTATTAAACTATCCCAGTCTTTCTCAAACTTTTTAAGCAATGACAAACCTAAGAGCAAAAGAAAATATCACGGAACACTTAGCAAAATTTTTAAAGGGTATACATTTAAATGTTATAAAATAAAACCATAGATTTAAAAAAGAAAATAAACACACACATATGAACTTACTTTATTTCAATGTTTCTATTTAACTATTTGTGCAGTTTATTTAGTGTGAAACCTGTGCCTGGTCTTTTTCCACGATTTCTTCAATGTTTGGTCGAATGTGCAATAAGCAGACCCCCATTTCTTTTTCAGTTGAGCGTAGTCTTTCTCGATTCTTATTTTTTATGGTATTTAGGGTTGAGAAGCCTTATTCACTTAAACAAGAAGTAGAAAATTGAAATAAAATTTATGAATTCTTTTGAGCTAATGTTGGATAAAAAAATACACATACAAATATGAACTTATTGTTTTTTTCAATGTTTCTATTCAACTATTTCTGAAACTTATTTAGTGTGAAACCTGGGCCTGATGTTTTTTTCGTGATTTCTTCAATGTTTGTTCAAATGTGCAATAAGCAGACCCTCATTTCTTCTTCATTTGAGCGTAGTCTTTCTCGCTTCTTATTTTAATGTTATTTAGGGTTGAGAAGCCTAATTCATATAAATAAGAAGTAGAAAATTGCAAATAAAACTTATGAAGCCTTTTTTAGCCAATGTGGGTTATTCCTTTTTGATTGAGATTCAAAATTTATCAATGGGTACCAACAAATGTTTTATTTTGAGCCTTCTATCGCTAAAAATGGCGGCCAATTCTTTTTCTTCACATAACTGAAGTCTAATATTAGAAGAATCATTTATGAAGGGATTTCGACTCGAATCATACTATCGCGGCAAACGTAAGAGGATCGCGCGACTGAGAAACACTGCACTAGGCTCTCAAAATTATATCGACTGTAATGAGATCGATACTCAATGGGAACTCTGTGTTTGTGGGTACGAGCCAATATAGAGGTAAGCTTAGTGAATACCTATTTATATGGTGAGAGAGTGGGTGATTTGTTCACTTGTCTGTTTGAGTCCTATGGCCTCGAAACAAACCTGACTGGAAGTCATATCAGAAGGACGTGATTAAATTTCTCTTCTTGTTTGTCGATTTGTTCAGAAGAAATTTGCTTTGAAAGTCTTCTTTTTTTTTTCACTTCTTCGTCATTTCGGTATTTTTGTGGATTTAATTGCCTATTAAAACTAACCCTATATAAGGCCATCACGTCTATGCACAAACACTAATTTAGATAAATAAATAAATACACACACACACACGCACACACATAGATATATATAATCAATTAGGTAGATTAGGCAGACAGGAAAAGACTGAGATAGATAGATAGATAGATAGATAGATAGATAGATAGATAGATAGATAGATAGATAGATATGAAAAACTGGGATAGATAGATAGATAGATAGATAGATAGATAGATAGATAGATAGATAGATAGATAGATGTGTAAAGACTGAGATAAATATGAACAAACTGAGATAGATATGAACAAATTGAGATAGATAGATAGATAGATAGATAGATAGATTCAGAATAGATAAGAGATAGATAGATAGATAGAATATGAAAAGACTGAGATAGATATGAACAAACTGAGATAGATATGAACAAACTGAGATAGATAGATAGAAAACAAAAACTGGGATAGATAGATAGATAGATAGATAGATAGATAGATAGATAGATAGATAGATAGATATGATAAAGATAAAGATAGATATGAACAAACTGAGATAGATAGATAGATAGATAGATAGATAGATAGATAGATAGATAGATAGATAGATAGATAGATATGAAAAGACTGAGATAGATATGAACAAACTGAGATAGATATGAACAAACTGAGATAGATAGATAGATAGATAGATAAATAGATAGATAGATAGATAGATAGATAGATATGAAAACTGGGATAGATAGATAGATAGATAGATGATAGATAGATAGATAGATAGATAGATAGATAGAAAGAGGAGACTGATTGATAGAAAATAGACAGACAAACAGATAGATAGATAGATAGATAGATAGATAGATAGATAGATAGATAGATAGATAGATAGATATGAAAAGACTGAGATAGATATGAACAAACTGAGATAGATAGATAGATATGAAAAACTGGGATAGATAGATAGATAGATAGATAGATAGATAGATAGATAGATAGATAGATATGAAAAGACTGAGATAGATATGAACAAACTGAGATAGATAGATAGATAGATAGATAGATAGATAGATAGATAGATAGACAGATATGAAAAGACTGAGATAGATATGAACAAACTGAGATAGATAGATAGATATGAAAAACTGGGATAGATAGATAGATAGATAGATAGATAGATAGATAGATAGATAGATAGATAGATAGATAGATAGATAGATGTGTAAAGACTGAGATAGATATGAACAAACTGAGATAGATAGATAGATATGAAAAACTGGGATAGATAGATAGATAGATAGATAGATAGATAGATAGATATGAAAAGACTGAGATAGATATGAACAAACTGAGATAGATAGATAGATATGAAAAACTGGGATAGATAGATAGATAGATAGATAGATAGATAGATAGATAGATAGATAGATAGATGTGTAAAGACTGAGATAGATGTGAACAAACTGAGATAGATATGAACAAATTGAGATAGATAGATAGATAGATAGATAGATAGATAGATAGATAGATAGATAGATATGAAAAGACTGAGATAGATATGAACAAACTGAGATAGATAGATAGATATGAAAAACTGGTATATCATAGATAGATAGATAGATAGATAGATAGATAGATGTGTAAAGACTGAGATAGATATGAACAAACTGAGATAGATATGAACAAATTGAGATATATAGATAGATAGATAGATATGAAAAGACTGAGATAGATATGAACAAACTGAGATAGATATGAACAAATTGAGATAGATAGATAGATAGATAGATAGATAGATAGATAGATAGATAGATAGATAGATATGAACAGACTGAGATAGATAGATAGATATGAACAGACTAAGATAGATATGAATAGACTGAGATAGATAGATAGATAGATAGATATGAAAAGACTGAGGTAGATATGAACAAACTGAGATAGATAGATAGATAGATAGATAGATAGATAGATAGATAGATAGATAGATAGATATGAAAAACTGGGATAGATAGATAGATAGATAGATAGATAGATAGATAGATAGATAGATAGATGAAGAGATGAATAGACTGAGATAGATAGATATGAACAGACTAAGATAGATATGAATAGACTGAGATAGATAGATAGATAGATAGATAGATAGATAGATAGATAGATAGATAGATATGAAAAGACTGAGGTAGATATGAACAAACTGAGATAGATAGATAGATAGATAGATATATAAAAAACTCGGATAGATAGATAGATAGATAGATAGATAGATTCATAGATAGATAGATAGATAGATAGATATGAAGAGACTGGGATAGATAGATATGAAAAGATTAGGATAGATAGATAGAAAGATTTTATAAAGCTAGACAGATATGTATCCAAAAACTATAACATAAATATGTTATAACATCACTACAAAAAATTCTTTTTTTTTAACATATCTATATCTTATCATGTGATGGTGTTAATACAATATGCAATAAAATACATATATAGATACATAGATTTAAAAATATGTGGCAGGGGCAGAGAAAATACATAGATCGGTAGACAAATTGATATGACACATATATATGACTATGTATTTCATTATTAGAAACGTTACACTTGTATACATGTTTAAAACTTATAAAGATATAACAGATTCTTCATAGATAGATAGATAGTGTTATATACCGTACCTATGAACATTAATGGATATGTCCCAATCCTCATTAATATGTTGGACTCCATTGTAAATCGACGTAATATGATGTCTAAGTAGTTAACCACTAGTTTACCTAATTCACGCCGCTGGCGAGCATTGTATTTTGTTGATGTTATAAAGATTTACTATTTCATTTGCAACCTCAGTTTTGATAATTCCTCATTCAGTAACCCTTTCTAGATTACAACAATAACCAAGCCTCAATATACTCATCTGTTTTATCCAAAAGAGCGAAGAAGAGTAATTTTAATTAAAAAAATTCTTGAAACCATCTTTTCTTCCAAAAATATAATAATTGCTTCTAGAAGTGTAATTATAGTTCATTATCTATCTATCTATCTATCTATCTATCTATCTATCATTATAAATAGATATTGGTCAGAGTTGTATTAGACCAGGAAATAGTAGTATTAAAACTGGTTAATACACGTATAAATACAATAAAATGCAATAAAATAAAAAGTTAATATCCGTTTAAATAGATTAGCCGATCACGCTACCTTGGTTTGGACTGCTATTTATGCTTCTATATCGAATTTATTTGGCATTTAAAAATGACCTCTTTTCTAAGGTTAAAATTTTAAAATTAAAAAATGAGGATAAAGTTCACCCAATGTTCGAGAGTCACTGAAGACGAGGTTTTTGATATAAATGTTAGAAACGGTTGTGGGAAGTAAAAACGGTGATAAAGAGGATAGATACCGATTGATCCTTGACTTGAAGGGGTCAAGATTGTAGTATTCAGGAAAGCATCCACGCAGGAGCATATTATAATGAATAACCAAACAAGTAAAAAAAAAAAAAATGGGGGAAATGAGGATAATTCGACTCCGTAGATGTAGCATGTTGTGTCCTTATTGTAAATGTCTGGATTGGTTGCACTAGTGAATGGATCTCAACAAAGCAATAATAATATTTAAAAATGAATTTATGAATAAACATGTAATTAAAAAAGCTGTAAAAACAGATATAAACCAAAAAATGAGATGAATAAATATATGAATAATTTATTAGAAAATAATAGAATACATTTATTAATATATTTTTCTTCACTGGGGACTTCGACATCGTGTAACGGTAAGCAAGCCTGCCACATTTGATGCATTTCGACTTAGCCGAATTCGATCCTCACTGTGTGCTTCAAACTTTCGATATTGGGGTACTGTTGTAGCATACCTACGGACGATAATGGGTATGTCCCCATTCGCATAAATACAGTAGTAAATACTGTATGTTGGTCTGCAGATGGAGATTCGTCTACAGCTGTGCTGGTCAAACTCTCTACCTCCGGGCAGAGAGGATCCCCAGACGAGGCTATGTCGAAGGACAGTCTCGTCTCGGGAAACAGCTACACGACCCCGTTTTAAACGGGGTCTAAGGGGAATTTTTGGCCGAGCCTACGGGCTCGGATACCCCACATTAAATTCGGCCTTGTGCTAGATCTGACCGCGTGTAGCGATTGGTTGATATCCTGCAGTTTGATATTCATTTTGGAATTCACTTGATTCACTTCTAGCAGTTGACTACTTCTTGTACGCGCCGCTGGCGAATCTTATATGTGTTGTTCTTGTCCTTAGTATTATCGCTCATTACCAACCTTTCTTTGATTATTCTATTCAGTAACCTTCACTAGGATACAACCGGTACATCTAAAGTGTGCTAAGTAAATCGGGACATATTACGTGGTGTAATGGCTAACAAGTTTGTCTTGCTACATCAATTAAGATGTGAGTTCGACCCTCACTGGGTACGCCATACATTTAGTCTTGTGCCACATCTAAACTACGCTTAGTAAATCACTATATTTTTCTTCTCTGGGCAATTCGATGTGGTGTAATGGTTAACAAGCTTGTCCGGCTAGATCTGTTTCAACTGATTATTGAGTCCGATCTTCACTCGGTGTTCCATACTGCGCTGAATAAATCGGGTCACTTCGACATACTGTAATGGTTAACAAGCTTCTCAATTTCGACTGAGTTCGATATTAACTCGGTGTTATGAAACAGCTTTCGGTCTTCTGTCACTTCTAAGCTGAACGTTGTAAATCAGATCACTTCGACACGTTGTAATGGCTAACAAGCTCGTGTCGCTAAATCAGTTACAACTCAGGAGTGATTTTAATCCTCACTGGGTGCTCTATATTTGTGTCCCTGAGTCAAACCTAAGCTATATTTTTCTTCTTTTGAATTGCCATTTGTGGCGATTATATCTTTTCGACCTGTGCATTTTCCTTTTAGTTGAATAAACATGTCTTTTTAAGAGAATTAATTAAATTATGTGCTTGCAATAAAACTTTTAATCCAATTAAAGTCGTAATTTCGATTTTAGCTACAATAAGGTATTCTTTGAATATATATATATATATATATGTGTGTGTGTGTGTGTGTGTGTGTGTGTGTGTGTGTGTGTGTGTGTGTTCAGAAATATTAGAATATGCTTTTAACACGTTTCAATCCCTCTCCTCCTAATTCGGTCATCCATTTACGCAAAGTTGTGAAGTTGGATATTCAATGCCACCCCCACCCGCCAACGCCACCATCAGTTTAAAACATTAAATATGTAATTTAAATTCTTCACAATTCAGAGACAAATTTCTGATTTTTAAATCTATATAAATATAAATATATATATATATATATATATACACATATATAATTTTATTTATATTAATAATCATATTTAATATATATTATTTTGTTATTTATTTATTTTATTTTTATTTATTTATTTTATTTATTTATTATGTAACATTAATTTATTTTTACTTGTATAATTATATTAATATATATGATATATATAATTATATTAATATATATAATTATATTAATATCGATAGATATGTCTGAAATAGATAGATAGATAGATATGTCTGAAATAGATAGATAGATATTGACTCAATAGATAGATAGACAGATATGTTTTAAATAGATAGATAGATACTGACTCAATAGATAGATAGATAGATAGATAGATATGTCTGAAATAGATAGATAGATAGATAGATAGATAGATACTGACTAAATAGATAGATAGACAGATATGTTTTAAATAGATAGATAGATACTGACTCAATAGATAGATAGATAGATAGATAGATAGATAGATAGATAGATAGATAGATAGATGCTAATATTAGCATATGCTAATATTAGAATATGCTTTTAGCACTTTTCAATGTCTCTCCTCCTAATTCTTTCATCCATTTACGCTCACTTGTGAAGTTGGATATTCGATGCCACCCCACCCCGCCACACTCACTATCAGTTTTCTGACGTTCAATATCTGTTAAATTCTTTAGGATTTCTTACCCCCTCCTCCTTTTTCTTCTAAGTGCAGCGTTTTTTGTTGTTTTTTTTTTTCATATCGAGGAGGTTCATGATTCTACACAACATTCTCTCCTTTGTATTTCCTCTTTATGTGCTTTAGAAAGTTCAATTGTCTCTAACTATAATCGCTTTTTTTTGTTTCCATTATCCTTAAAACTTCCTCATTACTCACATCTTCAGTCCATGGTATTCTAAGCATCCTTCTGTAGAACAACGTTTCTATTGCTTCAAGTCTCTTCTTCATCTCGTGATGAAAGTTTCCATTATTCACTGCCCATGAGAGAATCGATGTTTCAGTAATCTTTTCTTCTAAGATTTTTTTCTCATTTCTTAATACTTTGCTTAGCTTTTGGAAGGCGTATTTCGCTGTCTCGATTCCCCACAAAGTCTACTAACTGCTACAAAAAAAAAAGATATGTCTTTAAATGTCCAGAAATGACACAGCACGTAGAAGAATTCTATTTACACTATTTGGACTGTTATCCTTATCTCCATTGCCATATTCACAACGTTTCGACCGTTGTACGCTCATAGCATTCTTCAGGTGATTAGAATTTCGAACCGAACCCTTTATTTCGTCCAGCGGGGTAGATTGTTCTAGTTCCACGTGCCATGCCTCTTCTGGATATCTCAGTTATTTCCCTTTTAACTCTCGTCTCCAAGTTTTTTGTTCGCCGCTTTTGTCGCCTGGTATTGAACTCACATCATTTTGGGTATAATTACCGGATCTAATCAACGCCTTTATCCAATGGGCCATGTGTCCTTGAGGACAAAGGCGTATGATTTTTGAATTTCTGGGACTTATAAACCTAATGTATCAGCAACCGTTTTTACTAGTGCTCATATTGCAATTTTTTCGTCATTATTATTGCATTTTTTTTTTTACTAGAGCTTATATTGCAAATCTGTGTTGTTATTCATTGCGCGCGCTCCTTATTACTGGTTCCCATATTGTATTCATTTATATGTTTGGTCAGCTCAGGAGATTTTTGTGGCCTTGTATATGTGCTGATTCCAATCACCTGAAGAATGCCGGAGTGTACAACGGTCAAAACGTTGTGAATATGGCAATGAAGATGAGGATAATTACCTGAATAATGTAAATGATGTAAATAATCATAATAACTCGTCTCAGAGATATAGACAAGTAAGATCTAATCTGTTGAAAATAGATGGGATTTGAGATAATTCTAACCAGATGCCTCTGGTGACAATCGTTAAGGGCACGTTGTCTGTTCGTGCGCTGTTGACAAAAATACCCTCCAACCGATATTGCCGTTACGTACCTACCCTAGTTGACCGTGTAATGTCAAATACATACAACATTTTAGAAACGGAATGTCCTATCTCTCTCGTATTCATTACCTTGCCCCGTTCGAAATATTTCTCATTTTTTTTTCGGCTCAATCCTGTTTAGTCTATTTCACAGATTACCAGATCACAACTAATGTCTGGGCATTTCTGTGATATTGATATACTCTGTATGTCCGGTTCCTTGTACCACGGTGATAGTCCAAGGTAGAACCAATAAAGAAGAACTCGAACACAGGTATGGAATAACACAGATATATTACAAACAGGAATATATACAGAGAAGTAGAAGTGTTAGTATGAACAATCAGGTTTAGTAGAGAGAACAATGTAGTCTCGACCAGTATCACCATTCCAATGTCTTGCAGTAATTGTCTGAACGTGACTCTGTTTCGGACTGCCCCTGACTCGACTCTTGACTTGACTTGAACTACTGACCCCTCTTGAACTACTGACGATATTCAGTCACCCCCCCCCACGAGGGTGTCATGTGACACAAGTATTTTTTAACGTGGGCTTTAGAGCCATTAGGCTCGGCCAAAAAATAGCCCATTTGAACCCGTATAAACGGGTTCAGGGCCGGTTTTACCTCCCCGAAGGAGACTCCGCCCTTCGGCGTAGTCTCCTTCGGGTTCCTCCCGCCCGTAGGAAGAGATTTTTAAAAACCGAACAGTCGCTCAGAAAGTGAACGACTGACGATATTCAGTCACCCCCCCCACGAGGGTGTCATGTGGCACAAGGCCTTTTTAACGTGGGAATTCCCGAGCCATTAGGCTCGGCCAAAAAATAGCCCATTTGAACCCGTATAAACGGGTTCAGGGACGGTTTTACCTCCCGAAGGAACTCCGCCCTTCGGCGTAGCCTCCTTCGGGTTCCTCCCGCCCGTAAGAAGAGAGTTTAACCGAACAGTCGTTCAGAAAGTGAGCGACTGACGATATTCAGTCACCCCCCCACGAGGGTGTCATGTGGCACAAGGCCTTTTTAACGTGGGAATTCCCGAGCCATTAGGCTCGGCCAAAAAATAGCCCATTTGAACCCGTATAAACAGGTTCAGGGCCGGTTTTACCTCCCCGAAGGAGACTCCGCCCTTCGGCGTAGCCTCCTTCGGGTTCCTCCCGCCCGTAGGAAGAGAGTTGAACCGAACAGTCGCTCAGAAAGTGAGCGACTGACGACTCCTCACCCCCCACTCCTGAGGCGCAGTATTTATTACGTATGGAATAGTCCATTTATTATTATTAGGTTCAGGGCCGGTTTTATTAAGAGAGTAACACAAACAATGACATTAGGAAAAAAAAAGAACTGAAAAAGAAACAATGTCCATTAGATGGAGTATTGAAAAAACAGAAATTAAATTATTAAAAAAAAAACACAAAAAAAATGGAAGGAGAAAAATGAATGAAAAAATAAAGGAAAAAATGAAAAATGAATAAAGAAAGGAAAAAAATTAGATGAAAAGAAAAGGAAAAAAGAAAGAAAGAAAGATAGAAAAGAAAAGAAGTGTTCTATAAATGAATGAAAGAAAGAAAAAGAAAGAAAAAAAGAAAAAAAAAAGAAAGAAAAAAAAATAGAAAGGTGGAAAGAAAAAAAAAAGAAAGAAAAATGAAAAAGAAACAAAAAAGGAAAGGAAAAGAAAAATAAAAAATAAAGAAAAAAAGAAAAAAAAAAAAAGAAAAAGAAATAAAGCAAAAAATAAAAAAAAAAAAAAAAGAAATAAAGAAAAAAATAAAGAAAAAACGGAAAGGATTAAAAAAAGTAAAGAAAAGATAAAAAAAAAAAAAAAAAACAATCATTAACCAAAAAGAAGAAAAAAAAAAGCATTAAAAAAAGACAAAAAAACAAAAGTAAAGAATGAAGGAAAGAAAAAAAAAAATTAAACAAGTGAGCATTGCGCAAAGCCTCTAATCAGTTTAATCGATATACCAATCATTAGTATCGATTTTATGTCTTTGTTACTGGATCCGCCCTCAGAGGATCGATCCAGTAGAAAAAATAGTACTTATTATTTTCTTTTGTTTTTGTATTCTTTATATGGCTACAGCCGGAAAATAAGCAATCGTAACATATTGTGTTTTATTTTCATATTGGAATAAATATTTGGTCGGCTCCTTAACGTGGGCTTATTTTGCACCTTTCTTTAAGTCAATTTTTAATTGAAAATTTTTTTTGATCTTTGTAGGTGAAAAAAAGTAGTTGAACTTCGTGACCGTCTTGGGCATTTATAAATCTCTTATTCGTTCGGGATTATTGACAAAATCAAAGAAGGATTTGTAATGTTATTGGTTCTGATCTGGCATCTCAACTTCATCACTTTTCAAATTAAACCGTAATATGGCTTACCTTTTCCTTTTCTATAAATATTTTTATTTGGCAGTTATTCTAATTTTTTTCCTTCTCCTTGATAGCTCGAGGGAAAAAATGCTACTAAATTGTCTCATCGATTTACTGTTGAAATAGAAAGATGACCGTAAATTCTATTCTAATATCTTCTTTTTCGCACGTCACAATATATAAACTGATCTCTTTTGGTCAATTGTTACCCTGTCGTCAACAATCTTCAAAAATTTAAATGCGACGTCAATCGCCATCTTTTGTCCTTCTGAAATTTGTCTTTTTTATACGTTTTTCTCCTCAGTAAATCTTTGCAGTTAATTTCCACTCAGTAAACATTTTTTGTGCATTTTTTGGCATTATCTCCTTTCTTGTGTGAAATGATTAAAAGATTGATGCCACTTTAGTTAGAAACAACAAAAATATAATACCGAACTGTTATATAATATCACCTTTCCTATATGGCAGTGAATATTGAACAAACACCACACGTTAATAATAAATGATAAGATTACTGAACTGTTATATCATATCAGCTCTCCCACATGGCAGTGAATGCTGGACAAACGCCACACATTAGAAATACCCAAAAGAGTACTGAACTGTTATGCAATATTACTCCTCCTATATGGCTGGACATTTGGAACAATCTCCACAGAGATGAAGAGATTTGAAAGAACATGAATACAGAAGGATGCTGAGAATACCATGGATGGAACATATAAGCAATGAAGAAGTTTTAGAGAAAATGGAAACAAAAAGGGATACTTATACTTAAGTCAGGAAATTGTGGAGAGCTATAATCACTGACGTCCTGAAGGGACACGGCACATGAAAGAAGAACTTTAAAATTTTTTATTTTTCAATTTTATTAACATAATTTATAAAATGCAAGTACATATGCTGAATCTTTCATTTCCAAAGCAGAAAATTTATCAGAAGGATGTAAAATAATCTTTGTACAGATAAGTTCATTTAATCTTTGAAAGAAATCTAAACTAATTTAAATACGCCCGGCTTGCATCTATAGAAAATTCCGTTAAAGAAATAAAAACAGTAAAACACGATACCCGAAAATGAAAGTTGCGCACATCATTGATTACTCGAGTCGACTCGACGCATTTTAATGATGGGCTTTTCAATTCACGTGATACAATGCCCAAAATATACAGAGTATCATTATCTTCTGCATTAAGTAAAAATAAAAGTTACGAAATAAATACAAAAAAAGTATATTATCATTAGTTCTTATTTTTTTAAATGAAAATGCATCAGTGATTTTAGTTCTTTCCCTCTTCTTACAAACCTCTCGTAGCCTAATATGTAAAAAGCAACGTCTATGTCAGACAGGTTCTTCTGGTATCCAAATTGGTCAACACAAGACTATAAAGATAGGTATTCATGGGACTTTTAGAAAACATTTTTATATATATATATATATATATATATATATATATATATATATAGATAGATAGATAGATAGATAGATAGAGAGAGAGAGAGAGAAGAGAGAGAGAGTTGTGGACAGAATTATTCGTCCCAACTGAATATTTGTATATTTTCTAAGGAAATGCAAATATTTGCAAGTTTTACTGAATTTACCAGACAAAAGTTGATAGCTGTGAAAGGGCGTAATTGGACGTTCCAACATGGCAATGATCCGAAACAGACGGCATCAATTTTTTCAAAATACTTTAGATGACTGCAAAAATTCAGGTATTAACAAGACGTCGCACAAAGTTCGACCCTAAACCCCATTGAAAATTTATTGGCATATTTGAAGAAAAAAGTAAGAGAAAGCATCCTTCTAATTTGCGGTGTTTACTCATTCCCCTCCACAAGAATGAGATTCGGTCGGATTAATGTGGGGATTACGCAACGTTGTACATCCTTCTAAGTTGCAGGAACTAGGAGTTACAAGGAAGAATGAACGCAAAATACGTATAAAGTGTGTGTTGTGATCTTGTAAGGAACTATCAAACATGATTAAAGGCGAGAATAATTTACTAACAATTGATCATTGAGGCAAGAGGATCAATAATTTTGTCCCATATTAAATGTTTTTGGCTGTTTTTTATGTTATTGTTTGACATTAAAAAAAAAAAAAATGTTTTGATATCATTCACATTCTTTCAAATCCATTATTTCATATTTGTGAAAATAATGCATGAAGTTTCCATGAAGATTTAGGGATTACAGCTTTATTTGTAACCATTCTGTGAAGGATCGGGGAATAATTTCTGTCAACTATATATATATATATATATATATATATATATATATATATATATATATATACATGATAAAACTATATTTTTAAGATATGCTGTATTTATAGGCCCAAGTGCTCAATATCGGAGATAGAGCGTATAGTTGAAGATTGCGTTTAAGATTTTCTGAAGACCAGCGTTCCGAAGACTCTCACCACACGCTGTCCATGTTTATATTTTTTATGTCTTCTCTCATTCCCCTCTTTCACTATTTATTTAAACTCTCTCTCTACTCACACACACACACACACACACATAAAATATATATATATATATATATATATATATATATATACTTAAACATAAAAGCAGTTAGATGAATCCAATAAACAAAAACTAAAAATGCTTTAAGCTACATGCATAAAACAGTTGAAACCTAATCTGAACAAAATAAACTATAAAATCCAAAAATATATTTAAGTGCCTATAATTTATAACAGAAGCCATTGTTTTTATACCAACAGCTTCCCATACTTAACACTTCTCGTTTTAACTCTCGCGTGGTCATTTGTGATGTCATGGGCTCCGCGATGCGATTTTGAAGAGTGGCATCGTATGCATTTGAGTTTGTCGTTGCTTGAAATCCTCCATGCAAACAAAACAGATTATCATTGTTGAAAAATGTCTATGTATTGTTTAATTTAACATAATGTCATTGTCATCTTTGATGATGGCTTATGTAAGAAAAAGCTTAGATAGGATTAAAAAACATATATCAATATGACGAATTTTTTCGTCTTTCAATGATAATGTTATTAAGCTTATCAGACGATATGAAAGGAATTTGCTTAAAATAAATAGACTAAAAAAACATATATGTACCAGATTATAAAAGCTAGTCGGCCAGCAGCTGTATAGTGAGTAGTTAATTTCAAATCCAGCAGACTTAACTTTTTTGTCATTGCGTCTGATAAAGATATTTATTTTTCTTGCGTAAGGAATTTCGAAGAAAATTGCCAAAATTTGTAAATGCAAAATGGTTCAATTGTTAGATTAAGCTCTGAACCGTTAAAGATATCTTAGAAAAGGATTAAAGATTTCTTACTGGAATTCTCCGAGGTTTTTATAAGACCACTGGACTCTACTTTTGAGCAATAAGAATCGTGATGACATCGAAAATGACATATTCAACATTAACTAAAACATAGCGTACTGAAATAAAGATATATATATATATATATATATATATATATATATATATATATTTATTTAAAATATGATTCCAACACGCTTATAAGAGTTCTCATGTTTCAAAACAAAAGTTTGGACTATTTAAAACGAGTTCTTTCCTATTTTCACACACACACACACACACACACACACACACACACACACATATATACATATTATATATATATATATATATATATATATTATATATATATTCCAGGATCATTTTCCAACTTATTCAAGACGACCTTCACCCTTGTCTAACCTTCTAACTTTCTGTATTGGATTAACAAGGTACCTTACACTTTTCATGTACGATTTCATTTTCAAGACTTTTTTTCACTGCTCTTTGGACTGTCATAACTGAAACTCTCTCTCTCACATGTCAAACGTCTTATGGATTGAGTTGGATCTTTTCTAATTGATCTTTTTAGCTTTAAGTTGAAATGATGATCCCTCTTCCTGTTGTGACCTCCTGATCCAGTTTTCCTCTCTACTGTTCCCTTTTTTTAAACTTATTCACCGTTCTCTTGATGGTTCTTGAATGGACTTTGAAGATGGAAGCCAGAGTATGAATGTTGGTACCATTACTGAAGGCCTGAATGATTTTTTTCCTCTCACCATTGTTCAGTTGGGAGGAGACAGTGACGCTGACACAAAACAATTTTAACCTGTTCTCTTTCTTTGAATAACTCAAAGGGTTTTTCAGTGATTCTTATGACAAATGGTGTCAAGATGGCAAAACGTCTTATCTGAAAACCTGGAAAAAAAAAACTCAATTAGTTTAGTGTTTTTTTTTTTTTTTTTTTTTTTTTTAGATATTAAACATTTTGTGGGATGGATTATTATGCTGTTACACGATTTGGACAATTTTGCTGTTACATTGATAGCCATAAAAACTACAATAAAGCCGTTTGGTGCGCATGCGCGTTTTTTTGTATCGATGGAAATGTTGCTAGTTTGCCGAATTGAGCAAACATGAGATGTCCATGTGAAATAGGTAGGTATTATATGATAGATAGATAGATAGATAGATAGATAGATAGATAGATAGATAGATAGATAATGGCATAGAGGAAGAAAGATATCTAGATCAATAAGAAAAATGTGATAGATATAAACAGAATGAAGTAAACAGGTTGACAGAAAAAAAGATTGAAGGATTTGAACAATGTGAGGCAAATATGAACAAATAGATAATGAACAGACCGAGATAGATAGATAGATAGATAGATAGATAGATAGATAGATATGAAAAGAATGAGATAGATAGATAGATAAATAGATAGATAGATAGTGATAAACAAATACGAACAATGTGATATGAAAATAAAGAGACATATAGAGAGTGAGTGTGTGTGCGTATTTGTGTGTGCGTGTGTGTATGCATGCGTGATAGATAGATAGATAGATAGATAGATAGATAGATAGATAGATATGAGCTGACTGAGATAGATATGAAAAATGTGAGATAGATAGAAATGTAAACAATGAGATAGATATAAAAATAATGAATGACATAGATAGATATATAGATATGAAAAGAACGAGATAGATAGATAGATAGATAGATAGATAGATAGATAGATAGATAGATATGAACAGGCTCTGACAGATAGATAAACGACAATCTATCCATCGTACTCTGAAGATAGATAGATAGATAGATAGATAGATATGAACAGGCTCTGATAGATAGATAAACGACAATTTATCCATCGTACTCGATAGAAAGATAGATAGATAGATAGATAGATAGATAGATACATATGAACAGGCTCTGAGAGATAGATAAACGACAATTTATCCATCGTACTCGATAGATAGATAGATAGATAGATAGATAGATAGATAGATATGAAAAGAATTAGATAGATATGAAAAGAATGAGATAGATAGATAGATAGATAGATAGATAGATATGAACAGGCTCTGATAGATATATAAACGACAATTTATCCATCGTACTCGATAGAAAGATAGATAGATAGATATGAACAGGCTCTGAGAGATAGATAAACGACAATTTATCCACCGTACTCGATAGATAGATAGATAGATAGATATAAAAAGAATTAGATAGATAGATATAAAAAGAATTAGATAGATAGATATGAAAAGAATGAGATAGATAGATAGATAGATAGATAGATAGATAGATAGATAGATATGAACAGGCTCTGAGAGATAGATAAACGACAATTTATCCATCGTACTTGATAGAAAGATAGATAGATAGATATGAACAGGCTCTGAGAGATAGATAAACGACAATTTCTCCATCGTACTATATAGATAGATAGATAGATAGATAGATAGATAGATAGATAGATAGATATGAAAAGAATTAGATAGATCGATATGAAAAGAATGAGATAGATAGATAGATATGAAAAGAATTAGATAGATCGATATGAAAAGAATAGATAGATAGATAGATAGATAGATAGATATGAACAGGCTCTGATAGATAGATAAACGACAATTTATCCATCGTACTCGATAGAAAGATAGATACATAGATATGAACAGGCTCTGAGAGATAGATAAACGACAATTTATCCATCGTACTAGATAGATAGATAGATAGATAGATAGATAGATATGAACAGGCTCTGATAGATAGATAAACGACAATTTATCCATCGTACTCGATAGAAAGATAGATAGATAGATAGATAGATAGATAGATAGATAGATAGATATGAACAGGCTCTGAGAGATAGATAAACGACAATTTATCCACCGTACTAGATAGATAGATAGATAGATAGATAGATAGATAGATAGATAGATAGATATGAAAAGAATTAGATAGATCGATATGAAAAAATAGATAGATAGATAGATAGATAGATAGATAGATATGAACAGGCTCTGAGAGATAGATAAACGACAATTTATCCATTGTACTAGATAGATAGATAGATAGATAGATAGATAGATAGATGTTGGTATCGCTGGAAATGACTCTCTCTCTAAAATGTACATTGCCATTGTCACTTTAAATTAAATGTATTATGGTGTCACTTTGATCACATAAGTTGTAATATTTTGGCTTCGATGAAAAGATTCCCAGCCGAAACAACTGGAAACTACTCTCTCTACACTCTAAAACAATCTATAAGTTAAACATAAAAATTGTTCACCAAATATGTTACATGTTTTAATGTTCGCTTTGTTTGAAACAATCTGGGAGATGTTTATGTAATTGTCTTTCATTTCTTGCTTCGCAGAACATGCAAGCTTTTTTTTTTGTTTCGAAATGTTTGTCACCAACGATGAATAATGGAATAATTTCGAAAAAAAGTATTTTATAGGTCGACGGCTGCTTTCGAATGAAGAATCTTGAAATATACAATACCATTCCAATCCTACAAGATTTCTACCTTCACCTTTTTCGGATACAATCGAAGGGGTGCCATGTCGAATTTGGATTTTATTCCTGCTTTGACATATGTTTTATTTTGCCCTATTGGATTTCTTAGTCTAGGTTTTCGGGAAGTTTGTTTTTCTCTTCAGATTTGACGCAGCTGATACGTATTGCTCTGTTTAAGCTCTGTAACACTGGCCATATAAAACCATAATGGACGGCTACTTGTGGGCCGAACACACCAATGAGAAACTTGTTTATAGTTAGATTTTAGTTTCGGAACGTTTGTAGATATAATAAAATTATCATTTGGCATAAGCAATGGTATAATACCAGTACGCGCGAATACTCAGTCACGATGGCACCTGACTTCGCGTCAGTCCAACCCTTGACGTCTTTGGAAACACTTCCGTTGACACAATTTTCCTCCCAATCTAGATTGCTTACAAAAATAGGGACCGGAAAAGGTCCTGCGCTGTCGTTTTCTGAGATCGTCAAAAAACAACGAGAACATAAATATAATTTATCATTCGGCTCTCATGGTAATTAAAGTGAATGTTGACCACTCGAATACACGCCCACATATGCATACAGGAACATATATAATCCCCCACACGCGTTTATTTTTTTATAGATCGCTCGCTCGCTCGCACACACACACACACACACACACACACACACACACACACACACACACATACACGCCAGTCCTGGGTAAGACGATGAAGTACATCCGGCAGCAGGCCCTCTAATCGGTAGATGGGAGGTTTTGAGGAGCCTGGAACCACCTCTTCTTCCCAGTTCCACCCTGGCCTGAGGATGTAGCACCTGTTAGGGTCTCATCTATGGGCAAATTGTGAACCCTCACCAAAGAAAAACAAAACTCTATGAATGCATAAAAATAAATATTTTATATGAAAACATTGCCAACAATAATCAGTTATAGTAAAAAAAATACCTAATTATAGTATATATTTAGATGAAGCCATAAAATTGTGTTTAAAATATTTAGATTTCGGCTTTTTAGAGTGTTTGGACATTAATCTGAGGACAGTGCATAGGATTCAGAAAGAGATGAATGAATCAAATGGTGGTTATGAAAGTATTTGAAGTGATCACTCGTGATGAAGATGCTATGGCTCCATTCATCTTCCCACAGGGCCCCAGACACAATGAGGAGGCCTATATCACACAAGCACCATGCCACTCAAGCACGAAAACCCAGTGATGACTGTCAGACAATATCTGCGACCATATCACTACTTAGGTAAATTGTGTAAATTGTCGCCATTTTATATTCTTAGTTTCGTGAGGGTAGGTTGTTTGTTTTGGATTTTGTCGACTGTACATTATAGTTGAACACCGTCTGTGAGAAAAAAAAGGCACCATGATGCAGTTCACTCCGCCAGAAATTTAGAAATGGCATGTTGAGCGTTTGGCATTAAATCTGTGGAAAGTACAGAGGATTCGGAAAGAGTTGGATGATATATCCAGTCAACATCATGGTGTTTAGAGTGATCACTAGTGATGGCGAAGTTATGCCTGAAATTCGTCTTCCCACAGGGACTATATATATAAAACACAGATAATAAATTTTACATCAAGTGCTTTAGAGGAGGTAGTGATGCCCTGGATAAAGAGGGCGGCTGCTGAACCAACCTATGTCCGGTATCAGGACTCTGCACCATGCCACACGTGCAGGAGAACCCAGTCAGAGCTGACTGACAATTTCTACATCCACAACACAACTTACAACTGGCCACCTAACTCCCCAGACTGCAACCCCCTTGATTATTATGTGTGGGGCGAAGTTAAGCAAGAGAGTAACAAAACTCTTTGAAACACCAAAGATGAACTGAAGGCACGGATTATGGCAGCATTCAACAACTTAAAAAAAGGAGACCATCTAGAGGAGTTGCAGGAGATTCCGAAGTCATCTGGAGGCTGTGATTGAAGCCAATGGCGATTTTATTGAATAAATTTACTCTTTAGTATTTCAAGATATTTTTGTGTAATTCTGGGATTTATATCTGCTACACTGAAATGCCAGTGTTATTTTCATTTTGGGGTTAATTTTGACGACAATTTATCGATAGCACCCTGTATTATTGTTTAAATATCAGTTGTGTTGTTTTTTGCATTCGTTTTTTTTTCTGGCTTCTAAGGAACTGCTGAATAACAATTATCATTTTCATGCCAAATACTGTATTCGTCATTTACTGTTTCCGAATAACAGGCTTTCTGGATGTTAATGGTAATGATAATATTAACTGTTTCTTTATAAGGAAACATTCGGCATTTATTGAACGGACAGCCAGTGCTACTGATAGTTGAAATTTATACAATCTTTTTCTTAAAACAACTTTTCCGGAAAATAGGTTTCACAAGACTACGACCTATTATCACGTTTTCAAGTATTTATCGATGTTTCCTTCCTAACCTTTTGCAGTATGGAACGACAACATCTTGATTATGTTATTATTTTTCTCTTCGAGTTATAGGTACTATCTGTTTTAGTTGTTGCGGTTTCTCTTATTTGGTACAGGTCTTTGTGATTTTGTAATGCTAATCCACAAGTATGGCCCACGCCATAAGACATGCTTCATTGATCTGAGAAAGCGGTTGTATACAGCTGAGAGTTTAGCTACATATGAACGAATTTTGTTCTGTTAAAGGCATCAATCTGATGAAGCTTCTTGCGAACATGACACGAGTTTTTTTTGTGTTTTAATGTTTTTTGTTAAAGGACAAATAAATGAAGTGAACAAAATTTCGAAAATATATTTTCTGAATGAATTTCTAAATGAGAATTTCTAAGAATGTGCTTCGGAAGACAGTTTCAAAAAGTTTGTCTATATTTCTGAGATGAGGTATTATGTACAGTATTTACATTAGTCGGACTATTGTCCTCATCTTTGTCGCCATATTTGTGACAAATATGGCGACAAATCAAGGACAAAGTAAAAATCAAATACAAAATTCAAAAGGTTTTTCTTTTCTTTTTATGTGGCGTGCCCTTTCTCGGCGTAGGCGATCATGGCTCTCCTCTTCTGTCTATGCCTTGTAGCTCTCAATAAGTTTCGTCTCTCTGGCCACCTCCCCCAAGCCACGTTCTGTCATCCACTTCCTTAACCCCGCCAGGTATATCATGGGTTGTTATCAGTTGTCTCCTCTATTCGACCTGTGAGTATCAGATTCTCCAGGCCCTCTTTTCTCATAACAGGTCCCAGAAATTTCAGCTGCCTCTTCCTAATGTTAAGTATAAGCCTCCTCCTTGTTTGCATCCTCTCTGAGAACTCATCGTTGCTCACACGCTTGGTCCATGATATCCTTAGCATCCTTCTATAGAACCACATCTCCGTCGCCTCGAGTCTCTTGTTCATCTTTGAGAAGACCGTCCAACAGAATGCTTGCCCTTACGCATTTATATATATATATATATATATATATATATATATATATATATATAAGTGTGTGTGTGTGTGTATGCCGTCACAATTTAGAGGATTGCGCAGCATGGCGGTTGGGAAACACTGGTCTGAAAGAATACTAGTTTTTTATGTGGCATGTACTTTCAGGACGTAGGCGATCATGGCTCTCCACTTCTCCCTATCCCAATGTAGCTCCCAGTAAGTTTCATCTCTGCCACCTCTCCCAGACCACGTTCTGTCATCCACTTGCTTAAGCCCGCCAGATATGTCATGCGTTGCTTTCCTTTGTCACTCTTTCCCTCTATTCGACCTGTGAGTGTCAGATTCTCCAGGCCATCCTTTCTCATTACGTGTCCCAAAAATTTCAGCTGCCTCATCTTTATATTAAGTATAAGCTTCCTCCTTGTTTGCATTCTCTCCAAAACCTCATCATTGCTCACGCGCTCAGTCCATGATATCCTCAGTATCCTTCTGTAGAACGACATCTCCGCTGCCTTGAGTCTCTTCTTCATCTTTGAGGAGACCGTCCAACATTTGAAGGCCGTAGAAGTGGACAGATGTCACATAACAGCGCAGTATTCTTTTCTTTGTTACCAAAGAAATCTTCCTGTCTAGCAATACTCTGCCCAGCTTTTGGAATGCGTCTTTGGTAATCACAATATGTTTAGTCCATAATATCCTCAGCATCTTTCTGTAGAACCATATCTCCATCACCTCGAGTCTCTTCTTCATGTTTGAGGAGACCGTCCACAAAAGTTGTTGCTAGATTAAGTTCTGAATGCGAAACCATTGAAAATGTTTTTTTTTTAATGAGAGAATGAGCTGAATGAGATTTTGAATGATGATATTTCAGAATGTTTTTGTGACTGAGAGATTTTTTTAATGTGTTTTGGATTGAGAGGATTTCAAGCTGCATTTCTGAAACAGTGTACTAGGAGACATTGCTGAATGAAATAATTCTGGAACGAGAAAGGTACTGAATAATAGACATAGTGGATGAATTTTCGAATGAAAGATTTTCTGAATATACAATTGTGTGTGAGACATTTGGAATGAGAGACGGAATGAATTTCTTAATGAAAATCATGTTGAATGATTCTTTTTTATACAACTTCTGAATGAGAAACGTTCTGAATGAGGTCCTGAAAGAAGAGAATTTCGGAATTGAAGACCTTCTGAATGGGTTTCATGAAGAAGAGATAACTGGACGCGTTTCAGAATGAGAGAATTTCGGAATGAGAGAATTTCGGAATGAGAGAATTTCAGAATGAGAGACCGTCTGAATGGGTTTCATGAAGAAGAGATAAATGGACACGTTTCAGAATGAGAGAATTTCGGAATTGAAGACCTTCTGAATAAGTTTAACGAAGAAGAGATAGCTGAAAGCGTTCCAGAATGAGAGAATTTCGGAATGAGAGACCTCCTGAATGAGTTTCATGAAAAAGATATAACTGGGCGCGTTCCAGAATAAGAGAGTTTCGAAATGAAGAGCTCCTGAATGAGTTTCATGAAGAAGAGATAACTGAACGCGTTTCAGAATGAGAGAATTTCAGAATGAGAGAATTTCAGAATGAGAGACCTTCTGAATGGGTTTCATGAAGAAGACATAAATGGACACGTTTCAGAATGAGAGAATTTCGGAATTGAAGACCTTCTGAATAAGTTTAACGAAGAAGAGATAGCTGAAAGCGTTCCAGAATGAGAGAATTTCGGAATGAGAGACCTCCTGAATGAGTTTCATGAA
This sequence comes from Acanthosepion pharaonis, assembly GCA_903632075.3. Taxonomy (NCBI): domain Eukaryota; kingdom Metazoa; phylum Mollusca; class Cephalopoda; order Sepiida; family Sepiidae; genus Acanthosepion; species Acanthosepion pharaonis. Next base: position 84,611 of record CAHIKZ030002635.1, read on the forward strand.
AAAGATATAACTGGGCGCGTTCCAGAATAAGAGAGTTTCGAAATGAGAGAGCTCCTGAATGAGTTTCATGAAGAAGAGATAACTGAACGCGTTTCAGAATGAGAGAATTTCAGAATGAGAGAATTTCAGAATGAGAGACCTTCTGAATGGGTTTCATGAAGAAGACATAAATGGACACGTTTCAGAATGAGAGAATTTCGGAATTGAAGACCTTCTGAATAAGTTTAACGAAGAAGAGATAGCTGAAAGCGTTCCAGAATGAGAGAATTTCGGAATGAGAGACCTCCTGAATGAGTTTCATGAAAAAAGATATAACTGGGCGCGTTCCAGAATAAAGAGAATTCCGGAATGAGGGGCTCCTGAATGAGTTTCATGAAGAAGAGATAACTGAACGCGTTTCAGAATGAGAGAATTTCAGAATGAGAGAAATTCAGAATGAGAGAATCTCAGAATAAGAGACCTTCTGAATGGGTTTCATGAAGAAGACATAAATGGACACGTTTCAGAATGAGAGAATTTCGGAATTGAAGACATTCTGAATAAGTTTAACGAAGAAGAGATAGCTGAAAGCGTTCCAGAATGAGAGAATTTCGGAATGAGAGACCTCCTGAATGAGTTTCATGAAAAAGATATAACTGGGCGCGTTCCAGAATAAGAGAATTCCGGAATGAGGGAGTTCCTGAATGAGTTTCATGAAGAAGAGATAACTGAACGCGTTTCAGAATGAGAGAATTTCAGAATGAGAGAAATTCAGAATGAGAGAATCTCAGAATGAGAGACCTTCTGAATGGGTTTCATGAAGAAGAGATAAATGGACACGTTTCAGAATGAGAGAATTTCGGAATTGAAGACCTTCTGAATGAGTTTAACGAAGAAGAGATAGCTGAAACGTCCCAGAATGAGAAAATTTCGGAATGAGAGACTTTTGACAATAAATATTTTGAATGAGTATCTTAATGAGAGACTTTCGTTCTGCCTCTTTAAAATGCGGTTAGGAAAATATTGGTCAAATTCCGAATCTTTGGTGAATTAAAAAAAGAAGTAGAATTATGATTATAAATCCGATAATAGAAATGTAACTGTCTGTTATTTTTCCCCTTGTTAATTCAATTGTTTATTCACGATTCTAATTTTCGCGCTATTGTCTGTCAAGATCGCGTAAAGAAATCAGGAAAGAAGAAAGAAAGAAAAATTACATTCGTCGTTATTTTCGGACAATGGAAAGAGAAAAAAACTTTAGGAATAATGACCGCGTGACCTTTTGGGAAATTAAATGAAAAGCTTTAAACGGATTTAGGTTGCTGGGTTAGGGAAGCTTATTAATACACAGCAGATTATTTCATTTATTTCTCAATCTCTTATTCTCACTTTCTCTCTTTCTTTCTTTCTTTTTTCATTCTTTCTTTCTTCTACTATCTTCCATTACCGTTCCCACTTCATTCTCTCTTTCTTTATATTGCCCTCTTTCTCACTTTTTCTTACTCTCTTTCTTTATATTGCCCTCTTTCTCACTTTTTCTTTCTTTCTTTCTTTATATTACCTATTTCTCACTTTTCTTTCTTTCTTTCTTTATATTGCCCTCTTTCTCACTTTTTCTTACTCTCTTTCTTTATATTGCCCTCTTTCTCACTTTTTCTTTCTTTCTTTCTTTATATTGCCCTCTTTCTCACTTTTTCTTTCTTTATATTGCCCTCTTTCTCACTTTTTCTTACTCTCTCTCTTTATATTGCTCTCTTTCTCACTTTTTCTTTCTTTCTTTATATTGCCCTCTTTCTCACTTTTTCTTTCTTTATATTGCCCTCTTTCCCACTTTTTCTTTCTTTATATTGTCCTCTTTCTCACTTTTTCTTACTCTCTTTCTTTATATTACCTCTTTCTCACTTTTTCTTTCTTTCTTTATATTGCCCTCTTTCTCACTTTTTCTTACTCTCTCTCTTTATATTGCCCTCTTTCTCACTTTTTCTTTCTTTATATTGTCCTCTTTCTCACTTTTTCTTACTCTCTTTCTTTATATTACCTCTTTCTCACTTTTTCTTTCTTTCTTTATATTGCCCTCTTTCCCACTTTTTCTTACTCTCTCTCTTTATATTGCCCTCTTTCTCACTTTTTCTTTCTTTCTTTATATTGCCCTCTTTCTCATTTTTTCTTTCTTTATATTGTCCTCTTTCTCACTTTTTCTTACTCTTTCTCTTTATATTGTTCTCTTTCTCACTTTTTCTTACTCTTTTTCTTTATATTACCTCTTTCTCACTTTTTCTTTCTTTCTTTCTTTCTTTCTTTCTTTATATTGCCCTCTTTCTCACTTGTTCTTACTCTCTTTCTTTATATTGCCCTCTTTCTCACTTTTTCTTACTCTCTTTCTTTATATTGCCCTCTTTCTCACTTTTTCTTACTCTCTTTCTTCTTTCGCTTCTTACTGTGTTATCCTTTTTCTATATCTTTTTATGAACTCTTTCTTTCTTCTTTCTTTCTTCTCTTTTCATCTCTATTTTTAACACTTTCCTTTTCGTTTTTCACCCTTTTTTCTCCTTCCTTTATTTCCCTCTTTCTCTTTTCTTCTTACTCTTTATTCTTTTCCTTTCACACGCCATTTTTCCCTTCTTTCTTCTCTATTTCTTCTTTCTCTTTTCTTCATCTTTCTCTTGCTGTATTTTTCTTTGCTATGCTGTTCTTATTTTTTATTTTTCTTTCTCTCTTTCTTCTTCTTTTTTTCTTTCTTCTTCTTACCCTCTTTCCTTTCCTTTTAATCTTTTTTTGCTTTCATTAATTCTTTCTGATTTTCTTGCGCCCTTCTTCTTTTCTTTCTTTCTTTCTTTCCTTTCTTTCTTTCTTTCTTTCTTTCTTTTTTTCTTTCATTTTCCATTCTTTGTTTTGTTTCTCTTTATTTTTCTTTTACTTTTGTATTCTTCCTTCTCTCTCTCTTTTACCATTTTCTATCTTTTTCTTCTTTCTCGTTTTCTCTTTTCGTTTCTCTTTCTCTCTATCTACGTTTCTTCTTTTTCTGTTTCTTTTTCCTTATTTCATTTTTTTGTTTTTACTTTTTCACAATTTATTCTCTTTCACTCTCCTTTATCTTATCGTTTTTCCCTTTTTTTTTCTGTTTCTTCATCTCTTTCTTTTCTTTTTTCTTTCATTCTTTTCCCGTCTTTTTTTACTCTTTCTCTCTCATTTTACCTTCTTTCCTCATCATTCGCTCATTCTTTGTCTGTCCCTTTTTCTTTCTTCCTCTTTTCTCCTTTATTACTTTCTGTCTTCTTCTTTCCTTCTCCCATTCTTCTTTCACTCTTTCTTTCTTCTTTTCTTTTGTTTTTTTTTTCCATCCCCCTCTCTTCACTTCTGTGCATAAATGCCTCTGATGCGCTCATTCACAGTTTCGCAACAAAAGCTTCAATTTTCTCGCTTTATTTGCCGGGGTATTGTCTAATTAAATACGTCAAAATAATCTGTTTAATTAGATTTTATTAAAAAACTGCACCTAATTATTTAAACAACTGAAAATATAGTAACTTTACAGAATTGATTATTATTATTATTATTACTATTATTATTTTTACAACTACTACTACTACTAATATAAACATTATAAACGTATACATGTTTTTTGCCCATGGCTATATCTACGTCGCTATGCCTAGCGTAGGAAATTCAAGTGAACTGAATATAATGGCTGAAAACTTTGGAAAATAGATTTCTTGACGAAAATGATATTTAGACGTCAGTTTTAAATGTTGGCACAACAGCCGATATGGGAGATAGTAAAAAGCCGAAAATTTACTAAGAGTTACAAAGGACATGAAATCATGGAGAGCCATGATCGCCAGCGTCCTGAATGGACATCGTACAAAGAAGAAGAAGAAGGGGAGTAAGAAGAAGAAGGATGAAGAGGAGGAAGAAGAAGGAGAAAGGGGAGGAGGCAGAGGGGAGGAGGAGGAAGAAGAAGGAGGAGGAGGAGGAGGAAGAAGGAGAAAGAGGAGAAGGCAGAGTGGATGAGGGGGCAGAGGGGAAGAGGAGAAGGAAGAAGAAGGAGGAGGAGGAGGAAGAAGGAGAAAGAGAAGGAGGTAGAGTGGAGGAGGGGGCAGAGGGGAAGAGGAGAAGGAAGAAGGAGGAGGAGGAGGAAGAAAGAGAAAGAGGAGGAGGCAGAGGGGAGGAGGAGGACGACGAAGAAGAAGAACTTCAATGAAATTTTTCTCTATTCATAGAATGGGTATTTGACTAAGTTTGCCGTTAACGAATATAAGAATAGGCATGACTGGATTGGGTAAATTGAATCACTGGGAACTGTTCAAGCGTCTACATAACGACTAACCATAACAGAGCTTTACGCACAGACGAGAATTTGTCCAAGAGAATAAAACATAAACAAACGTGGAATTTAGAATTTCAGCCGCGGGACACCAAAATCTGGCAGCCATGAACCAGACATGATGACAACTCATAATTGACTAATTGCATAAATTAATGTCATCAATTTTGTCAGCATCATATCCATTCTAATGGTGCTTCATTTAACTAATACATTTCTGCTTGAGCCAGTCTACGAAGTTTGAAAATTTGGGCCTATAAATTATATTTACACACACAAACACAGACACAAACACACACACACACATACATATATATATATATATATATATATATATATATATATATATATGTATGTATGTAATTATCTGCTATTAACTTTATTAAATTTCAAATGTGAAAATTTAACGATATTTTTACAGTATCTTCTGTTTATAATTAAAAGTTGCAAAATAAAATCTCTATATTTATTTTCATAAAGTAACTCAAGGCACGAAACACGTTGGTAAAGAAAAGTTTATTTATATATATATATATATATATTGACATATATCAATGTATATATAATATTTGCTTCCAAACATTCGCTAAAAAAAGCATACCATGATATAAAAAATGCCCCAAACTTGACAAAACAATTTTTTATCATCAAAATTTTATATTATTATTAAGAGGAAAGACCAAAGTATTTTTCGATTTTTTATTAACTTTTTTTTTTTTTAATCTTTTCTAGCACGTTCAAAATTTTGGTTTAACATCTCGTTTTTCTTATATCAGCGTATGGACCAATGGTTGGTATGGGAAATGTAACATCATTTTTGCGGTAGGAAACATTGTTTTGGAAATTCTTGCAAAAGTCAATTGTCAGATTTTAATGAAATGTCCAGGACACAATCAAAAATGAATTAATTTATTTACGAATTTGTTTTGAAATAATCTTTTTTTACGTCAGTTCCATTTTTAAAATATCAAGAAATTATAATTTCAGCATTTGCATATTTATATTAGTTAAAAACTGGACTCTTTGGAGAATTTGAATTATCAATTTGTGTTTGTCGAACAGGAAAAAAAAAACATTTACCGAAAATCAGCTCTGAATCGTAAAATAAAAATGCAATAAAACTATGACACTATTTAATTAGTAAAGCTTTTAATTGGTTTTATAATTAAGATATTAATAAAACAAGAAAACAAATTTTTTCTTTCTTAAGTAAACAAATTTTTATGAATAATGAATTTGGCAAGAATTGTTTTCATTTTTTTTTTAATTTCAATCAGAATAATTTACTAAATTTTAATTTTTTTTCAAATTCTGTATTAAGTTCATTCTTTTAGAAGACATAATTAATCCTTTTGTGTAGCGATTTCAAAATGTTTCTATTATAATCTATTTATAATATATGTATATTTTATATATATATATATATATATATATATATATATATATATATATATATATTATAAATTAATTGATTTAAAATATGATTTTTTTCGCATTTAGCTTCCATTTTTGAAACATGGTTAGAACTGTGTAAAAAAAAACATATTTTAAATCAATTAATTATAACATTAATCTCTCTGTAAATTCACATTGAGCACTATTTTGTAAAAATAAAAATATCTATAAGAACACCGGATTATATATCTTACTGTTCTTTCTTTTAATTTATATTTATATATATATATATATATATATATATATATATATATAAATCACACATTGGGATCTATGATCGGTTATGTCCTGAAGGGTCATGGCACATACAATAAGAAGAATGAGCTTGTGTAAGTATATGGGGGAATAAAGTTTGCGAGAGCTAACAAAAAGAGCTACAAAAAAAGGAAAATGTGGTTAGCTCTGATCGCCTACGTCCTGAAGTGACGCAAAGAAGAAGAAGAAGAACAACAACAAGAAGAACAACAACAACAGCAACAAGATCGAGAAAAAAAGGAAAGCTTAAATCAGTTCGAGCCCAGTTAAAGCGAATGTGCGGAATGCTGATTTTCATGGCACTTGATATATTCCTATTCTTTGATGTGGCGTGTCCCTTCAAGAGATTGGCGCCATGGTACTAAACAATGTTTGTCCCCTGACCATCCCCACCCCAGTCCAAGTTCTGCCATCCATTTACACATTGCTATTCTCTGACTCTCTTGCCTTTGCATACGCCCTGTGAGTGTTAACTTCTCCAAACCTCCTACTCTTTTTATGTCTCCTAGAAATTTCAACTGTCACTTTCCCCATGTTAACCCTTAGTGTCATTTCTGCCGACATGTTTCTTAAAACTTCCTCATTGTTCACATATTCTGTCTACGTTATTCTCAACATCCTACTGCAGCTCTACATCGCACTACGCTGAAAGTCTCCAATTTGCCTGCGAGGAAATCGTCCAGTATTTACTGTTTTTGAACATTCAAATCTGTTTAGTTTTAGAAGGCATATTCCGCTATTCACACGGATTTCTGCAGCACATTACCATCGTCCTGTCAGATACTTAAATTTCTGTGTTTGCTTGATTTTGATATCTCCAGTTCGTAACTCGTAGGGTTGCCTATTTTTCTTGTTAACCGCCCCGTATTATATCTTCTTGTTGTATCGTCGAGGTGAATGATACACAGAGGAGAATGAGTGCTTTATATATTTATTCAGTACCAGTACCCAGTGCTAACGGATACATACAAAAAACACCGAACAATAAGTTACAAAATAATTAACAAGACAACTTACAAGGAATAGATGAGGGTCAAATGCTGTATAATCAAACGAAGATCAGTCAGAATATTACCCAGCTTAGTATCAACTTATTAATCAACTGTTGAAGTCCTTAATCGTAGACTGTTTAAGGCTATGAACCAGGCCATCTGGAAGAGTGCTGAAGGGAGGGGGGGCTAGCTTCTCTACAACACTTCTTATAATTTATGCTTTCGACCTTTTTTACACACACAGGATGTCCTGTTGTTTTATCTTCAGGACTTCCTAGATTTTTCTTTCTGTATTTACTAAAGGTTTAGAGATTCTTGTTAAATGCCCAAAAGAATCAGCAATGTTATTGGTCCTGACCTGGCATCTTATCTTTCAGTCACTTTCACACCACCATAATGTAGCTTCCCTGTGCCTTTTTTTTTATAGATACTTTCTTGGTAATGGTTCCGAGGAACTTTCCTAGTGAATGTATGCTCATTGGCTCCTTTTATTTCTCTTCCCACTTTCTTTAGTTTAATTCCCCTCCTCTCCCCCGTTTGTGACAGAGATGTCAGTTCTCTAGTAGATGTGGGGCGTTTTTCGTTTTTTTTTAGTGTGTATTTCGTATTTGTTTTTGTGTTTGGATGAGTGTGTCTGAGTGAGTGATTGGTCGAATGATTATTTTTAATTACTTTGTCCCGCATTAATTTCAACTAGTTAAGTGATTTTTCTGTCACAATGAAGCATTGTTTTTTTGTTTGTTTTTTTTTTTTGTTTGTATTTTTGTTTGTTTTTTGTTTATTTTTTTTTTTTGTCTTTGTTTTTTTGGGGTTTTTTTGCTAACACTATTTTCTTTAGTTCGTTATATATGAATTGTATTCACTGTAAATATTCACTAGTGCTTCATTTTTAAATACTACTAGCAGCATGGCCCGGCGTTGCCCGTGCTTGATTCAAAAATAGTACGACTAATACAGCAATCGCTATCACTTGACTTAAAATATTTTTGCCCTTCCTTGCCTTTAGAGGAGTGCCCTTTGCCGTGCTGATGTTGTTACATGCCTTACTTCTTGCCTATATCACACTGCCAACTTTTTCTAAGCTCTATAGTAAACATTAAATCTGTTACGAAAAAAGAACTAAACAAAATAAACACAATACGATCAGCTTTAAAAAACCGGAAAAAACATTTTTAAGGGTTGACCGATTGTCGATTTGCACTCTGTTTGGGGGGGGTGCTCAGAGTTGAAACTTCACATGATGACTCCCAATGGCCTCTTCATAAATCCGCTCGGTTTTCGCTAAAAACCGACATGCGGTTCAGACGCAATCTGGGCGTATCGGTTTTTGGGTTTTATCGATTTTCCGCGCTGTTTAGGGGTCCGTGGTCATGAAACTTCTGGACAACACTTCTAATGGTAGACTCTAAGAGGGTGTCAAATTTGGTTGAAATGCGATCATTCCTTCTGTAAGCAGAATTTTTTCGATTATCGATTTTTTCGATTATCGATTTTTTCGGAACCTGATTCCGAACTCAAAAATCGGGCTCCGTCATGTCCTTACGGCAGCCATTTGCAAACTTGTGTTGAAAACCGCATCGAAATCGGGTGAGAAATGCGGCCTGGGCGAGGTAACAACGCCCACGACAGACACACAGACAGACAACATGAGAAATATAGATAGTAAGAATACTGTGGCATCTTTGGGTCTTGTAATCGTGGCTAGCTAAGTTTAATTATAAGACAAAATAAGAACAGCTTTCCCAATTCCCTCTTTTGGTCATGCCGTTCTAGGTATGACGATAAACTACATCCGCATCCTCGGTAAGACGATAAACTACGTCTGCATCCTGGGTAAGACGATAAACTACGTTTAACAGCAAGGCCTCTGATCAGGAGGTTTTGAGGAGCGTGGAAACACCTCTTAATTGATAGTGTTCCCAGGTGTGGTAGCATCTGTTAGGGTCCCAGCTATGGGCAAATAGTTAACACCTAAACTTGTGTAAAAATAGGTTTTAATACCTGAAATACTTTGTAAAAAAAATTATTACCAACAATAATTTTTGAAGGAAAAATTATTACCAGCAATATTTAAAGAAAACACCAGTAATACAAACAGCTATACATAAAAAGTTGGATTTTACTCAAAAATATGAGTAATTGAAAAATGCTTCAAATATATGTGATAAAAAAAATTGTCAGCATTGAGAATAAAACAATATAAACCAAACCAAATCCTTTTGGTCATGTGCCACATGTCTGCATTTTACAAAATATTACTTTCTTATATGATACCTTCTGCATTTAAGAGCTGTACTAGATTCGATTTTACTGTTAAAATAGTTAGATGCAACCGTAAGTTCTATGTTAACAGTTTCTTCTCTTACACTTCTCGTTTGTCGAAATTTCTTCCGGTTTTATGCATTCCAGGCAAGTTTGATCTTCAAAAATTTAAATGCAACGTCTACCGTTATCTTGTGTCTTCTTAATTTCTGTTCTTTTATTGTTCTCTCTCCTTAATAATGTTTTTCTCTCTCTTATACTCTTTCACTCTCAGTAACGCCTATGCGTCTTAGTGGCTTTGTTACCTTGCTTTGGGTAAAACGATTTTTTAAAAAATCTTCTCTCAATACGGTGTATTCTCTGTATGATATGTTGGGAAGATACCTACCAATAATCCATTGCACTCGCTGAGTAGGTTAAATAAATCTGTGAGCCCTCTCGTACGTCCCTCCCCCCTTTGTAATTGTTCTATTTCCTCTATATATTTCCTCTCGGTATACAGACTGCTTGTTCCCAGTAAATATTCAAGTTATTTCTTGAATAAATCATTGGCTTACGGCTATATCTCGTTAAATCATCGGTTCTTGTACGAAGTTAAACAAAGCAACGTCGCACCTGTTAAGACCGGGTGACCCTTTGGGTGGGGTAATGGATAACGATCAGGCGTTGAAAATCAGAGAGGTGTTTCAGTTCCAATTTGGTTCATTATATTTGCTTACTTTCATTGTTATATTTGCCCTTGAGTTAATTACTAAGACTTGTATCACTATATCATTATTAACTAAAATAAAAATAATCTTAGAATCTAAAAATATTTTCTGTCGTTAAATAACTTGTAAAGGGTTGATAAGCCGTATAAAACGAATCAATCAGAAAATTCTTGCAGTCTAAAAATATTTCTTGGCTTTAAATAACCTGCAAAATGTTTATATCCCATAAAAAAAAACATTATTATTATTCCTGAATCAATGAAGATTTCCTTGCAGTTAAAATTAAGTCGTATCTTCACTAGCAATATAAATGTAAAAAGATGTATATTTATGTTTTATGGATTAACAAATCAATTCTTTCTCTTTTTGTTTTCTTTTATCTTTTACTAAACGAGGTTTAGATGTCAGATAGATAATAAAAAAAACAGAGATAGATAGATAGATAGATAGGTAATGAACAGACTAAGATAGATAGATAGATAGATAGATAGATTGGTAATGAACATCGATAATGATATGGTTATAAAGGGTTTATAGTTATTAGACTATCGTTATAAAACATGGAAAACAGAAAGATTAGAAGACTTATAATGGCGAAAGAGTGGTGTCCCATACAGATAAGACCAAGTCTCTCTCCCTCTCTCTCTCTCTCTATCAGGATAAAATGAACTCTCACTCCCCCTCTCTCTCCCCTTTCTTTCCCTCTATCTCTTGTCTCTCCTCTCCTCTTCTCTCCTTCCCTCTCCTTTTAGCTCCTTCTCTCCCTTTCTTCTTCTTTTTCCCTCTCTACCCTCTCTCCCTCTCTACCCTCTCTTCCTCTCCCTCTACCTGCCCCACACTCTCTTCCCAATCTCTCTCGCCTGTTTCTCCTCTCCTTCACCTTCTTACCTTCTCTCTCTTAGCCTTCTCTTCTTCTTCTTCTCTCTCTCCTTCTCCTTTTTCTCTCTCCCTCTCTCTCTTCCTCTATCTGTCCCCACACTCTCTTCCCAATCTCTCTCCTCTCCTTCACCTTTTCAACTTCTCTCTCTTAGCCTTCTCTTCTTCTCTCTCTCGTTCCCCTTCTCTCCGCCTCTCTCTCTCCCTCTCTTTCTCCCTCCCTCTCTCTCGCTTTTGCCTCCCTCTCCTCCTCTCCCATCTCTCTCCTTTTCTCTCTCCCCCACTCTCTCTCTCCCTTCTCTCTCTCTCTCTTTCCCTGTCTCGCTGTCTCTCCCCCTCTCTCCCCCACTTCCCGTGTTTCCCAGTCCTGGATGGTTATGGTCCCTCCTCACATGCCAGCAATTTACACATTATTAGTTACTCGCCTTTGTTACACATTTCCTAGCACGCCTGATCTGCCCACAAATCTAAGACGTGGTGCTTTTATTTACGGCAACTCGCTCGTTAAAACGGAACACAGTTCTTTGGTGTTCAAGTCAAATTGCTTCAGATCGCGCTGGGTCCAGTTTTCTGCTTCCATTGAGCCAGCAGATACAGAATGGTGTCCAGTAATTTGCAGATAGAGGAATTGAGTAAATGAACTCGCTCTCTTTATCTCTTTAATGGATTATTTCACAGATAGATTGATATGAACATATGATAGATAGATAGATAGATAGATAGATAGATAGATAGATAGATAGATAGATAATGAAAAAATGAGATAGATAGATAGATAGATAATGAAAAAAACTTAGATAGATATATAGATAATGAAAAAATGAGATAGATAGATAGATAGATAATGAAAAAATGAGATAGATAGATAGATAGATAGATAGATAATGAAAAAATGAGATAGATAGATAGATAGATAGATAGATAGATAGATAGATAGATAATGAAAAAATGAGATAGATAGATAGATAGATAGATAGATAATGAAAAAAACTGAGATAGATAGATAGATAGATAGATAGATAATGAAAAAATAGATAGATAGATAGATAGATAGATAGATAGATAGATAGATAGATAGATAATGAAAAAATGAGATAGATAGATAGATAGATAGATAGATAGATAGATAGATAATGAAAAAAACTGAGATAGATAGATAGATAGATAGATAGATAGATAGATAGATAATGAAAAAACTGAGATAGATAGATAGATAGATAGATAATGAAAAAATGAGATAGATAGATAGATAGATAGATAGATAGATAGATAGATAGATAGATAGATAGATAATGAAAAAAACTGAGATAGATAGATAGATAGATAGATAATGAATAGACTGAAATAGATAGATAGATAGATAGATAGATAGATAGATAGATAGATAGATAATGAAACCATATGGGTTCATTATCTATATATCTATCTAATTTTCCTTTCACGTTGTACAGTTCTAATGAATTACAAACATCTCACCGTACACCTATGGTTAGCAAACTGGCCTTAAGTAGTGTCCAACTCCTACACGCTTGTGCCAAACTAATTCTAATTTTGGTTAACACGTGACTTCAGAAATCGTTCTGCAGGCCATGAAAATTGCATTGAATAAGATCCTCCTGGAAATGTCTGCACTCATGACCTTGCACCAGACTAAACAAGTGTGCCAGATAGGTTCACCGACCATTCCCCGCGTATGTATTTAATTCTTACCCATGTACCCTTTCTTAATATTATTCTTTATGTGCCATGTTCGTTAGGCAGTTATGGCCCTCCAAATCTTCCTGTCCCGTGTTACGCGTTGTTTTTTTTCTGTCCCTCTTTCACTCAATCCGTCCTGTGAGTATCAGATTTTCCAAGCCTGCCTTCCTCATTACGTACCTTAGAAATTTCATCTGCGTTGTTCCCATTTACCCTACGTTCGGTCCATGGTATCATCAGCATCTTTCTGTAGAACCACGTTTCTATTGCTTGAAGTCTCTTCTTCATCTTTGAGGAGATTGTCCATTATTCACTGACCTGGGTATGATGATAAACTACATCCGCGTCCAGGGTAAGGCAATAATCTACGTCCAATAAGCAAGGCCTCTGATCAGGTTTTGAGGAGCGTGGAACCACCTCTTAATTTCTGGTGTTCCCAGGTTCACCCTGACCCGGGGTGGTAGCACCTGTTAGGGTATCAGCTATGGGCAATTAGTTGACCTCCCCAAACTGGGGTCAAAACACTATGAAAGTGTAAAAATAGGTTTTAATACCAGCAATATATTTGGAGAAAATATTACCAGCAATACATTTTTGAAGGAAAAAAATATTACCAGCAATGCATTTTTTAGAAAAAAATTTAACCAGCAATAAAAATCTTGTTGGCATTAAATAACCCATTGAGGTTGATATGCCGTAAAACAAACCAAACCAAAATGCCATATAAGAGGACGGATATCACGTAACTGTTCAGTACTATTTTCTTTGTTTCTAAGGAAGTGTTTCTGTTTCTTAATACTCTGCTTAGCTTTTGGAAGGCATCTTTGGCGATCCCAATGCCTCTTCGGATTTCAGTGCTGCACTTTCCGCCCTCTGTTAAAACATTTCTCAGATATATTAAAATTTTTGTATTTGTTTGATTTTGGTATCACTGATTTTTAAATTGCACTTAGGGCTCATCCTTTTGATAACAGCCATGCATTCTGTCTTCTTGTTTATTTTAGTCCTTTCTTCTTGCTTTCGTTCGATATCTTCTGAAGGAGTCTTGTAGTTTTCCTTCCGTATCTGCTGTCAACACGGTGCAATCTGCATAAGTTGTTAAGACTGTGGACGCCAATTTTGAATGTTGGTAGGACGTCTAATTTTATCAGAATTGCTTCACTGTATAGGTTGAATAAGTCCGGTGAGTAGAGACATCCTTGTCGTACACCTCTTTCTATATTTGTGTATCTCATTTTCTATCCGTATGCAAGCGGTATAAGTGAGAAATATGCACTGAAAAAAAACTCGTATCATACGATCAATGCAATCATACACAAACAGAAAGTATAGAAAAATACCACTCGTTTCATTTTGTGTTGACCAAGAAGTTCTTTGTTACAAAGATCCAATTTAAGGATTTCTTCTTATGTACTGTGTCCCAACAGAATGTAAGCGACCATGTCCCTTCACAACTTCCCTTCCTGTAGCCTTAATAGATTTTGTCTTTTGTTATTTCTCCTAAACCTTATTCTAAGCCCATCAAACATGTTATGCGCTGTTTTTCCTCTGTCTTTCTTTCCTTCTTGTGAGTATCATATTTTCCAAGCTCTCCTTCCTCATTACACACGACAGGAATTTCAGCTGTCTCTTCCTGATGTTATGTTTCCATTTGTTTCCATCAAGTACCTCATCGTTGCTGACATGTTCGGTGCATGGTATCCTCAGCATCTATCTGTAGAACCATATATCTGTAGCTTCAAGTCTCTTTTTCATCTTGCAACATTCACTGCCATATAGGGGGATAGATGTCACGTAAGAGTTCAGTAGTCTTTTTTTTTCTTTCTTTCTAACGAGGTTTTCCTGTTTCTTAATACTCTGCTTAGCTTTTGGAAGGCATCTTTGGCGATCTCAATGCGTCTTCGGATCTAAGTATCGCACTTTCTGTAATCTATTTCATTAGGCAATGTAACATAGGAGAAAAAAACGGTTCGAAGACCTGTCGTAAACCACGACTATATATCGGGAATTCGAACCTCACTGGGTTCCTTTATTATAGTAAAGCTTATTTCTTCATAAAAATTGATTCTAATTAGTCGCTCTAGTTTTTTGGCCTTGTATCAGACTAATGTATCATTCTAGGAGAGTAAGGGTTAAAGATCCTATCACGACTACATATCGGGAATTCGATCTTCACCGGATGCTCCACACTTGAATTATTCTTAATTTTAGTTTTGTAAAGATTGCTTCTCTGTGGATGCTCTTTGATTGTGGCCTTGTACCAGACTAATGTATCATTTGAGGAGAATAAGGGTTAAAGATCCTATCACGATTACATATCGGGAATTCGATCTTTACCGGATGCTTCACACTTGAATTATTCTTAATTTTAGTTTTGTAAAGATTACTTCTCTGTGGATGCTCTTTGATTTTGACCTTGCACCAGACTAAAATATATACATGTAATTAAAAAAAAAACTGTGAGTAATAGTTAGAAATTCTGTCGCGTCTCGATACTACACATCGGAATTTCGATTCTCACTGTGTGCCTCGCATTTGATATTTGCTAAAGCTTAGTTTGATAAATGTTGATTCCTCATGAGGGGCCGGACCCATGGCCTTGTATCATACTAAATAAGTCTATAGAAGTGTTTAAATATCCCGTTACGCCACTCTAATACGTACCATGATTGCGATTCTCACGGGGTTCCTTGTACTGGAGGTTAATTTAAATATAATAAATATTGATTCTCCATGGAGGCCCCAGGTCTGTGGCCTTATACCAGACTAAGTTAATCTTAGTTAATATCAATAACTTGCAAACGCTGTACACTTACGCCATCACTAATGATGCCTCACTGTAAACCCATATGACGTAGAAAAATTAATATCAACACAGAAAAAGGAGTTGCGACATTCTGACTGGCAATTACGTTATATTCATAGAACGGAAAAGCAGCTCTAATACAATCAGCAGTTGAAGTCAGCGTGGCCGTGGTGTTAATGTTGGTGGTGTTGGCGTTGATGCCGGTGAAGGTGTTGTTGGCAATGTGGGGCTTGGGCATTGGTGGTGTATTGTCGCCAATTACTTGACGGCCAGCTGTGCTATTAGCTAACATGGTGGCAGTTTTCTTCTCATTAGGCGGAGCACCCTGGGGCAGCAGCGTTCACGATGCTGACCAACTAATTATCGGTGGATCGGTGGCTCGCGTTTGGATGCCCGCATTCCGGAATCAATAAACGAACGCATTCTTTTATTCTTTCGTCTCGTTGCATAACATTTCCTTTCCGACCATTCTTTTTCTTATCTATCTATTTATCTATCTATCTATCTATCTATCTCTCTCTCTCTCTCTCTCTCTCTCTATATATATATATATATATATATATATATATATATATATATATATATATATCAGACTCTTCGTTCTTATCTATCTATCTATCTCAGGCTCTTCGTTCTTTATCTATCTATCTCAGCCTATTCATTTCTTTCTATCTATCTATCTATCTATCTATCTATCTATCTATCTATCTATCTATCTATCTATCCCAGCCTATTCATTTCTATCTAACTTAGGCTCTTCGTTCTAATCCATCTCTTTATCTATCTATGATGCTAGCTATCACAGCCTATTCATTTTGTGTATGTATACATGTATGTATGTATGTATGTATGCATCTATCTATCTATCTATCTATCTATCTTTATATATATATATATATATATATATATATATATATATATATATCGACCTGTTTATATCTTTTTATCTAAAATATATATATATATATATATATATATACACCTGTTTATCTTTCTATATATATCTATCTCTGTATATTACTGTTTATTTATCTATTTTCAAAATATATATATATATATATATATATATATAAAAAAATCAACCTAACACCAATAAATAGCCCTATTTTTTAACTTAATATTCAAATAACGAAATGATAAAATCGGCAGCCAACTGATAAAATCTCCTGACGTGGGCGTGGAAAGAACTATTACAAAGAATTCGTCAACGAAACTCTAGAGTCGGGGTTCTGTATATAAAAAAAATCAACTAAATGATGCATTTAATGGTTGTATCAATCTATATATATATATATATATATATATATATATATATATATATATATATATATATATATGCTTTTAAAAATATATTTTTAACCTTAGAATCACCCTGTAAAGTAAAGGGTCGTCTTATACTCCAGAACCTTAAATTCTGTTGTTTATGGCAAGTTATTAGTATGTGAGATTTCTGACGTAGGTTAACCTCTGCCTTGGTAACTATCGACACAAATAATTTCTGCTGAAACAACTTAATTCACATTATTATAATAAAATAATGAAAGTGTATTGTAATGTAATGTATGTACATATATAACTATCTATCTCCTATCAATTTCGAATCAAGGGATATTAGATTTTGCTTCTCACATCTCAGTTTGTTCCTTTCTTTCTCTCTCTCTCTCTCTCTCTCTCTCTCTGATATTGAGCGCTTTCTAATAAGTGCCGCGCATATAATATATAAATAATTATACATATATATATTTATTTATATTTATATACACTTTTTACATATATATATATATATATATATATATATATTTACCTATCTACCTGTTCATATTTATATACATATATATCTCATCCAACATGTTTATTAATAAAAATAATATACCATTTATATATATATATACATATTTCTCTTACATAAACCCCTTCCACCCACCTCTCCTAAAATTCTCTCTGTTAAGGTTTAATCTCCCTTCCCCTCATACTTACACTCTCTCTAAATTCTGTTTTTATTTCCGGAGTTGTTTTTTCTGTTTTCTTTTTGAATTTGTAGGTCTGATGAATTGGATCGTATTTACGATTCCAATGGAATAAATTATGACCATGGAATATTAGTGTTTAAGCCTTTTTATTATATCCTTACTCTGTCCTGGACATTGAGTTCTACCTGGATTCTATCCTCTTGGAATTTTTATTCAAAAAATATACATGTATGGGTATTTATATATTTTGCATATGTATGTATATTTACCACTAATATTATCTATCTATCTATCTATCTATCTATCTATCTATATATATATATATATATATATATATATATATATGGGTATGTGTGTGTGTGTGTGTGTGTGTGTGTGTGTGTGTGTGTGTGTGTGTGTGTGTGTGTGTGTGATCTCAACTCTTTCATGTCGTACTCACCGCAGAATGACTATTTATTTGTCCGTCGGTGCATGCGCAAAAATACCCTCTTCGAGAAAATAGCGTCAAGGGCTAGAATTAATATTGCACCTTTATAAAAAAAAAACATCATCTCTGTAGATCCACATCCAGGATAAATATATCATACATGATCCTTAACAGTCGATAATCAGAAGGAGCCAAGACTGATTCCATTTACCTGACAGCATCCATCGTCAACAAGCCTCTTCTAAGTTCAAAGTTAGTCAGTCAGTAATGATATTGAAAATGACCCAATGTTGATATTAGGCACGTAACAAAATCTGCAGGAAAATTTACGTCTGATTGGTTCGATAAAGTCAATTTGGCAAATGATATCGAAAATGGCCTTCAATCTCTTGTTAATTGGGGCAAGAAATGGCTTGTTAAATTCAAAGCCGCCAAAATGAAACTGCTCTCATTTAATCGCCTTAGGGAAATCGTTTTTGTCTCTCATCAGCATAGCTGATGTTAAACTTCAATAGCATTCTCGAGCTAACATTTTTCTCCTGATGTAAATCTGAACGATTATATCGAGTCAATTCTTAATTTTTATGCTAAAAAAATAGTTCATTGTATTGTGCAAGACAATTTTTCTCGCCCGAAAATGTCTTTTAAGTTTATATGTTTATCATTCATACGTGCATTTAATATTGTTGTCTCATTTTGACAAAATCCAACGAAATTATAGGCCTCGACTTGGCATATCGGCGTCAATCATTTTCCTACCGACGTAACGCAGGTTCTCTTATATAAAAAATGTCCATGGCAATTGTTCACATGAGCTTTCCATTTCGGTAATGCGACTTTATGAATTTAAGCGTAATACTTGATTGGCAGATAGGTCTCATCATTTTAGTATTGTAATGTCTGAGTGTAATTTCTATCCTAATAATTTCTTCTTCGTTTCTTGTGAACTACGTTCTTAAAAAATTTAAACGTAACGCCGATCGTCATCTTTGTATCCTTTTTTTTCTTGTATCCTTGTTTCCTGTTCTTTTCTTTGTCCTTTCTTTACAGAAATTTTTTTTATCAGATTCTTTCACTCTCAGTAAACACTGGCGTCTTAGTGGCTTTATTGTCGTGCTTGGATGGAAATGATTTAAAGAAAATATCCTAGACAAGGTAACAACGGAAAGTGAGAAGAAAGGATAAAACATTAATTGTAAGAAAACAGAATATATGGTTGTCAATCGCCATCTTCTGTCTTCTTTGATCCCATTAATCTTTTATCCTTTCCTCAATCATCCCAGTCTTTTCTTTCACTTGCACTCCCTCTAAACCCCCAGCATTTGGGGGTGAAATGATTAAAAAGCAAGTCTCAGTCACCCTCTGGCCAGTTAGTATTGATATAGACGATAGATAGTGATAATTATTTTCACCTTTATCTCCTGAAAAGATAATGCTACCCTAAACAAAGCTACAATGCTGATTCTTCAATCATTTCACACCAAGCAAGGTGCTTATGCTATTAAGCCGCAGTTTGTGGCGGGTACAGGGAGCGGCCGATGTACGCTCCAGCCTTCTTCAGGTGGTTGGCCGAAACGTTGTAATAAATACGGCGACAAAGCTGAGGACAATAGTCGGAATAATGTAAATAATGTACATAATACCTCATCTCTGAAATATAGACAGATACTAAAGGAATAGAGTTCGGGAAGACAGATGGCGATTGATGTTGCATTTAAATTTTTAGAGAATCTCGGGAGTAGAGAAGAAAGAAATCGGAAATGAGTTCCATATGTAACAAGTGAGAAAAAAAAGAAATTTTTAAAATAGAAATAACGGTTGCAACTATTTAGTTGAACAGCAAAATGGTGAGACCTAATTGCCAATCCAGTAGCACGTTTAAATTCATGTAGTCAAGATACGAAGAAGAAACTCAAAAGCATTTACGTGGCCTTGTGGGTGATAGGTTATTTTCCGCTCTACAATCCCTTTCCTCACAGACGCAAACTTGAAAGACTATCGTTACTCTTTCATTATTGCCAAGGATAATATTCTGATGAGAAACATCACTTAGTTCCACCAGTTCAGACCTTTACATCTAAGACTTGCTATAACTAGACACAGGGGAGAATTATTCTTTTTCTCCTGGTGCCTCGACAAAATGAACGTAAGCGTGCTACTGGACTGGCATCTGGATCCCACCATTTTACAGTTGAATAGCAGAATTCAAACGTCACTTCTACTCCAACAGTTTCTTTTCTCGGACTCTCTGTCGAACTCCCTTTCGTTTATTTGCTTCACTGATATCTACAATCTTCAAAAATATAAATGCTACGTCAAACGCTATATCCTATCTTCTTCTACCCGAAGAAAACAAGTTCTTATGACCAGACTACCCATAGAACATTCAAACTTGACTCACTCTTACATCCTGATGAGGGTGGATCCTCCAAAATGCTCCTGCGGAAGCAGACTCACAGTGGAGCACTTCAGTTTGAAGTGCAGAACCATCTCCAAAATAAGACGAAAATATTATAACCATAAGAGCCTCAAAAGAGTCTTTGAAGAATCAGACACCAATAAGATATACACTTTCCTTTCAGGAATCGGTATTCATAACAAAATTATCATTTTTTTTCCTTTTTATAACTTAACTCAATGCCATGATTAAACTCTGCTAAAGTACTTGCAAGAGCCTCTAAGGCCGGAATATCAGAATATCTATCTCTATGTTGAAGTGTGATTATCAAGCTATCTATCTGATTGTCAAGGTGGAAATATCAACATTTATATCTTTATATCGAAGTATGAATGACAAACTATCTATCTAGTTCTAAAGGCCCGGATATCTATTATTGGCATTAAATAACCCAACGAGGTTGATATACCGTAAAACACAAACAAACAAACAAACCTATCTTCTTGAAACTCGTTCATCTATATTCTTTACAGTATCATCCCTATACTAAGTCTTTTCTCTCTTTCACTCCCTGTAACCCACCTTCGTGCTAGTGGCATTTACGCCTTGTTTGTGGGTGAACTGATTAAAAAAACAAGCCTTAGCTACATTCCGGTCCGTTGGTATTTATACAGACGATAGATAGCGATAAACATTTTGACCCTTTTCTTATTAAATGATAATGCTACCCTAAACAATGCTACAAGGCTAATTTTTTAATCATTTCACACCAAGCAATACGATAATGCCATTAAGGCGCGGGGGTGGGGGTACAGGGAGAAATAGAATGAAAATAACTTTAGTGATGGGAATTAAGAAACGGACAATAAAAGGACAGAGTTTAGGAAGACAGATGGCGATTGATGTTGCATTTAAATTTTTAGAGAATATAGGGAGTAGAGAAACAAGAAAACGGAAGGGTGTTCCACAGGTGCGAAGTGCGAGAAAATGAACTTTCAAAATAGAAATTACGGTTGCAACTAGGAAAATGGTGAGACCTAATTGCCAATCCAGTATCACCCATAAATTCCTATAGACAAGCCACGAGGGATAAAAAAAACTCATCAGAACACGAAAATATTTATAGAAAAGACAGAGCGAATCTACGGCATGTCGATGAGAAAGTGACTACATGTCGTGATGCCAGGTCAGGGTCGTTTACATTACAGAGATTTCTTTGAATTTCATCAAGAATTTCATCGAAATATATATATATCAGGAGCGTCTGACCATATATTGCAGCAGTATTCAATGCACATACGAAGGGTAGATTTATAAATATGTATCATGGTTCTCTGTGATGATTAAATGAAAGCAGTTTTCTTTTGGTGGCGTTAAAATTTACAAGCCATTCCTTATTAGACTCTGATTGGATTCACGTTTCGAGAACAGTTATCAGTCTGCTCATAAGAACGGCCGTAGCAAAGTGGGCTGCAAGGTGTAGCGCTTGAGCCGTACGCATTGCCGCACTGTCTTCTCTTGCTGTATTAATAATCCATGTCTCTCTTGCGATTAAATCTGTTCTTCACTCAACCTTTCGTGTCAGTGTTTCCTTACAACATTATTAACCCGTGAAGAGCTTGAAGTCGGGATGTCAGAGCCGGATCAATTTCATTACAAACTCCTCTTCGAATTTTGTCAAGAATTTCGAGATATACTGCAGAATCGCCAAACCAGATATTGTAGCAGTATTCAATGCACAGACGAATGGTAGATTTATAAATATGCATCATGGATTTTGGCGAGAAACATTTGGCACGGCACAGTGAACCAACTTTTCTAGCAGTAGACTTAGCAATTGATTCAATATAGTCGCCCCACTTCATGTCAGTGAAATACGTCAGCCTCAAAAGATGCAGAGTGTTGGTCTCCTGAAGTTTAGCATCAGCCATGCTGATAGCAGATAGATAAGGTTTCCTGTGGTGATTAAATGAAAGTAGTTTGTTTTGGAGGTGTTAAAATTATATAGCATTTTTAATGATCAGGTAGTAAATTTTTTGAACAATTTAACATTGTCGATAACCGTGGTTATAACATCGATTATCTGAGGACAAAACAACAAGTCACATAATGTCGACCCTCAGGTTCACCACGGGTGAAGAAATTCCATATCCAAAAATCAAGCGGGAAAAAATCAATGCTATCTGAAATCAGGTTCATGCCTTAATTCTGGATTTTTGACAAATCTCAGCCACAAGAATTGCTAAGACACTCCAGATATTCAGGAAATAAATTAGTTTCATAATTTATGAAGTTGCCATGAAAATATTTGTAGAAAAGACAGAGGGAAGCCATGCCACGTCAGTGAGAAAGTTGCTGACTAAATCGAGATGCCAGATCAGGATCAATAAAATCACAGACCTTTCTTTGAATTTTGTCAATAATCTCAAGATATACAGCAGGAACATCGGACCAGATACGATTCAATACACAGACAAATGGTAGATTTACAAATGTGCATGATGGATTCTAGCATAAAATATATTCTGGCGCAACACAGTGAACAAGCTTTCCCATCATATAACGTGTGTATATGTAATTTCCGCTTTGTAAGTATAAGGCTACGTATATATATAGTCTCAAACTATCATTATTAACATCGTGAGTACTAAGTTTTTTTTCATTAGATAGTACTTTAAATATTATAACACTAGTATTTTATACAATATAGAGATTTATATCCCTTGACACATAAGTGTTTACTTAATTTATAATTTTTCCTTTAAAGTTTATTTTTTTAAACATTCTTCGAAATCACTTCGCTAACACAACTTAATGTGACATTAACTTAATCTTAATTCCTTGAATAATAAGATCCTTATATTCGACTTGTTGTCAGATGGAAGGCACATGCCAAATACTTTCAAAAATTTCAAATTATCATCTTCAGGGCGCATCAAAATATATATTCAACTGTCAATAAATAGCATAATTTAAAAAAAAACGTCTTTCTGTCTACACATATTCCGTCTTAGTGTTTGCCTAGGTATAGTAAAATTTCGCTCTGTAGATGACAAACAAAATTGTCGAAAGTACTTGGCATGTGTCTTCCATCTGACAATAACTCGAATATAATGATCTTATTCAATGAATTGATAGTAAATCAATGTTTCATTAATTTCTTTTTATGAAGTGATTTTGCCATTAATCCCATTAACATTGCTATTTAAATCTTTGTAGAAACAGTTTCCTTATGATATATATATATATATATATATATATATATATATATATATATATATATATATATATATATATATCATCTGTTTCTATCTATCTATTCTTTTTTTGTTTCTACCTCAGTATGATCCCATTTACCTGTCTATCTGTCTATCCCATTATGTTCATATCTATCTATTTATATATTTCAGTCTATTCCTATCTATCTATCTATCTTTCATTTTTCTTCCGTTTCTATCTATCTATCTATCTATCTATCTATCTATCTATCTATCTATCTCAACTTGTCTATATTTAAACTCCTGTCTATTTATTAATCTGCTTTTAATAAACGAATTCCCATCACTAAACTCTCAATCAAACTTAACCTTTCTTCTTCATATTCATCAATGTCTTTCTTTTTTTTTTGTCTTCCTTTTCTTGTGTTTTCAATTTTCAATATTTTACTTCCATTTTATATTTGTCGTTTCTAATTTATAATTAATTATTCATTTATTTGCTGAAATCAGTTCCACGTCCGTTCACCTCGCCATTTTCCAAAATATTAATTCCTGTTTAATATAAATTGGAGAAGACTTTTTAATCTGCACGGATTTCCTTTCCGTTGTGGATGTTAATGCCACGACGTTTCTATTATGCAACCCCTAAACCTTCTTCAGATGGAGGCATTATTTCCTTATTAATGTGTCCCAGAGTATTCACCTGTCTTTTTCTCATTCTAATTATATGCGTTTTTCTTCTTTTGTTTTCCTTAACACGTCATCTTTTCTCACATTTGCAGTCAACCGTATTTTCAGCACCCTTCTCTAGTCCCACCTTTCTATTGCTTCAAATCTCAACTCCGAAGAGAAAATATTTCTGACATAACTGTTTTCCCCTCCTTCTATTTGTTTCTAACGAAATTTTCCCGTTTTTTAATATTTTGCTTAACTTTTGGAAGGCATCTTTTGCGATTCCAGTGTGCCTTCGAATTTCAGCGTCACACATTCCGTTCTCTGTTAAAACATTCACCAGATAATTAACACTTGCCTGATTTTGATATCTGTTATTTATAGTCCACATCTTATGATGTTCCTCTTCTTGAAAAACTTTCTTTTTACAGCTGATATTTAGTCTTTTCTTCTAGCTTTCCTTTACTATCTTCTGTAGAAGTTTCTGTAGTTTCCTTTCTGTGTTTGATAAGAATATGTCAACTTCATATCTTAACACCATAAGATAGGAAGGAGATTTAAAATTTAGTTGCCCAGTGTCGTGACCCTGCCGACAAGTATAATTTCTTGAGTAGAAAAAAGTGGGGAATCTGTTTATTATTTGATTATAAAGCAAAACTAGTCATTCACTTCATTTCGACTTGTTTTTAATGTAATATTGATTATATAAAGAAAGGTAGCACAGGTATCGATTTGAACTGCTAGAAAAACTCTATCTACTTGGAAAAGATATTAATAATCCAGAATTTATATATACTGGATTAGCGTATGTTTTCATGTTTGGTTGGGAAATGAAGAAATTTAGAAAAAGTAGTATATCCACTCAAATTCAAACCACCCTCTATCCGTAATCAAACACATACCCTCCTCCATAGAATATAGGGTTAGCAATAATTCTTCCAGTGAAGATGTCTTTTACAAGCATAGTAAATTTTATAACAGTGCCTTAAAAATTTGTTTATATGTGCTCTGACATCAAATATATAAGACTTAACAACAGCGATCGTAGAAATAGAAAAATAATTTGTACATACTCCCATTTAACCAAATGGTTAGTAGTAGGTTAAAGCAGAATTTTCTCCATTTAATTGAGAAACACTTCCCCTTAAATGATCCACACAGTAAGATTTTTAACAGAAATACACTAAAACTAAGCTATAGCTGTACAGATAATCGTGAAAAAATTATTAAAAAAATAATAATAAAATTTTAATCATTACAAAAACCTAAGTACTAATTACCATTCCAAAGCAACAAATATAGATAATACCACCAAGTGTAATTGTAGAAATTCTAACGAATGTTCATTGCAAACTGATGTCAAAGAGATTCTATTGTTTACCTAACCACTATTTCAAATATAGAAAATCTAAAAGTTAACAATTTTATATCGGAAGTACCAAGAATTCATTTAAAACTAAGCAACATGCATTATCTTTCTCCAATAACGCGTACAGAAATAGAACATCCCTTTCCAAATATTTGTGGAACTTAAAAGAAGTTAATAAAGAACCCTACGGTAAAGTGGAAAATACTAAAAAAAACTAGAACTTGCAAATCTTTAAATGAACCGTGCTTCTTGTTTACTTGAAAAATTAGAAATGATTAAATTTGCTGACAAAATACCCCTATTAAACCAAAGGAGTGAATTAACAGTAAATTGCCGACAAGTTTATCTTTTACCTTAAAATATAGTTAAATTTTAAAAATTACGTATTGTCATATCTTATAGCTATATTTTATTAGTATATAATGGTCCACTATCTACGGGTAATTACCTTATTATTTATTATTGCCATCCAGTTATTATCATTAATATCTTATAAAGATATTCCACATTTTTAATTATATTTACTGGCCCCTCTAAGACGCTTCCTGAACAAAAAATTTAAGAAGAAAAAAATTTCTGTTAACTTTACGTCTGATTAAACTGACCCTCACTTCATGTCATATTTGTCTACAATCACGATACATTTTTCGTAATTATCAATGATATCCTGTCTATGTTCCGGTTTATCATGGCATGAAAAAATAACTCACCAATCTTCAGCCTCTGAGCTTACTTTTCTATTTAATTGGTTAATCAAGATATACCAACAAGTCTATCTTTAATTCTGACCTTATGTCCTCCACCTTTAACTTTCGGAAAAGAGGTAACACTAAATTTTCTTAAAAATCACTTAATAACCAGTTACTTACCATCGCCTGAAGAAGTGCAATCAAAATATTGAAACATAAAAGCTTTTGTGTAGCGATTTTTACATGTTTTTACATGTTTTCTCTTATAATAATAATAATAATAATAATAATTATAATAATAATAATAATAATAATACTCTACTTTGTATTGAGCACTTTTTAAAAAGTAAATGCTACGAACAGCGGAATTTTATTCCATCCGTTCTTTCTCTCATTTGGATATATATATATATATATATATATATATATATATATATATATATATATATATACGAAGAAAAATATACGGAAAAACAAACAAAAATCCAAATATGCAATTATGCTGTTTTAATGTTAATATAATGTCAACGTCGGACGTTTTCGGTCTAATAGACCATCTTCAGGACATATGACCTATGTTAATTATGTTTTATGAATATGCCCGGAAGATGGTCTATTAGACCGAAACCTCCGACGTTGACATTATATTAACATTAAAACAGCCGAAATTGTATATTAGGATTAAAACAGCATAATTGCATATTAGGATTTTTTGTTTGTTTTTTCGTATATTTTTCTTCATACTGTCATGTTTTTTCCATATATTTTTCTTCATACTGTCATATATATTTATTACATATATATATATATATATATATATATATATATATATATATATATATATATATATATAGAGAGAGAGAGAGAGAGAGAGAGAGAGAGAGACTTGTACCCAGACAAATAGAACATAGATTTAAACAAAACTGACATTACTGAATATCTTAGGATTTTTTGGCCAACGCTTTTTCAAAGGAAGTCATTGGCGAAACACAAAACAATCAAGAAACAACAATAATAACGAAAAAGAAGTGAAAGTTGGGCCACGATTAAAATAAATTTTAATTGTAAGTAATTAATAAAATGATGATTAACGGACTGTGAGATTCTTTTTCCATTTTATACTCTTATGGAACTTGTTAATCATTTTATTAATTACTTACAATTAAAAATTATTTTACTGTCGTTCCAACTTTCCCTCCTTATATTGTCTTTATTGTTTTGTATTTCGCAACGAATGCCTTAAGAAAAGTTTGACCGGAAAAAAATATCCTAATGTAGAAAATGACGTAAATTTTATTTAAAACTCTCTCTCTCTCTCTCTATATATATATATATATATATATATATATATATATATATATATATATATAAAGAAAAGAACAGTAAGATATATAATCCGGTGTTCTTATAGATATTTTTATTTTTACAAAATAGTGCTCAATGTAAATTTACAGAGCATAATATTATAAATTAATTGATTTAAAATATGTATTTTTTTTCGCTACACAGTTCTAACCATGTTTCAAAAATAGAAGCTAAAAAGCCCTGAATTTAATTTTCCAATTAAATTAAAAGCATTAGTTCCATTTAGCTTCTATTTTTGAAACATGGTTAGAACTGTGTAATAAAAAATATTTTAAATCAATATATATATATATATATATATATATATATATATATATATATATATATATATATATATATATATTATCTTGTACGTGCCGTCAAGGTAGGCACAATATGCACATAATCTAATAAATTCATGAAGGTTACTCTGATTATTAGCAAAAATAAATGGCAGTAGTTTAAGATGGCTTAAAATTAACTGTGGCTTACGCGTTCAGGAAGGTTTAAACCTTAATTCCGAGCGGAGGTGGATAGGATGACGTGGAGCAACTAGACGGCCACCACGATCACCAGATCTAATACAACCAGTCTTTTTTCTTATTTACAACTCAAAACAAAACCAATTCCTGAATTAAAATATCTCTAATAAATTTTATTAAATTCATTTAGAAATGTGTCAAATGCTTTGTAAAAATGTTGCAGATGATCTCCATCGTAGTATTCAATTAGGGATAGTTAATTATTACGTATCATATATAAATTTATTATTACATATCATATAAGTTTATTATTACATTTATATAAGTTTATTATTGCATATCATATATAAGTTTATTACATATATATAAGTTTATTATTACATATCATCTATAAGTTTATTATTACATATATATAAGTATATTATTACATATTATATATAAGTTTATTATTACATATAAGTTTATTATTAGGTATTATTATATACTACATTACATCATATATAAGTTTATTATAACATATTCTATATAGGTGTTTATTACATATATATAAGTTTATTATATATAT
Source organism: Acanthosepion pharaonis (assembly GCA_903632075.3). NCBI lineage: Eukaryota > Metazoa > Mollusca > Cephalopoda > Sepiida > Sepiidae > Acanthosepion > Acanthosepion pharaonis. The sequence continues at coordinate 113,102 of CAHIKZ030002635.1, forward strand.
ATATAAGTTTATAATTACATATATATCAGTTTATTATTACATATATATATAAGTTTATTATTATATATATAAGTTTATTAATACATATTATGTATAGGTTTATTATTACATATATATAAGTTTATTATTACATATCATATAACTTTATTATTACATATCATTTATAAGTTTATTATTACATATATATATATATATATATAAGTATATATTACATATTATATATATAAGTTTATTATTATTAGATTGGTGCAAAAATAATGTCGTTTTCTCACATATTTTACTTTTATATATGATTTCTAAATTATTTCATTGATATATATAGCCATGTTATATATCATTTTTAAGCGCGTTTTTCGCTCTATCGAATTGTGTTATTCGTTACCGTTCTCAATCTCTTCATTCATTTTTTTTGCAGGCTTTTCGACAGCATGGACAAAATTCAAATCCGCACGATTTTCTTGTTCCAGTTCAAAGTAGGCCGAAAAGCTGCGGAGACAGCTCGTGATATCAATGATGCGTTTGGCCCAGGAACCACTGACGAACGTGTGGCACAACGGTGGTTCAAGAAATTTCACAATGGTGACGAGAGCCTCGAAGATGAAGACGGTCGCGGCCGGCCGACTGCGGTTGATAACGAATATTTGAAAGCCTTAATTGAAGCCGATCCTCGCAAAACCACACGATAAGTTGCTGTTGAACTCAAGGTCGACCACTGAACAGTCGTTCGCCATTTAAAGCAAATAGAGAAGTCAAAAAAGTTGGATAAATGGGTGCCGCATGAATTGAACGATAATCAAAAAAATCGTCGTTTTGAGGTGTCTTCTATGTTCCTTCTGCGCAACAAAAACGACCCATTTCTCGAGCGGATTGTGACGTGTGATGAGAAGTGGATCCTCTACGACAACCGGCGACGTTCGGCACAGTGGTTGGATGCCGGAGAAGCTCCACAACACTTCCCGAAGCCGAAATTGCACCAAAAAAAAGTTTATGATGACTGTTTGGTGGTCTGCGGCCAGTCTCATCCATCACAGCTTCTTGAATCCGGGTGAAACGATTACGGCGGAGACAAATTGACGAAATGCACCAGAAGCTCCACCGTATGTGCCCGAGATTGGTCAATATGAAGGGACCAATTCTCCTCCATGACAACGCTCGCCTGACCCTGCGGAAGCTGAACGAATTGGGCTACGAGACTCTGCCTCATCCGCCATATTCACCGGACCTCTCGCCCACCGATTATCACTTTTTCAAGCATCTCGACAACTTCCTGCGCGAAAAATGCTTCAAAAGCCGAGATGATGCCGAATCGGCCTTCAATGTCTTCATCGTTTCCAGAACTCCGAATTTCTATGCTAATGGGATAAATAAATTTGTTTCTAGTTGGCAAAAATGTGTCGATTCTAATGGTTCTTATTTCGATTAATAAAGTTTATTATAAAAGGAGTTATGATCTTTTGAAGTTGAACGTCAAAAAACGACATTATTTTTGCAACAACCTAATACATATATATAAGTTTATTATTACATATTATATATAGGTTTATTATTGCATATATATAATTTTATTATTACATATCATATATAAGTTTATTATTACATATTATATATAGGTTTATTATTACATATTATATATACATTTATTATTACATATATTTTGATGTGACAATATTTATAAATTTTCTTAAATTACTGTAAATTGTTTCGTCCAATGAAAATTAATAAATAAAAATGAGCGTTATTTTGTTGGGACCTATATTGTAAATATTGATTGCTGAGGAAAGAAATTCGAAAAGGGAATAATAATAATAATAATAATAATAATAATAATAATAATAATAATAATAACAAGAAAAATGTGGCACATGTGGACATCAACAACTCCAGCTGTAGTTGGAGCCCTCAGATTGATTGAAAATGATTCCAGTAGATTTATTGAAGAGATTCTTTCTTGCCCATTCCTTAAAGGAATATAAAAATTATTTACTCACAAGTACAGCCCACACCTTACGAAAGGCTCTATCTATGTAAAATATTAGTTGTTTTTGTTTTCTTTTCTTTTCTTTTCTTTTTTGTTGTTGTTTTTATATTGTTTTTTTGGTTTTTTTTTCTTTCTTCAAAAATGCTCAGTGGGAAATTTCAAGATGCCATTTTTGACCTTAGGTCTCTGGTTGCGGCAGGGAAAAAATGATTATACACCAGAAATCAAAATAAATAATAATAATAATAATAATAATAATAATAATAATAATAATAAATTCTGGCAGAAAGCAAGAGGCACCTAGATTTTGCTTGAATTTAAAAATAATACTACAAGATGGCTATGAACACATTGTGCAAAAATATCCACATTTTAAAGAGATTTTTTCTAAAACAACTAATCGTTTCTTTCAAACAAAATAAATACATCAGGCAAATTTTACCAGATGCAAACATCCACACTCCATCGTTGTATTTCAGAAAACAGTCATGGATGGGGAAAACATTGTTTGTTGTGTAACAACATGAGTGAAGTCAATTTTATCACAAATTCAAAGAGAAATGTCACGGTTTGTTTAGAGATTGGCAATGGTACTTATCCCCACTTAGTATGGGCCTCCCAATTGATTTGTGTTGGTGACACAACAGAAATATTAAATAAAAGATTCAACTGCTACAGGTACAATCACCAGTTATTTACCATCGCCTGAAGAAGTACAATCGAAGTTTTGAACCATCGAAGCTTCTGTGAAGCGATTTCAACACGTTTTTATTATAATCTCTTATGATGTTTTATATATATATATATATATATATATATATATATATATATATATATTGTCAGGTAATAAAACGAATCTTTATCTATATATATATTTTTTTTGGGGGTTCAAATTATTTTTTCTTTAACTTTCTTTTTTTAATTTAAAAACAAGAATTTGAAATTCTAAAGAGAAATCTGTCGGCATAAGGTTAATATTCTGGGCTTTATTTAATAAATTTCCTCCCCTTTAAGATATAGGAAAATTTATCCTCCTTAACATCTGTCTGGTGACTCGCGTCCGGATAAAACAGTAAAAAAAATGAAACACTTTATAAGGTGTTTTCCGGACCTTAAGCCTTTGTTAATCCAATATCAATTCCTCACAATTAACTACTACTACTTGCTTCCGGGGTTGAAAAGATAGACGACCACTTTCGTCGTCTGCCAAAGTAGGTTATTTCCCATATGATGTAAAAGGATTTGTTTGATTATTAAATATATATATATATATATGTGTGTGTGTGTGTGTATTATGAAATGGACAAAGGCCGACAATTATTTTAAGACATTTTTATGTTTATTCATTCTTTTTTTATAGATAAAATATTTAAGTATATGGTCTGTTTATAATAAACAGTATTTAACAACATTTACCGACCCGAGAAATTTTCACAGAAAATATTCGTCCTGTCTGCCGGTAAATGTCTTAATATATATATATATATATATATATAAAAAATATATATATATATATATATATATATGGCATACATGAGAATATATATATATATATATATACATGATAAATATAACAAAAAAATACATTGAACACAAGAAAATATATATATATATATATATATATATATATATATATGGTTGAGAATAGAGAGAGAGAGACATGGGAGGAGATAATCGGTCGGTGAAAGAAGGGCCCAAAGAGATGAAAAACAACAATAAATAAATACTGATAAATAAAACTAATAATATTTATTTTATATTTGCAGGCCTTTTCGCCAAAATGGTAGCATGATGACAAAGATTTTAAAAATCGGAATTTTCGGACACAACTGTGTCCTTTGTCAACGAGACAATGAATAAAAATGAAGTGGGATTTTCTTTTCCGGGTGTTTTTTTTATTTTTTCCCATGTGCTGCAACATTGCTGTCATATATGGTCTCTGCTAATATCGACAGCTACTGGGAGTTTTGACAAAACCCAGAGACGAATATAAACAATGATAAAATTTGATCTGGCATCCAGTCTACAATCCTATCCTACAAATGTGCTGTGGCCTCCTCTGTCTCTTCTAAAAAATATTTTCACGGCAACTGTTCCGACGAGTTACTGTCTCTGGTTTGGAACAAAGTTTCTATGAATTTAAACGTGCTAGCAGGCTGGCTTTTGGGGTCCCTTCCTTTTTTTTGTCAATACGGTGAAAATGTAATAATCTTTTCTTTCAAACAGCGTCTTTGAGGTTTTCCTGACTCGAAAAACTCCCTTCCCTTGCTTTTCGGTGATACTATTTCAAATATTCAATTGAAAAATGTCAATCGACATCTGACACCCTGCGCTTCTTCCCTGTCCTCTGTATCCTCAATCAAACAGGTTCTCTAAACTTTTGTAGACAATCCTCTGTAACTCCCTTTGACCGCGGGCATATTAAAATATGAGGTTGCTTGGGATGAATTGAACTTAAAAAATGTGTTATAGAAAGAGATGATAGTTTTTTTCTGTCGTTGTTTGAACATTAAGTTTTAAGTATTTGTTGAAGGTTTTCCTTCAAAATTGTATACCTTGAGAAAATGTTTAGAGATCCCTGTTTACCGGAGAAGGTGCGTTTACCATTGTAACATTTAACATCTTAATCCGGCAAAACCACTGAATTCATGGTGTGGTCGATTTTTCTCTTATAAAAATTGACATGCCGGGGAATTTAAAAAAAAATAAGCCCAAGATATCGAGAAGAATTCAACAAAAGCGAAACGATGGGGTCGTTAAAAAAAAAAAAAAAAATTGCCCTTAAGAAATCTTTACAAATTTGGACGAAACTGGATCAAGTGGGCGCGCTAAAAAATCAAAGGAGATTAATCCGACTGTCGAACCATTCAATCTAACAATTTCCTCAGTCATTTTGTGAATAGATCATAATCTCTTTCTGAAGTTCATCTACATTAATACCAAATATGTTTCCGGGCATATTTAAAGTAAATTCATCATTTTTAGGACCTATGAACAACAATAATCAATTAAGGTAAATAATCCAGTTTTGAAAAGAGGATTTGCTGTCGATTCTGCTTATTATCAGACCCAGGACTTATCATTGGATGGTGGGGTTTACAACCACAGCTGACAGTGCATTATATTGTCTAAGGAAGTCATCTGTGTTTTCCTAATTACGCGTATGCTTTCTTTTTGTTATCATTTCTTTAATACTTCTCACAAAAATTTTCTCTCTCCGACCAAGGAATTCTCAGTATCTGCTGCTAGGAACGTTAGAACTGTTTGTTTTGATAAAAGAAATTATATATCCGATTGATGGGTGATGATTAGTGAGCTCTAGATTGATTTCTGTTTTGAATATTGTTTAACGTCTCTCTCTCTCCTTTTACAGAAAAAATTTCTCTAAAATACATGTGACATTCTTCAGTTAAATTAAACGAATCAATTTTCCCATCGGCGTAAATTTTCCTTATGTTCTTTTAATGTTTCATTTTTCAATTTCTGTGTTTGTAATATGGAACTGATGATGAATTTTGTCCTTCTGGCAAAAAGTGAATTTCTACATTTTTAATATATATATATATATATATATATATATAGGATACGATATTTTAATTTCGCACTTTATGCGTGTTTTTTTTTTATATTTTGTTGACTTATAATAAGATGTTTGAAAAATAAAGTCTGTCAAAAAAACAGCACCATTGTGACACTATTTAGGTTGCTAGAAAGAAAAAAAGGAAAAAAAAAAAAAAAAGGCGAGAATTAAATTTAGGTGATAAGAAGCCATCACGAAAAGGACACTAAGCGATGTTATTTTTTTAACAAAGAAAAATGGTAAAAGGTTTTATTTCTCATTGTCGAGGAAAGTAAGGTCGCGGAAGTGTCGGATTTAATTTGATTTATGACGACACGGCGAATAAAAGATATAGCAAATCTGCCCAGAGGCAATCTAAATGAAAATTTCAGGTTGGTCAAATGACCAACGAAACAGAAACTAAAGAGATAAAAATTAATCGCGAAAGGTCATGTCCTGACTGGAGAAACAAAAATGTCCGCTGGACCACCACTGATTAAGGAATGCACTGAAGGAAAACCAAAACCATTAACTACCACCCGGAATATCATTTGGAAAAAACACCTGTTTTATTGTCAGGGCTGGCTATGATAGCAAAATTATTTTATCAGAACGAATAATTGGCGACAGAATGCGATACGTCTAATTGACCACCCATTTGATGTTTGGCGAAAAGTCTCGATTGATAAAGTCCAGGTGACATTCGGGTTAAGATAAGAGTCTAAGGGTTTGTTGTCGGGCAGAAGAAAAAGGAAAGAAAAAAAAAAAAAAAAAAAAAGGAAGATAGATTTTTTTTTCTTTGAGCATATTTTTTTTTAAACCGAGGCTAGTCTGGCCACACCCACGCTGCTGAGCGCCCATTGGCTGAATGGTGGCGTGAGCGTTAGGCGGAAGGTAATCATGTGAAGAAGGAGGGGAGGCCTGTTGACGCCCCCCTGAAGGGATCGGTGTGAGATGCCACTGTGAGAGAGAGGGGAAACCCGTTGACACCCTCTGAGGGTATGGTGAGATACCAATATGAGAACAGAAGAAGGTTGGGAGGACGAAAAGACTTCCAAAAATGGAAAATAATAAATTTTCCTGACCGAAAACAAAAAAAGTGGATTGTGGATTTAGAATTATCAAGGAACCTCAAACCCCGACAAGCCCACCCCGGTTTTGGTCGGCGTCCATATAAGCAGAGTCGCAGCGAGTGAAAAGCAGTTCAGTTCCAGTTCCAGTTGGGTTGAGAGACAAACAGGCAAGCAGTTGTTGAGCTGAGAGCTCTGAAGACCCGCCTCGCAGGAAGCTGACTGAAAGATTCACGCAATTATCGACCTCAACTTCTAACCAAGAACAATTTATTTTTGAAGAACGACTTAGACTCACACCACCAAAACAAGTTTTACGAATATCGCCTGAAGATACACCAAAACCAGTTTCTTAAAGAACAAACAACTTAAGATGTTAAGACTCGCCTAACAAACACAAAGTGTCACGAATCCATATAGCGGGTTGGGAAGAAAGACGCAGTCCTGTATTCAGCAACCAGATATAAAATATTGTTATTTTTTTTTAACACATTTGAACTTTTCGAGTTATTATTTTATTTTCTTTTACATATACTTGTGCGGTATTACCTTTGTTCGGACTCAGACTTGCATTACGGCCCGGCGACTGATTGATTTCGTCTACCTAAGATCAAATCACAACGTGGGTAGGTTAGACTAGAAATCAAAACAGTTACTTCGGTAACCAGACGTTGGAGGCGAGCTGGGAACGACAAAGGCTGATACCGAATCTAACCAGATTCCCATCCGAATCAGCAAAAGGTTAGAACGTCACATTTGGTGCCGCGACCAATACACATTGGTCGTCACGGGACAGGATGGGACGGTGACGGCGCGGAGACAGACGGGGTGACGTCACAACTGGCGCCGTGGACAGGACAGTACGGCGGCACAGCCAGGTAGACGTTATATTTGGTGCAGCGACACCGGGGACGTCACACCGTGATGCAATAACAATCCGACAGAAGTATTTGGAAACCAAAATACTGTAAATTAAATTTTTAAAATCAACATCGGATACGGACATTTTTTCTTTTTGGTGTCAATTTGACGTCAGTGAAGAGGATTCGGAAAGATTTGGATGGATCTAATAAGATTGTTTCAGTTGAGTAAAATACAAAATGATGGCGACGTTACGCCTCCAATTTTCTTCACACGGGGTCTCAGACTCAACAAAATTTGAGAAAAATGCCTATTTAATCTGAAATTTATTTGCTGGAAGACATTATACCTGTCAACAAAAAAAACTCTGCACCAGATTAATCACAAGCAGGAGAAGTTAGTGTTTTTTGAAATACAGTTTTCTTTGGTAAAATTCAAAATATTAGTCATTTAAAAAATTAGACTGCAGGATATAGATTATTATGCGAGGGGCGAAGGGCAAAAACCAAAAAACATCCTTGTTTCAACAAAGATGAACTGAAGGCAAGAATATGGTAGCATTCACCAATTTACAAAAAAGAAATCCAAAAAGAGTTCCATTCAATTTGAAGGGTTAAAAAATGACGAGTTTTGAATAAATTTTCAATTATTTAGTATTAAAAATAATATTTATTGTAATTTGGCTAAATATATCAGTCAAAATGAGTTGTCAGTGTTATTTTTGTTTTCTATGCTTGCATACGAAGTTTTTCAAATAATAACTGCAAATGGTACACACGCACACTTATGCTGCACACACACACACACACACACACACACAACACACACACACAATATATATATATATATATATATATATATATATATATATATATATATATTGTTATTTAAATTTTAAAATAAAAAATTATTATAAACATTTGCCCCTAAGTTTCTTTATTTCTAAGCTTCATTTTTTTAAACAATTACCTTATATCATATGAATATATAAAAAAAATGTAATAGCTGGGAAATTGTTGTAATCACGAACAGTTTTTATTTCTCTTATATATATATATATATATATATTAAAATTGCAGAAATTCACTTTTGTCCAGCAGGACAAATTTGAGATCAAGGTTTAGTATGAACAAACAGAAAAGAAAAAAATTAAACATTAAAAGAACATAAGGAAAATTTATATTTTTAAAAATTGATTCGTTTAATTTAACTGAAGAAGGTCATAGACCGGAAACATAAAGGCAAGAAATATGAAGAATAAAATATATATATAGTTCAAAAAAAATCCACATTGTAAGCAAATATGGTGTGTGTATTTTTTTGTTTAAATATGTGTTTTTGTCTCGTTGAAATAATTATAATTTTCCCTATATATATATATATATATATATATATATATATATATATATATATGGGTATTTATGACATGCATAAAGAGAACTTCAAGAAAATCGACATGGGGAAATAAAAACTGATCGAAACAGAAATCTGCATTTTTCTTAATGGAGAAGATTATATCCTGTTTGGATTAATGCAGATGTACAAAGGACAGATGTTGTAGGCCAGGGTGAGGAGTCCGAAACTGACACGAATATTAAGAACGCTGTAAACAAAAAAAGAAATCTTGATAGGAAATAAAGTAGAAAAATAAGAGTAATCTTACTCCGTTTATAGATTACGAAAGATTCTTTTTTGAAAGAAAAAGTTCAATTATAATTTCCTGAACCGTTGAGAGGAGAATGAGCGATTGTTAACTTTTTTTTCATCTACGATGAAAATAGTCATGATTTTTTATAAACTGATCGTTTTGTCGTTAATTTTTTTTCCTTCTTTTTTCATCTTTGATTTTTTTTCTAAAATCAGAAAGCTAATTGGGGCATTGAATGATGCCTTCTAAAATCTAAGCAAAGTATTATGAAACAGGAAAATCTCGTTCGAAACAAAGAAAAGACTACTTAACAGTTATTTAATATCATTCCTCCTATATGGGAGTGAATGCTGAACAATCTCTTCACAGATGAAGAAGAGACTTGAAGCAACATTTAAAATGATGATTATGATTATAGAAGTAAAATTATATGACAATACTTCAACAAAAGAGATTAGTGGTTTCAAAGAACAATGGAAACTTGAAATATTTTTTGTCTTATAAGGACCAACCAGATAATGGTTAAAACATCAATTTTTTTCCAGTTAAGGTTTTTTTTTTGTTTTTCCCAAAAAAAAAAAAAAAACACTCATAAAAAATCAAATTCATTTTAGCATTTTTAAAATATTACAAGAATAACATTTTATAGTAAAATGAGCAAAAAAATTTTTTTAGTTTTGAGCAGCAATATATTTTATCGTCAAATGAGCAGGCAAATATTTTATGGTCAAATGAAAGCAATATTTTTTATTTCAAATGAGAAGTAATATAAAAATAGTCAAATGAGAATTTATATTTTATCTTCAAATAGCAAACATTTGTTGTCAAATGAGAAGCAATACATTTTATCGTCAAATGAGCAGCAATATATTTTATCGTCAAATGAGCAACAATACATTTTATCATCAAATGAGCAACAATACATTTTATCATCAAATGAGCAGCAATATATTTTATAGTCAAATGAGAAGTAATACATTATATAATCAAATTAGCACCAATACATTTTATACTCAAATGAGCAGCAATATATTTTATAATCAAATGAGCAGCAATACATTTTATAGTCAAATGAGCAGCAATACATTTTATAGTCAAATGAGCATTGTTACCTATTTTTCATAAGTTGCCATGAAAACAATTTTAGAAAATGTAGGGAAAATGACATGTAGTACATTTTTAAAAAAGAATGACCAGCAATATATTTTATAGCAAAATGTCTAACAATATATTTTATAGAAAAAGTCCAACAAAACATTTCATCTGTAGTTAAAGGCATACGTTCAAAATATACTCAGTTGAAGCCATAAAATTGTGTTCAAAATATTTAGAGGCATTAATATATCATATAAAGCTTGATATATGGTCAAAAACAAAAATCATTATGGCGGGACAGAAGGATGCTGAAGAAATACCACAGACTAACAACGTAAATTAAATGACATTGGGACAGGTTGAGAAATTATCTTCTAGAGAAGTTGAGCAGTCCTATCTATGTAGTCCGCTTCACACTGGTATTTAAATAAATGAATTATAGAACTTGTTTTAAAGATAGGAAAGCCAGCCTTATAAACATATTTCAACGTAGTTCGAAAAGTGAACCTAATTAGTGAATTCGCCGAAAAATAACATTTCCTATCACTGGCGTGAGATTTGGTTGAGAAATCTCGCACAATCTCGTTAAACCACGGGATCTGAAACAAACTGGATATTTTTCTGGGCAAAATGTTGTTGAATTATGGAATTGGTCAATTATAAATTAGATCAGTCATGAAGAGACTACGGCTCGCGGGCCACATGTGGTCCGATCGTTTTTGCGAATGGTACGCCTCATTTCATGGGGAAAATAACATTAAAATACCATTTCTTTCGTTTCGTTCTCATTTACTCACTCATACCATAAAACATTTAAAAAAATCAATAGATATTAGATTGCTGGCTGATATTGAGAAGAAGGGCCGCCATATTAACTGGTTTCAAAGACTTATCATATATGTCTGTTATTTCTGTCTATATCTCTGAGATGGGGTATTATGATTATTTGCATTATTTACATTATTCAGACTGTTATTCTCATCTTCATTATCATATTCAAAACTTTTCGTTCATTGTACGCTCCGGCCCTCTTCAGATGATTGGAATTTAGAACCGAACCCTTTATTTCGTCCACTAGATTGTTCTAGTTCTACGTACCATGCCTCATCCGGATGCCTCATTTATTTTCCTTTGACTCTCCAAGTTTTGGGGCTTACCGATTCTCTAACCAGTTATTGAACTCACAACTCTTTGGGTCTAGTCACTGGATCTAACTAACGTCTTTATCCACTGGGCCATGTCACACATGGCCCAGTTTCTGTCTTCCAGCATGGACTTCCCTACTTCAACGGAAAATACGGAAAACCTAGAAGGACCATTTTTTATTTGCTACTCCGGTTTTGTAATGGCATTTATTTCTTTAAGCAATTATCACACATGTCTCGCCAACTCAGTTATATCGAATATGAATTTATAATTTATACAATGTAGCTTAGTTACTGTTTCATTTATTTCTCAGGATTGATCAAGGGTTATAAAAGGTTCCCGAAATTGGAATTACAAGTTTTTATTCTTTTTTAATCAAATGATTAGTTCTTGGATGGCAGATCTCTACCGCAGAAAGAATTAGCAACCTACTGCGGGAAAAAAATCTGCCTCGTCCGTTATGTATCGAAAGATACATGATCGCCTAAGCGTGTATCACGCGTGGCACTGACTGAATATTGACTTCCCTACTTCAAAAGAAAATACAAAAAAACTGGAAGTATTTTTTTTCTATTTTTTCTACTCTGGTTTGGAAATTCTCACTCTATCAGCTTATGCGTGTCTCGCGAACTCAATTCGATCCAGTTTTTCTTTGTTTTGTTAATTTGAATTTATAACTGACATCCATCAAACATGGCACGTGGAACTAGAACAGTCTACCCCAGTGGGCAAAATAAAGGGTTCAATTCGACATTACAACTACCTGAAGAAGGCCGGAGCGTGCAACGGCCGAAACGCTGTGATAGATATGGCGAAAAAGATGAGGACAATAGTCCGAATAATGTAAACAATGTTGAATTTATAACTTATACAATGTAGCTTAGTCACGCTTTCATCTCTCTCTCAAGAGTGATCAAAGATTGCAAAAGCTATCTGTTTTAACATAAATCATACGTTGGAATTAAAAGTTTTAATTCTTTTTAAGCCACACAAGCTGTAAATATATAGCACTTCTGCAACGGCCATTTTGTAGTTCCAATCCCGCAAGAAAAAAAGGGTGGGGAAGAAGCAGGACATGGCGAAGATTTTACATTGGTCTTTGAATCGGGTAATCAGTAACCAATGAGAAGACGTAGAAAAACGGAGATTCTTTAGTGTGGTTTTACTTTTGATAGTTCTCTTACGCACTGAACCCTCTCCATCGCTGAGGAGTAGTCAGCAACATTTCCCTACTGCAGATAATGTAATCTAGCCAATACATATCCCACGCGTTGTGTCATGTAGAAAACCTTTCACTTGACGAAAAGATGGCTTTTTTGAGAAATGTAATCTGTGTGACTGCCGTATACTGTGGACACTCCCACATTTTTAAAACACGACCGGAAGAAGAAACTTCGCCTTCCAGGACCAGATTCAGCATATAAAAAAAGGCATCAAAAGTCGAGAAAGACAACAATCTGAGACCAAGGGGACTAGGATCAAAGTGTAATATCTGCAGCAGGCAAGCAGCCAGCTATCAGCAACTTCAACTCCGGCTATTAGCAACGGCTCCGGCAGGCTTCCAGCTCCAGCCACTGTTTCTCACCAGTAGCAACGATATGTCCTTTTTAGGACACCACTTTTAAACGATGATAAAACTGTTCTTCTCATGACAATATCCTTCAAAGCTCCTCTCACCCTTTACATGAACATGAAGAGATATTTTTTGCCTTGTTTGTCCATGTATTTTCTTTAACGAAAATTAACTTGACAATATATTTTCTTACTCAAGTCTTCCTTTTGTTTGTTGTTGGCTTCCTTCATTCAATATCAAGTTGAGGGCCAATATACCACCCGCAACACAACTTTGTTGTACTGGCCTAAAGGCAACCGATGCTCTCATAGCGAATCGATGACCATATTTTACCAGACACCTGTTCAAGCCACAGAGGATGTAGTGACAATGATATATTGATATCTCCCTGGAAGTGCAAGTTTTGGCGAATATAAAAAAAGGTTTTTGCATTTTCTATGTAATGCAGAATAAACTCTCTAGCAACGTCATTTTCTTAGCTAGAATATATACTCCTGTATGACTGAATATTGGACAATGTTCTTACTGGCAATAATTATTCTATAATTCTATAAGTTTGTTTTTTTTTTTTGCAAACAATCGTCCTAATATAAGGGAGCTAACCATATATGGTAAAATGCAAAATGGCATTAAATGTTGGTGAAATACATTTTTAAAATAATTATAACAGAGCCCGTTCACCATCACAATTACAATAAATTTATCTTCGATTGTCTCCTCCGAGATCATCCTGAGGAGGAGGATGTCGGAGGAGGGTGATCTCGGAGGAGATCAAAAGTACTTAGGTTAACAAAAACTACAGCGCCTTCCTTGATGAATTTCAACTTAACATCAAGAATCTGATTAGAGAACTAGAAAGGATTATTATAAAAATAAATAGACATATGCCTATATTATTTAATGAAACATGTTCAAATGAAGATATGCTGCCTACACACATACATACACACACACACACACACACACACACACACACACACACATATATATATATATATATATAATCATTTTTTTCTAATTTATTCTTGAAACTCTACAAATTCTGTAAGGTTTTGTGAGCGTGTATTTGAACCTATATTTTCGGGAGGTAATTAGTTATTTAATGATCGCATTTAAGGCGAAACAGGTAATGGGGCGATGACGACGTTTTTCAATAGTATTCAATTAACGTCACGAAGCTGTGCGTTATCCAGACTTTGAGGGAGATAATTAGGTACGAGGTAGCGTTGATATTTTCTAAGGCTATTCATGTTTGGCAAAAGATCACCGTTACGGAGCTCCCAATTAAATAGACATATGTCTATACTATTCAATGAAAATATGATTGAATGAACAACAGATCTTTACAAAGCTTAGTTTGGACTAGCACGACGTGGCGAATCTGCGCTGCCAAGTGAAGATGGCAAGTGCTTGAAGTTTCGGGTGCGATAAATTGCACAAGAGCAAGCCTCACAGAACGATGGCTAATTATAAAAGTGTACTTATTGTGGCATCGGGAAGAATCGAGAAAAATCACACAATAACACAGGCATACGATTCATTCAGGCAAGGCCAATCATTCTTGGATGTGCAGGTGGAGAAACGGTTAACGGCGCGAGAAAAAAAAATCGACAAGCTGAGTTCATATAAGCGCCTACGCGGGCACTTCAGCGTAATGGTTAATAAGGTTGTCTCGCTAGACCAATTACGACTGAATAGTGAGTACGATCCTCACTGGGTGCACCATATTTTCGGCCTTCTGCAGCATCTAAGCTACGCTTAGAAAATCAAAGGACACTTCGACGTGACGTAATGTTTGACAAGCTTGTCTCTCTAGAAAAATTGAGACTGAATAGTGAGTTAGATCCTCACTGGGTGCCCCATACTTTCGGCCTTGTGCCGCATGTAAGCTACGCTTAGAAAATCAATGGGCACTTCGACGTGATGCAGTGTTTGACAAGCTTCTCTCTCTAGATCAATTACTACTAAATAGTGAGTTAGATCCTCACTGGGTGCCCCATACTTTCGGCCTTGTGCCGCATGTAAGCTACGCTTAGAAAATCAATGGGCACTTCGACGTGATGTAATTTTTGGCAAGCTTGTCTCTCTAGATCAATTACAATTGAATAGTGAGTTCGATCCTCACTGGGTGTCCCATAATTTCGGCATTGTGCCACATCTAAGCTGCGGATAGAAAAACATAATATCAGATCTTCGTCTGTTGCGCAAGCGTTCGTCCCCTTCCTTGGCAAATTTTCAAACATGCTTCTTTCTTATATACAGCCAAGACCTTGCTACAACATCTACAGGGTTTTACCACTCTTATTCAGCAAATATCCATTGTAAAGAAGGGCATACCAATCGGGAAAAAAAGTGCGTACTATAAACGAATAATTATTGTAATATAATATGCATATCATATATAGGATAGCTACTGAAAGTTTCTACACCCGTCCTAATTCCGGAAATATGACCAAACATCAGAATTTATTTTGAAATATATCATGCTATGCTAAAAGGTTTCTTGGGCAATGTCATCATTCCCCTGTTAGTTATTTATGCCGATGGCACAACCATTTACTCTACTCTTAGTACAAAGTCCGAGAGATCCAACAACGAAAACCTGGCAAATGCCTCCGAAAAGGACCTCGAATTAGGGGTTAATTGGGGCAAGAAATGCTTCGTAAATATTAATGCCACCAAAACGAAACTGCGTTCGTTTAATCACCACATGAAAAACTTTTCTGCAGCCATCAGTATGGTTAACGCTAAAGTCCAGGGAAGCAAAACTCTGTACGCTCTAAGGCACAAGTTTTCCACTGACATGAACTGTAGTGATTATATCGAATCAATTGCTAAGTCTACTGCTAGGAAAGTTGGTTCACTGTGTCGTGCCAAATGTTTCTCGTCGAAATCCATGATGCATATTTATACATCTACCATTCGTCTGTGCATTGAATACTGCTAGCATATCTGGTTTGGCGATTCTGCAGTATATCTCGAAATTCTTGAATAAATTCGAAGAGGAGTCTGTAATGAAATTGATCCGGCTCTGACATTCCGACTTAAAGCTCTTCACGGGTTAATAATGTTGTAAGGAAACACTGACACGAAAGGTTGAGTGAAGAACAGATTTAATCGCATGAGAGACATGGATTATTAATACAGCAAGAGAGGAAAGTGCGGCAATGCGTACGGCTCAAGCGCTACACCTTGCAGCCCACTTTGCGACGACCGTTCTTATGAGCAGACCGAAAACTGTTCTCGAAACAGAAATCCAATCAGAGGCTAATAAGGAATGGCTTGTGAATTTTAACGCCTCCAGAACAAAACTGCTTTCATTTAATCACCACAGAGAAACTTTTCCGTCTGCCATCAACATGGCTGACGCTAAACTTCAGGAGAGCAACACTCTGCATCTTCTGGGGCTGACTTTTTTCACTGACATGAAGTGGGACGACTCTATTGAATCAATTGCTAAGTCTACTGCTAGGAAAGTTGGTTCACTGTGTCGTGCCAAATATTTCTCGTCAAAATCCATGATGCATATTTATACATCTACAATCCGTTCCGCCATTTCTATTTTAAGAGTTTCTGAATTAAGGCTACATCGCCTGGAAACACCGGTTCCTGTACGATCATAGAAGTTAAGCAACGTCGAGACTGGTCAGTGCCTAGATTGGTGATCGGTTTGGAATAGCAGGTGCTTTAAGCTTGGATGTTAATCGGAGAGCCGAGTTCCAATTTCATTTGGATTTGTTATGTTCAAATACCCCTGGGAAATGTATGAATCTACATCTTCTCCGCCATATATGGGTTAATTAGTAAGACATATCACTAAACTATTATTAACTCAAAAAAAAAATATTACAATCTAAAAATATTGTTTGGCTTTGAATAACTTGCAATGGTTTAATAAATAATAGAAAACGAATTAATATTTCATGTGACGTCTTCCTTCAAAACGTTGGTGATCATGGCTCTCTACAA